>PPLV02000004.1:600000-788429 GCA_003706635.2 Ambrosiozyma maleeae (nom. inval.)
TGGGTATGGACTCGTTGGACTACAACGACGCCTTGGTGGCCTTGGAGGAAGAGTTCGACGTTGTGTTTGACGATAACACCGCCAACGAGATCAAGTCTGTCGGCCAGTGTGTCGACTACGTCTTGAAGAACTACTTGCCAGCTGAGGAGATGTTGGACAAGCAGATCCGTTAGGCAAGCAGGCTAGGCCGCATGGCGTGCATTTGGTCGAATGCAGTCCCGTCCATCGTGATCGAAAAGTATCCTTCCCATCTCTAGGACCCGCAACCTCTGCAGGATGTCCTACACGTGTGCTCTCTGCATTCACTCTTTGCACCCTTGCCTCCCCCGCTTGTTTCTCACTTTTTGTAAATACTCTTTGATCCACACTATTTTTCCCTCTTTTGGCCACGTATCATTCTACACCTTCTTGTTCCTTGGTCTGTGGTATATTTATATACACCCTCTTGCTTAATGTTCAATAATACACTGAAGAAGTTGCGCAGGCTTTACTTATCCTTGTACCCAGACAGCCATCCGATGGTGCCGTCTATTCCCCTCTTTCACTGCCTTTGTAAGCACCCGTACACCAGCAAAAAAAGTCACGGCATTTCACAGGCTGGAGAGACTTGTATGATGAATGCTGTACTGTAAAGGAGCCGTAAAGGAAGAGTGGAGTAGAGGAAGTAAGTGAGGGCTAAGCTTGTTTGGTTGGACTTTTACGAGCAGATATAGGTAGAATGTCAGACAGAATAGCTAGGGACATGAAATCTCTTTCGGTGGATGAGAAAGACGAGCACACGGCTAGCGGTCATGAAGATGACTCGCCAGCGGCCAGGATCGTGACGTCGGAAGAAGAAGAAGAGGACGGTAATGAGGATGAGGATGACGCAGAGATAGACGAGATTCAGAACATAGATGAAGAGGAGGAGGCCAGAAAACAGTATGATGCACAGAAAGATGAGAATTTTAAACGACTACACGAGACTTACGGCATGACGATGATTCCTGATTCAACGCCTGAGATCCTTCCATCTGACTATGAGCTAACCAAGGATCTGCCGGACGATATTGAGTACATTGATTTGGTGCATTTGAAAGTGAGATCATTAGAGGGTTTAAATTTGAGTAGATTTGTCAATTTGCAGAGCCTGATACTGAGGGACAACCTTATTGACTCATTAAACGGGTTGAAGCTGATTCCGAACAAGGAATCGGTTGAGGAGCTAGATTTCTATGACAACAGAATAAAGCACATCTCTAAGCATGTGAATGAATTTGTTAATGTGACAAATTTGGATTTAAGTTTCAACAACATCAAGAATATCAAACACATTGAAAATTTGATTGATTTGGAGAACCTCTACTTTGTTCAGAACAAGATTGTTGAGATCAAGGGCATTACAAGTTTGACCAAGCTTAAGAATCTTGAACTGGGCGGTAACAGATTAGATAGGATCAGTGACGAGATGTTATCTCTAGTGAATCTAGAGCAGCTATGGCTGGGACAGAACAGATTGACACGGTTTGAGAACCTCGACAATTTGAAACATCTAAGGGTTCTATCTATCCAGTCAAACAGACTAACCAAATTGGAGAACCTAGAGCATCTCGAAAACTTACAAGAGCTGTACCTCTCTCACAACCAAATCTCCAAAATTGAGAATTTGCCCAAAAACTTGACAACCTTGGACGTCACGTCCAACAGAATCTCCAAGTTGGAGAACATGAAAGAGTTGACCAAATTGACAGATTTCTGGTGCTCGTATAACCTTATCGACTCTTTCCAGAACCTCAACGATGAGCTCGGTGGACTCGCCAATTTGGAGGTGGTCTACTTCGAAGGTAACCCGATCCAGCTTCAAAACCCAGCGCTCTACAGGCAAAAGGTTAAATTGAATCTCGGCAGCTCCTTGGCCAAGATCGACGCCATGTACGTGAACCAATTGTGATAGAGTAGCGATGTACTGTGCTGTGTGTACTTATAATAAACTAATGCCGAAAATATCCATCCAACCCCTCCCTACCGACGCGTCGATATCTCCGAGATGCTTGGGCATAAATGCGACGCTCCTCGAGCCCGTCCACCCCAGTCCCCCGTAAACTCTCGGGCAGTTCGCAGTCTACAACCGTTTCTCCATTTGACCTTACCGCTGCCGATGCTGTCCGCTCCGCGTAGACCGTTCCCCGCTCACCATAAGCCGTGTACGCGCTCCCGAGATCACACGGCCGCCTGCTACCTCTCGCACTGGCCCTGCCCCTGAGCAATCCCCACCACAAGGTGAATCATCGTCTACACGGCGATTGCATCGCTGAAATCCAGCAGGCTGGATTTCTCCGGGCTGATCACATGACACGATTTCTTATTTCTGCACCAGCCGTCAGTTGTTCCCCGCCGATGGGGTCGCCTGGGACCCACAGGCAAAACCCCCTAGGCCTACGCTTACGAGGCGACCCCCAGAAGACCCCGCCAGCTGCAATGGCTCCAATGATACAACATATGCGTGAACTACGCTAATGAGCCATGGCAGGTCAGAAAGAGCCATTGGAAACCAGCAGAGCACAGACTCACAGACCCAGGCAAGGGTTATGTAAAAAGCCAGCAACTTCTCCGGGACCAGTAACCAACTTGCTGTCTGTATTGTCCTCCAGCGCGGTGGCCAGCGACCTCGGACTCACCGTCAGCGCTATTGTTCTTATCGCGCTCGAGTGAATCATCCTGGCGGCAAGAGGATCTCGGAGTGCCACCGGGCGCACAACAACACGTCCCCGTGCGATTGCTCCCTCTATCCCCCTGCCATTTAGCCTGGACGCCCTGAAAGCACACGAAAGAAAAAAATTCACTCACTCTTTCACGAGTCACCACCAAAATCAAACAATACACAATAGTGGAAAAGTCAAAAGATGTATTCAAGGAGAGTAGGAGATGAAAATATATATATATTTTGACTCACCCCTCTTTACTGGAGTTGGAACGCAGTTGTCCTTTTCTTGTGTTAGGAGACTTTTTGCTTTGTTGGATTTAAGATCAATTCTTGTTAATTGTTAACACATTCGCACATACACACATACACATACATCATGTTGAGATTTACCGCTGCCAGCAAGAGATCAGCTCTGTCATTGGTCTCCAAGAGAAGCCAATCGGTCTGGGCTTCTGTCCAGAAGGCGCCAGCAGACAAGATTCTAGGTCTGACTGTGTTGTACAACCAGGACGAGAACCCACAAAAGATCAACTTGGGTGTCGGTGCCTACAGAGACAACGAAGGTAAGCCATGGATCTTGCCATCTGTCAAGGCTGCCGAGAAGTTTTTGTCTGTTAACGAGGCAAACAAGGAGTACGTGCCAATTGTCGGTTCTCCTAAGTTTAACGAGTTGATCAAGAAGATGCTTTACTCCAACGATGCAGCAGGTCAGCAGTTGTTGAAGGACGACAGAGTTGTCAGCGCTCAAGGTATCTCCGGTACCGGTTCTTTGAGAGTGTTGGGTGAGTTTGTCAGAACCTTCCATTCTAACAAAAAGGTTTTGGTGCCAAACCCAACCTGGGCTAACCACATTGCCATCTTGGAGAAGGCTGGTTTGACTACCGACAAGTACTCTTACTACGATTTCAAGACCAACAACTTGGATGAGGCTGGTATGTTGTCTGACTTGGCAAAGGCCGAGCCAGGTACCGTTGTCTTGTTACACGCTTGTTGTCACAACCCTACTGGTGTCGATCCAGAATTGGAACAATGGGACAAGATCTTGGACGTGTGTTCTGAGAAGAAGTTGTTGCCAATTTTGGATATGGCCTACCAAGGTTTCAGATCCGGTAACCCAATCGACGATTTGGCCATTTTGTTCAAGTTCAACGAGGCTGTCGCATCTGGTAAGCTATCTAACTTTTTATTGTCACAATCCTTTGCTAAGAACATGGGTCTATACGGTGAGAGAGTTGGTTCTCTGTCTATCATCACCTCGGGTTCTGAGGAGACTATGAGAGTGAAGTCCCAATTAGAGAAGGTCATCAGACCATTATACTCTTCTCCACCATCCCACGGTTCCAAGTTGGTTGAGATCATCCTATCTGACGAGGCCATCTACGAGCAATGGCTAAAGGATGTCAAGATCATGTCTGATAGATTAGTTGACATGAGAGCCTTGTTGTACGACAAGTTGAAGAACACCTACAAGAACCCATTGAACTGGGAGCATTTGTTGAATCAAAAGGGTATGTTCTGTTACACCGGTTTGAGTGAAGAGCAAGTCCAAAAATTGATTGCCAAGTCTGTTTACTTGACCTCCGATGGTAGAATCTCCATTGCCGGTATTTACGAGAAGAACGTTGACTACTTGGCCAAGGCCATCCATGAAGTCACCACTGCCTGATTTGAACAAGCAAGAGGTGGGGTCCATACATGATTCTGTTCTCGACCAATCAGCTTTGATCTGCTGGCAAGGTCTTTATTGTATACTTCGATGCATTCTCGTCGATTCTGTTGCCGCTTTACAGAACATCTAAATATCCAAAAATATAAGCACACATTCATTCGTTTACCGTATCAGTTCTATATCGTAACAGCGTCCAGGCCTCATCCAGTGCCGCTCAATTCCGTACATGCAGCATCACTAATTGGCTGAATGACCTTGGGCTTTGCGCACTCCAACCTCGCAACTCCGCCCTGCTTCTCCACATTTTCGCTTCCTTGGGCTGCAGATCTTGACGCCTGTGAGCGTCCACCCAAACAAGCACAGAGCCACAGTACCCTGGCAGAATGGCGCATATAGCTGCCATGCCAGCTGTCAGGCCCCTACCACATCCGACCGTCCTGAAAGAGTGTGCAATGTGCAATATGCTCAAGCACACCAGTATCACGGATTGTGCTTTCCCTAGTAAGTGAGTCCGCCAATCGTGCCAATGACGCCTGTCTTCTGCGGGGCTTGGGGAGTGCCCTGCAGTGCGCGGCCGGCGGCCAGCTGGCCCGCCCTGCCCGCTGCGCTCCTGCCGCATCGCATCACCCCATTACCAAGGCATCAGCGGGCAGCCATGGCTTGATTCGATTGTGTTAGATTCAATTCGGGGAGATTTGGCCTCTCACTACGAGATGATCATTAGGGTTGGTTTACGCATAAAAGTGGTGTGGTGGCATCTGGGGAGCGTAGTCCACTTTTGTTAGCCCATGTAGTGGTGCCTTGATTTCTTAACCTGCTCTCTAACATTCTCTTTATCCCCATACCCACCATCGTGCACTCCCTAATTCACGGTGAAAAAAAAATACGCATTTCACTCTGAATCGAAGCATACGAAAGAGCGTGTCCATTATTGTATTCTTTGCACTTCTGTATAGCTGGCCACCATCCACTCTTGTGTTGAGATACGTTAGATCAAATTGCGTCACAGTCTGCCCGATACATTTGGCCTTGTCCCCTTGCATATCAGCATCAGTTTTCGCCGATTCACTGTCCAGCAGTCCGCTAATATGGCATTTGAAATCACACAGGTTGCAACTAAGCCTTTCACCGATCAGAAACCAGGTACCTCTGGTTTGAGAAAGAAAGTGGCGGTTTTCCAATCGGAAAACTACACAGAAAACTTCTTACAGGCAATCTTCCAAGCCATCCCAGAGGGGTCCCAAGACTCCATTCTTGTTGTTGGCGGTGACGGCAGATACTACAACAACGAAATTGTTCAATTAATAGCTAAGATAGGTGCAGCTAATGGCGTCAGAAAACTGATCATTGGTCAGAACGGTATCCTGTCCACGCCTGCTGCTTCAAACATCATCAGAACATTCGAACAAGGTATCACAGGCGGTATCATTCTAACGGCATCTCATAACCCCGGCGGTCCTAACAACGATGCAGGTATCAAATACAACCTGGCTAACGGAGGACCAGCCCCAGAGTCGGTCACTAACAAAATGTACGATGAATCATTAAAACTGGACCATTACAAAATCATTAAAGATCTACCAGAGGTTGATTTGTCGACTATCGGCATCAAGCAATACGGCCCATTGATTGTTGAAATTATTGATTCTGTTGAGCATTATCTCGAGATGGTGAAGTCCATTTTCGATTTCGATCTAATTAAATCATTTATTGCAAGCAAGACACCAGATGGCTTCACATGTTTGTTCGATGCCTTAAACGGTGTTACAGGTCCTTACGGCAAGGCCATCTTCATTGATGAATTAGGTCTGCCTGAATCCTCTGTCCAAAACTGCACTCCGTTGCCAGATTTTGGTGGTTTGCATCCGGATCCAAACCTTACCTATGCAAAGACACTCGTCAGTAGGGTTGATGCTGAACATATCTCTTTCGGTGCCGCCTCAGATGGTGATGGTGACAGAAATATGATTTACGGTGCAGGTACTTTTGTCTCCCCTGGTGATTCTGTGGCGATAATTGCAGAGTATGCCTCTTACATTCCGTATTTTCAAAGAACAGGCGTCTACGGTCTTGCAAGATCTATGCCAACATCAGGAGCACTTGACTTGGTGGCCAAATCTAAGGGCTTGAGCATTTATGAGGTTCCAACAGGCTGGAAGTTTTTCTGTGCTTTGTTTGATGCTAAAAGATTGTCGATCTGTGGTGAAGAATCCTTTGGTACAGGTTCGGATCACATCAGAGAGAAAGATGGTTTATGGGCCATCGTTGCTTGGTTGAATGTTTTGGCTGGTTTTGCAAAGGAAAACCCAGAGTTGGAACCAAGTATCGCCAATGTTCAAACTACATTCTGGAAAAAATATGGTAGAACATTCTTTACCAGATTTGACTATGAGGAATGTGATACTGCAGATGCTAACAAGGTGATTGACCTCCTACAATCAAAAGTGGATGAGCCTGCTTTCATTGGCTCTGAATTGGATGGTTCAAGGGTTGTTCAGGCTGAAAATTTCTCCTACACAGACTTGGACGGTTCGGTCTCGTCTAAACAAGGTTTGTTTGTAAAGTTGAGCTCTGGATTAAGATTTATTGTCAGACTATCAGGTACAGGCTCCTCTGGCGCTACTATCAGATTGTACTTGGAGAAACATTCCAATGACACATCCGATACTAACTTGGCAAAGACACCTTCTGATTTCTTGAAGGAGGACATCAAGACTGTTTTAGATTTGTTGAAATTCAAAGAATTCATTGGTAGAGAGGAACCTGATGTCAAGACGTGATATAAAATAATTATTTGAATCTATAATCTTTCTCGGCAGTTTACCTATATGTGTACCTTTCTCTGCTTCTGCTATATTTGCATATTTTTTATTTCTTTTCACGGTAGATGTGATTCTCTTTTAAAGCATTTTTAAGAATCTAGTTAAAGCCATAAAAGACCAAAACACGCCTCTTTTCCGTCACGAATTCTTCTTTATTGAGTATAAAGTTGGGGTATTGATGTTTAAATTTCATCTTCTTCATCGCTGAAGTCTAATTCTTCTTTAGAAAAGTCTCCAATCTCTACAACATTGGGCTTTACAAAACTTCCATAGTTTTTATTACATTGAAAGTATCTGACACCTTTAATAGAACCATCATTCTTGCCAAAGGGCTCATCTAGCTCGATTCCAATCCACACGTTGTCTTTATCGATCTCTGGAATTTTACCAACGTACCTGATGCACCCAAATTTATCAAACTCCCCGGATTTATTGACTTTACAACGATCACCGATTTTGAAAGTCTCGGACTTCTGTTTGTTCTCATTGATGCTGTTCTGGACTTTGGCTGCAAATTGAGGATCAAATCTTCCTAGTTGATTTTCCTGTTTCCATTTCTTCACAGTGTTGTTCATCTGATCATACTGTTTATCGTCTAACTGAAAATATGCCTCGTTCTCGCCGTCAATGCCAGTTTTCTCCTCGCTGTCGGCTTGTAGTCTGCCAACTTCTGAGTGTTCATTAGTATTCTCAACGTGAATCCTGGATATCGATGAGATGCCAAACGTGTCCAAAAACGTATACCGGTCGTCATCTTGAGCCTTCCCAACTATGCTTGTGCGTTCTTTCGAGTCCCTCGTCCTATAAAGCCACAATTTCTGGTCCTGTGGTGGGATCCCCGTGATAAACTCAAGCTTGGACTTCAGCGTCTCCAGTGACCAATTCAGAGATATTCTTCTGTCCGATGAAGTCAGATCAGACGTTATATGCACTGTTAAATCTGCCATCTCCAAATACTTTGTATTTCCTTCTTCTCTCACAACTGAACCTTCGACTCCCACTATTAGCACTTCTCCCGCTTATCTTCTACGATCCACCCGTCTGTTTACTCTTCATATCAAAATAACCACCCAAATTTACGCACTGAAAAATAAAGCCCTTTGTATAATAAAAAATTGTGAGGCCAAAGAAGTAGTGGTGAAAATGTGATCAAGACATGCCCTGTTTAAGGATGATAGGCAAAAGGGAGGGGTTGCAATTTCGGCTCTTGAGGTGCATTTATAGAAGCGGAAATGGCCAAAATATCGAGTACGAATAAGTATAAAAAAAAGCCGCCTGCAAGCTTTGCAAAGATTGAACCAACACTGTTGAAGTTTCAGCAGAAACTTAAGGAAGCGGAGTCGAAACCCATCAACTTGAACAGGCCAAAGCACGAGTCGTACTGGGAGATCCAGAAACTCAACCATGCGAAATCGAGATACATATACGATCTGTATTACAAGAAGAAGATCATACAGAAGGACCTGTATGATTGGCTTGTGCTGAACAAGTTAGTTGATAAAGAGCTGATAGCGAAATGGAAGAAGCAGGGCTATGAAAACCTATGTTGTCTCAAATGCATCCAAGTGAAGGAAAACAACCATGGAACGACTTGTATCTGCAGGGTTCCAAAAGCGACGCTCAACAAGTCCAATGGGAATGAGAATGGCGAGGCGGCAGCCACGCCAGACGGTGACGTTTCTTTAGGTAAAGAGAAAGACATAAGGTGTGTCAATTGTGGATGCAGAGGTTGCTCGAGTTCAGATTAGGATTATGCTTCAAAAGGCTTGTTTGCAAGATCTGTCGATAATATATATGTAATGTAATAAATGTACCTATACCGTAAAAAGAAAATACACCGTCTCCATTTAGCTGTAATAGTCAGGCTTCTCTCCCTCGTTTGGCCATCTGTAAGTCAGGAAACCAGCCTTCTTAGCAACCTTAGTGTACAGCAACTGAGCTCTGTGGTTCTCAAACTGCGTGGTCCAGTAAACCTTGGTAACATTACGCTCCTTTGACCAGTCATAAACACTTTGAATCAACTTTTTACCAGTACCGTGTAAACGGCAGTCTTCCTTCACAAACAAGTCATTCAGGTAGGTGAACATGTTTGGTGTCCATGTACTGTAATGCGTTAGGTATGTTGCAAATCCGATCAACTTGTCAGTAGACGGATCAACAGCGACAAAACAGTGAATTGGAATGGATTCATCAAAGAATCTTTCAAACGTTAATTCAACGGTTTCCTTTGGCAGCTTCGCTTTGTAGAACACTAAGTACGAGTTAGGACCCCAGAAAAGCTCAATCCATTCCTCCTTATCTTTTCTCTCTATTGGTCTAATAATAGCCTCAGACATTGTTCTTTTGTGTTGTTATCTAGTTCAGCAATACTGGTTTCTTCCCAAGTCTTGTCAGAAAACTCAAAACACGACTCAACACTGGGGATCGGTGAATACTTAGGGTATTTATATAAAGATGAATTCGGTCTTTTTAAATCACATCGCCCAAACGCCTTAGCGGGATCGGATTTACATGAAACATTGATACCTACATATTCAATTAGGCGGGGTGTATCATCTACTATGACACTCTTTCTGAAGTTTAACCGGTTTTTGCTTTCTAAAACCGCATAAGGCTAGCAAATGTGGAAGCCGCCGTGAGTCATGTACGGCGATCGCAGTCCGCATACACATTTAAACTTTAATGAGGACATCCTGATTGACTCAGGTTAAAACCTGGGATTTGGCATATTCCGCTTCTGATAGTGATAGCCAGGTATCTCCTCTGATGATAACAGTACAGGGGGAAGGAATCGGGCCAGGGTTGCCGAGTACTCGTAGATCAGTGGGATATTTTTGAGGTGTAGCTACCCGCTGCTTACAAACTATTCATAAAATCAGCAGAATGCTAATTGACTGAGACATGAGAAGAACAGTGGCGGCTGATCTGAAACAGTTTTCGACTCAGAGAGAATTTCCCAAATCACCTACCTAGATTATCAGAGGACTCTTTCTAGTTAATTTCAAGTAATGTGCAAAAATGCTTATTTAGGGAATGGATCTAAGATGACGTTGAGTCTCTGTGTAGTTTAATTTAGGAGCAGCCTTTTTGACACTTTATAAGTTTTCCCAAAATTTTGGGTGCCATAACAGCCTGGTTAGCTCAATCGGTAGAGCGTGTGACTCTTAATCACAAGGTTGCGGGTTCAAGCCCCGCATCGGGCTGCTATAAAACGTGTATTTTCCAGCCTGGTTAGCTCAATCGGTAGAGCGTGTGACTCTTAATCACAAGGTTGCGGGTTCAAGCCCCGCATCGGGCTCTCATAACACATATTCCTTTGCCTGGTTAGCTCAATCGGTAGAGCGTGTGACTCTTAATCACAAGGTTGCGGGTTCAAGCCCCGCATCGGGCTTATGTGTTTTTTTATTTTTATCTTAAAATGCAAAGGTCGTGCACTAAACTCAATCTGGAAATTTGGTTAAAAATTTTTTTTTTATTTTCAAAATTTTCTTTTATCAAATATTGAAAACCAATATGTAGAAATGAAGTAGGTGAAAGGAAGGGCAAATTGAGTCGAATATCCATAGGCAAGGTCTCACCAAGAAATTGTAACATATATTGAAGCAGATAATGGCGGCATTAAAATCTAGAGGCGGTCTCAAAGGCAAGCCTGCCATAAAAAAGGCGGAGATGGAGGCTGCTACATCTAGAAAGAGAACACTAGATGAGGAGGCTGAATCTGAATCTGAATCTGAGGAAGAATTTGAATTAGAGGGACTTATAGATGATGAAGCCAGTGAAGATGAAGAAGAAGAAGAAGAGGAAGAAGAGGAAGAAGAAGAAGAAGAAGAAGAAGAAGAAGACTCAGATGCTGAGTTCAACAAGATGCTGGCAGAGGAGGAGCCTGAAGAAGATGAGGATGCAGATAGCGAAGAATTTGATGATGAAGCAGAAGAGGAATCTTTATCAATCACTGACAAACTATCGGGAATCAGACTCAGATCATTGTCAGATGCCTCAATCAAAGCAGCACAAGAGATAAAAACCACATTTGCCGATGGAAGAGAAAGAATATTGAAGCCTGAGATTGAACCTGTTTACGACTCAGACGATTCTGATAGAGACGATTTTAATACCATTGGTAATGTCCCAATCTCAGCTTATGAAGAGTATCCACACATTGGTTATGACATCAATGGTAAGAGAATTATGAGACCAGCTCAAGGATCTGCATTGGATCAATTATTAGAGAGCATAGATCTTCCTGAAGGTTGGACTGGTTTGTTAGATCAAAATACCGGCTCCTCCTTGAACTTGACAGATGAAGAATTAGAATTGATCCGTAAAATTGGAAAGAACGAAAACACAGATGAATCTGTCAACCCATATGAACCAACAATTGAATGGTTCACTAGCAAGACAGAACTTATGCCATTGACAGCAGTCCCAGAACCAAAGAGAAGATTTGTTCCATCTAAGCATGAAGCTAAGAGAATTATGAAGATTGTGAGAGCAATTAGAGAAGGTAGAATCGTGCCACCAAGTGAAAGACGGAAACAGGAGGAGGAGGAAATCAGCTACAATCTTTGGGGTGATGCTGATGATGACTTTTCGAAGGACCATATAATGACTCTAAGAGCGCCAAAGATGCCACCGCCAACAAACGAAGAGAGTTATAACCCACCTGCAGAATACTTGCTTACCGATGAGGAGAAGAAGAAGTGGGAGGAAGCAGAACCAAGTGACAGAGAAAGAAACTTCTTGCCACAAAAGTTTGATGCCTTGCGTAAGGTTCCTGGATACCAAGAGAGTATCAGAGAGAGATTTGAGAGATGTTTGGATCTTTACTTAGCTCCAAGAGTGAGAAAGAACAAATTGAACATTGACCCAGAGTCATTGATTCCAGAATTACCATCTCCTAAGGACTTGAGACCTTTCCCAATTAGAACTTCCACTGTGTATGAAGGACATAAGGGTAGAGTGAGAGCCATCTCCATTGATCCATCTGGAAATTGGTTGGCTACTGGTTCTGATGATGGTACCGTCAGAATTTGGGAAGTTTTAACTGGTAGAGAGGTCCACAAGATCACCATCATTGAGGATATTAAGGAAAACTCCGAGGACCACATTGAAGCTATCGAGTGGAATCCGCTACCAGATACTGGATTATTGGCTATCGTGTGTGGTGACTCTGTTTTCCTCGTGGTTCCGCCTATCTTTGGTTACGAGGTTGAGAACAGGGGCAGATTGAAGATTGAAGACGGTTGGGGTTATGCTAAGACCGGCAGTAACAAGACCAACATTGGTGAGGTGAACAAGGGTGACGAAGAAGATGAAGAAGATGCTGAGAACGCTGCCTCTGCATCAAAGAATGATGCGGCCCAATGGTATAAGCCAACTCCTTCACAACTTGAGGCAGGTATTTCTGCTGTTATCACTACATCTAGGGGTGCTACTTCGTCTGCATCCACCATCAAGAAACTCTCATGGCACAGAAGGGGTGACTATTTTGTTACCGTGTCCCCAGAGGGTGGTAACAGAGCTTCCGTGTTGATTCATCAATTATCCAAGCATGCATCTCAATCCCCCTTCAGAAAGTCTAAGGGTATCATTATGGACGCCAAGTTCCATCCATCAAAGCCAAGTTTGATTGTCATGTCCCAGAGATATATCAGAATTTACAACTTACAACAACAACAACTGGAGAAGAAATTACTTCCTGGTGCTAGATGGTTATCATCTTTGGATATCCATCCAAGAGGCGGTGATCATATCATTGCTGGTTCTTATGACAAGCGTGTGCTATGGCACGATCTAGATTTGAGTAGCACGCCATACAAGACTTTGAGATACCATGAGAAAGCAGTGAGAGCGGTGTCTTTCCACAAAGGTGGATTGCCATTGTTCTGTTCAGCATCTGATGACGGTTCTATCCATGTGTTCCATGCTACTGTTTACGATGACCTAATGACCAACCCATTGTTGGTCCCATTGAAGAAATTACAAGGTCACAAGGTGTTGAACTCATTGGGTGTTCTCAACCTCTGCTGGCATCCAAGAGAGGCCTGGCTTTTCAGCGCAGGTGCCGATGGAACTGCAAGATTGTGGACCACATGAAGCAAGGAGCCTATTCTGCATTGGCGAGCCTTGTTGGGACTTATATATATATATAATTTTGCATCTTATCTATTCTCTGTATATCATTACCCATTTTGTGCATCTTAATCACGAATAAATATTTTAATTTTGATCAAATGTCCAACAAATGAGAATCCCTCTGCACACTGGAGCAAGACCCCACTCTCAATCAGCCAATTCATGAACCATCTGCACCAGCTGAACATCTTCTCTTTCTGGAAATTGTAAATGCTTCTTTATTCACACAATGCAAACATCAAAAGCCACGGAAATTTGCTGTCAAAATGCGTTTGTGATGCTGCTGCCATTTTCTTTAGAGCGAATTGTCCGATATCTGCAGAGCAACCGCTGGCCACCAAATAGCCAGTAGAGCAGCAGCATAGCAAAGCCTTTTGCCAGTAGGAGCAGCCCAAGTGTTTTAGCTTGTGATTGTAGGTGCATGCCTTTGTGAGAGACTGGTTAGGGGCGGGGGGTTAATGAGAAGTCGAGACGCGTGGGCGCAGGCAGACCCGGCAGACCAACAGGCGAGGTCTGCTGGGTACACAGAAAACCGGTAAACAGACACTGACGGACCTATTGGTGAGCCGAATGGCCAGGTTTTTCGTTAATGTGTGATTCATGTGACGAGCAGAAAGTATATATTCAGCTGAATTTCCTAGATTTGTAGAGCCGGTGATTTTCACAGGGCGTACAGAGCCCGTATCTTGCAAGACGATGCGTTTGGCTTGAGTGTTTGTTTGTTTGTGTCTGTCTGTTTGGCAAATTTATCGATAATACAAAATGCAATTCAAATCTGCTATACTATCACTATTCTTTGTTTTACCACAAATCCAGGCAGCTGCAAACCCCCTGGCTTTTGCTGCCGCTGAAGGCCTTGCTGTTGCCGACGATGAGGCCAGTCTCTCCTGTCATTCTGACTGTGGCTACGCCATCTTGGCCGCCAGACAGTGCTCTCCAGATGGCGCAACTGACGGTAACTACAACGAAACATGTCTATGTGAAGATAATGAGCAATTCACTTCTTTAGTTCCAGGATGTTTGGACTGCGGCTGGTGTCTATGGACTGACTACGGTGTTTACTTGACCTCGGCATTGGGAATGTGCTCTTACTCAACTACTCCAACCGGTACCACTTGTGCATCCGAATCCACTGCTTGGGCTGCTTTAGTCGGTGATGCTGCCACCGCCAACTCAGCTTCAGCTTCAGTCACTAATTCCGCCTCTGGGTCGTCGCAATCCGCCGCTTCGAGTGGCGTGCCTAATATGACTTCCACGGCTGATGATACCTCCTCCTCCTCTTCTGCTGGCGACTCGTCCTCTGCCTCCTCTGCCTCCTCTACTTCCACCGGTGCTGGTGCCACCCAGTATGTCGTTGGTGTTGGCTCTGTCCTAGTGGCCTTTGGTGCTTTGTTGATGTAACAGCACAGCACAACTGGTATCGAGAGTTGTATTCGTTGTCGATGCTGGCGCAACGCGTCTATTCTGTTTATTCTACAATTGTATATCTATACCTTATATACTACTGAAACCTGAATATAACATGTAACAAAGTGTGCTACACGCAGAAGTCTGAAGCACCATAATACGTCTACTAAGTTAGTCTGATGCTTACAACTTCCTAATTAGTCGCATCATCAAGCAAACTGCCTGCAAAGGCTGATTGCACTGTCAATCCTGGCAGAAAGAACCACACTGTAGGGGATACAATGACTATTCACATCCCCCACATGTACGCCATCTATCTGCCGCCTGCAAGTTTAACCCACTTAAATCCATGTTCCCAGACGGCGCAGCCCTGTGAGGACTCAACTTCTCCATTTGGCAGCCCCCAGGGTACAGATAGCGCCAGCCGGCTGCCGACAATCTGTCAGAAACGGGCTCTTACAGGTGATAGTGTAAAGAGACATTATTCGTTTAACAATAGCCCAACAAGCGTAAGCTATCTAGTGAATAGCGCTGAGATAGAGATAGCCCGAGCGGAGTCGAGCCAGCCACATGAACCAGCAAGTAACCTGGATTTGCGTATACATGGACACCAGTTGCTACGCTTGTATACACAGGTAGACAACGCAATGAATGTTAGTTGGGCTCTTGAGTATGCAAGCGCAGTGAATAGCGTAATCTCCATAGAAAGCGGGTCAGTTCGGACTGTCGACAACATATTCAAATACCATTGTCGACAGATAAGCAACCTGCAAACAGCATTAGAAAGACGAAGATACGACTGGGTTTGGATTGGATCCTGGAAAGTATAATTCTTGGCGAACTAGTGGATAGACATTCTGATTCCAGCAGTAACAGCAGGCTCCAGAAGAACAGGCGTACAGCAGGCGTGATCTGCATGTATAAATAGGACCCAGGTACCCGAGATGTGGTGGCCGACTCAGAATGACAAGCAGATGACCGTATGCAGAACTTGGATACATATGTCAATCAAATACGAAGGTGCATAAATGTCTGAGTCAGTTACTGTGAGACCGATTGAGCTAAAAGACAAAGAAGAATGGATTGAACTGTTCTCGGGGCCAAAATCGTACTTGGTCTTCTACAAGTCTGTCTTGCCTAAGGAGGTGATTGAATCCACCTTTAACAGATTCCTGGATCCGGATTGCCCAGTTTACTGTTTTGTGGCAGTTGACCCGGCCAGCAGCAAAGTAATTGGGTTTGCCACGTACCTAACTCATCTGAGCACATGGCAGATAGAGAAGGTGACCTATTTGAATGACTTGTTTGTTAAAGAGGACTGTAGACTGAAAAACACAGGTAAAAAGCTGATCCAGGCGGTTTACGATTGGTCTGAACACCAGGGGATACCTAAGGTCTACTGGCATACTCAATTTGAGAACCACAGAGCACAACTTCTGTACACGAGAGTCGGTAAAAAAGAAGGTTTCTTATCGTATAGATCACCAAACAAAGGTGAAAAGCCAGATTACTATTCTTAGTTATTATTCTATTAGAAATATGTTGATTCATAATGTCTATAAACAGTTTTGGGTTTTTTATCAATGCACAAGGGCAATTCAGATGGATAGTATGTGTAGAAGCACATAAGTTATGTGAATAGTATTCTGAATATTATTGTGAATATTATTGTGAATAGTGTTGTGAATAGTATTGTGAATAGTATTGTGTGGATATGGTGTAGAAGTACATATGAGTGTGTGAGTATGTGAGTATGTGAGTATGTGAGTATGTGAGTATGTGAGTATGTGAGTATGTGAGTATGTGAGTATGTGAGTATGTGAGTATGTGAGTATGTGAGTATGTGAGTGACTGTATGTGTGTATGTGAGACACGGGACAACAAGAAATAAATAGGAATCTATATACATGAATTAAATAAATAAATGGAACCGATAAAGTCGTGCCTTCATTCATAGGTCAATAGAATACATTGAAATTTTACCGTTCTTATAACCAATAAAAACCCAAGAAATATCGAAAGCCAACTCTGACCTGTGTCTAATGATGTTCTTACCCATACCGTTATTATACCGAAGAAACCCGCCATTCTTCAAATACGTGAAAGTCATTTGTGGTTGGTTGAACGTTAAACATGTAGGGTTGTTCAAATCAGAATTTAGCTCTTGGGTCACTTGATCTGAGCCCATGGCATTTTCAATTGAAGAGGTTTGTTTCTTTAATTTTGAAAGGGATTTGAATATTGGTTTCTTTGTTCTTTTTAATCCATCATTACCGTTGGATTGCTCTTTATTTTTTTCGTTATTATATTCATAGAAACGAGAGCACCCATCCCAGGTTATCAAACCAACCAGTTTGGATCTGGTGGATAGTTCTGTCACACCTTTGTGTTTCACTTTAAAAGTTTTTGAGTATTTTGTAATATCAATGATGCTGTCATCTTTAATCTTACTAATAGAATCAACATAAACCTCTAAAGATGAGGAACTCATCAACAATTTGCTGTTCGTCTTATCAAACTCTATTGAAAGAATAGGATTAGGCACCGATTTTGAATTCAATGACACAATCTTGATGTTATTGTCTGTTATTTTAAATGTAACCACGTGACCACTCTCATATCCTACTGCTAGCAAATCTTTAGACAACCAAACAATTTGCATTATTATTCCTAGACCTTTATCTGTGTTTGAATCCTGCAAGTCATCGTTCTGTAAATGCTCTATATGCAAGCTCAAGGAGTCTTTTTGAATGATTTCCAGAGGGCCTACACCCTTGAATAGTCTCTTTAAATGTTTTTCATTTTCTTCTAAAGTTGAATTTTCATTGATTGATATTGAATAAACATCAAATAAATTGGAGTCTAATGTACTCGGAGTAACCACTATGTCATCTAATATGGCAACATTTGTGAAATTTAAAGTGTTGATAGGCATTTGGAAAAGTAAATTTGGTGATATCCATTTATTTAAATCGTCACTGTTGCTGAACAATCTTCTTTGCAAACTTGTGGAATTTCTCCATGTATACCCACCTGGTGATTCAGTATCTAAAGGTATCAACTTGAATAGGTCCCATATTTTCAATTCACCATCTTTGCCATGGGTCAAAAGCTTACCAAATTTCAAAGTGTCAATCTCTGGCACTACCGATTGCTTATCGAGAGTTTTCCAACCCAACCCCAACTGGGTTATTGTGATAATGGCCCCGTCGTGGGCTTTCCATGATCCCAATGGTCTTCTAGTGTTCAGGTCCCACCATATAATCCAGCCGGACTCGTCACCAGATACTAACGTTGTCTGTAAGAGCTGGTGGTTAGCGGAGTTAATGTTGAAGGAAAGTGTAGAGGGAAGGTACAAATCCTGAATCCGGGATATTGGAGAGAGATGGCCTCTCAAGTTGGCTTTCAAGGTGGTGATTTTCTTCGTATCTGAAGATACGGAACTCGCAGTCGAAACAGTGGATAGGGTGCACTGCGAGTTTGCAGTGGAGACCGACGACGACTTGGACGGCGTCATCAAATGCGCAGACATGTCTGGTGTCATGTCTACCACCTCTGGATCCTGCACTAACCCCGCTGGCACGGGCAACTCACACGACCCGAACTCCGCCATGCTGCCTTGCATACTTACGCTCCTATTAACTTAGGATGGGTGTTCAGAAAAACCCTACCCCCAGCCAGCACAAATCAAAAATATACTTTCTGGACTCGGCCTTCTATATATGTGCAACTAGCCTTATGACCACCGATATAAGAGCCTGTAGAAACTATATTGCACTATGCAACCATTCTGGCACCTATTTCCGTCACTGTATAGGCTTCTTTGCTCTTACTAATCTTCTGGAGCAACTCTCTCCAGCCTTTTTAACTTTCACCTCAATTCAACGCTTCACCAAAATTTACTTGCTATTTTTGGAATTTACTCGGGCTGTGCAGAATTTGCAATGGACGCGCCGATAGACGCAGGCTGTGCAGAGATAAGGAAGAGGATCTGGCTGCGGGGTTTAGCGTGAGGGGATGGGTGATGGGATTAGGAATGAATCAGTAATGAATTAGGAATGAATTAGGAAGCGGAATAGTATATGCTATACACAAAAGAGCAGCAGAATACACAAACGGAGAAACAGAGATAGTGATTCTATAAAAAACTGTCTATATGTGTAGGAAGACAGGGAAAACGCTGTCCTCTAGAGGGTATTTATTTCTGTTTCCAGCAGTTTATCTTGTGCTGCTCATTTCTATCGGCCATTTACATACCAGGCTTGTATTTTCTAAGCTGCTCCAATGCAATAAAGGTCAAAATGGTGTGTGGACCCAATCTCATAAAGGCAGGAGTCCATCCTCTGAACATGAATCCGACACCCTCAGACTTGATGGCGTCAGCTAATATCTTGAACGCGTTCTTGCTCTCGCCGGAACTGTTCATCACTCTGGTCTTGACGACATCTGCAGGCGAGCACACCGTGGTGGCAACAAGACCTGCAAAGAGCGATGACGTGAAATGCGTGCTTCTTGTGGTTGGATCCCAGTCTAGTTCTTTCACCAAGAATAGCTTGGCAATGTCGTAAGAGACAACCTGAGAAGCTGTCATGAGGACACCTCTAACCAAGTTTGGACCTAAACCTCTGAACAGGGCAGAGACACCCTCGTCTCTGGCCACTCTGTAGACACCATCGAGAGCGTGCTTGTAGTGTCTCTGTTGGTCCAATGGCAGGGATTTGTCGTTCTGCATTCTGATGTTCACTATATCTGCAGGGTTACCAACCAAACCTCCGATGGCACCGGCAACCATCGAGCACGAGAGTAGCTCAATCGTAGATGGCTGCACTGCACCATTTTTGGATACCAACTCTTTCAGTTCTTCATACACACCGAATCTTGCTGTAGAGTATGTAGCCTGTCTTAGGATCGATGCAGACAAGCCCGAGTATGCGGATAAGACACCTTCATTCTTGACGATCTTAACTGCCATAGAGATCAAGTTGTCACCTGGAGTGGTGGCGGTCTGTAATCTCACTTTGGCCAAATCCAATGGGTGTGTGAAGAAGCATGCGAAAATGGATGCGGCACCTGTATAAGGGAGAATAAAAACAGTAATGTTAAAAAGTTAGTATGTGTTCTTCCTAGGCTAAGTAGAGCATCTTGACCGGTTCATTCTTTGGTGTGGGGTGTGAATTTGGTTCTAGTTGGGCAATGATCTAATTGATTGCTTCATCTTTATCCGTTATTTGATCCTGTTAAACATTAACCGCATGATCCTATATGATTTACTCATCTGATCCTCAGATAACCTGCTTAATACCTGGGTTCTTCCCCTGCAGCTCCATGGCCGGAAATCGGCCGCCGCCCGCACGGAAACCCAACGGCGGCGGCGGGGGTCGTGCGCGTTCACGCGCACGCCCTGAACCGGTCTGGATCTTGATGTGATAATAAAAATTGTTGCAACTTACCTCCGTACCAGAACCTGAAATACATTAGGATGTGTTTTAAGCATGTTAGTATATGATTGATAGACATACGGTACGCATGCACAGGTACGCAATCGAGGGTGCAGAGGTGGGGAGACCGTGGTGCACGAGTTTGAGGGCTGTGGACTGTGTGCCCGTGCAGTTAGTTGCGCCTGATAAGATTTTTCCACTTACGGGTAGTGAGCCTTCTGCTGTTTTGGAGCTGACGACATTGTGTGATAGGTCGGGAACGTTATCTACTGAGAGAGAGACAGAGACAGAGCTTGATGTGTAGACCGGAGGACAGGCCGTAGAATAAGGATAGGCACATATACGAGGGCCTTCAAGCTTGGGAGGCCAGGGAAGAGACTGGCTGGGAGTAGGGGATTGTTGTATATAAAATAAATTTCATGAAGAAATTTTTCCCCTTTGTTAGCAAAATACCTCACGCCAACTGTAAGTGCAAGTTCGGGGACGGAGTAGGAGCAGAGCCAGTTGGGACAAGTAACAATAGCCGGCCAGCCTGCTGGCTAATTACGTAGTGGTGAGAGCGGTGAAAGTGGAGTAGCGACAGGCACCGAGTCGCAAGCGCAGGATGTGGTGTTGCGGAGACACCGAGGCACACACGCAGGAGGAGGGTGCTGCGTGCGTGCGGAGGGATGTGCAACCTCTGTTCTGCGCCCTGTATTCTGGGACATTACGTGCCACATATGCTAAGTGTCTGCTAAGTGTCTGCTAAGTGTCTCCCTGTGTTGTGGGTGCTCCTATATTTGCTGCTGGCTGCACCCATAGCATTGTCTGTTTGTGCTGGCGCTCTCAAGCTGTAGAATCGTATCAGCCAGTACCCAGCAGGCGTCCGCTGTGCTCGATGCACGGCGAGACTTGCCTGCTTTAAAGCCACCCGACGCGTGTGGAGGCCGCTACCCCAGCGGGCGCCCTGCCGGCCGGCAAACCACCGCAAGATTGGCTCCCGCCAGCTCTCCGCCTCGGCGTCCCCGCTTGGCCACCAACTTCTCCCGAGTTTATACGCACAGCCAAAAAAAAAAAATCCACGGAATAATTCAAATCCAAAGCTTTGGGTCGTCTATTATCTTAAACTTCTATAACAACCTGCGTATTATCTTGAAAACATCAACCGTCAGGGTGCACAGGAGATTGTAGCTTCCTAAACTGCTTTCTGCCAAAATCGACAAAATGGAATCATATTTTCCGCACTTTTCTTGGAGTACAAAATAAATTGTGGAATCCATCCGCAGATGATACACAATTCCAATCAGCTTTTAATAAGAGCACAGAATTTAACTTTGACTATCCAATTAGGTATCCTGCTCCCACTAGTTATATCCTAAAAGAACAACGGGTTGTAGTATTCAAATAATTGGAGAATTTTAATAACTTTATTGTGTATGTGGACAAGCTCAAGCGCTGTTTTTGTGAATCGTATTATAGCAATCCCTTGATGGCGCTTAGTTTTATCCAAGTTGACAAGGGGTTCATGGCAAAGCTCAGGGGAGTCTTATGACCAAATTTGCGCTTTCAAAATTTTGTGGGGCGGAGGGCAGGGCAGTGCTAATTTCCTGGAACATGTTTCAAGTGTGGTTTTCTGTTGCGTTTTTTGTTTCACGTATAAGAGCACCACTTTCTCCCAGTGCTTGGGATAATCTACCTGTAATATATAAATACTGAGTTACTTCATTGCGGGCAGTAAGTCCTATAGACAAAATGGACTCAGACAACGAATACAATAAATATATTACATCGGAGCTCACTAAGGTTCTTGAAGTACTTCAGCAGCTTCAACAGGACGCAATCCACCAACTATTTACTTTTGAGTATGAGAACTATTCAGCCAAATTGGAATACCAAATTTCAGGTTTAAATGGTTTGGTATATAATGTTCAGCTGAGCCCTTCAACTAAATCCTTATTGTGTGAAATTCATACGATTGCATTTCGTCTTTCGTGTGTTTTAATTGAGCGTATCTCACTAAGGACAAAACTACAAAGTATAAACTTTTTACAACCTGACTTTTTGGAAGAACATGATTTGTTTTCAAGAGATTTCGAAATGATAGAATATTTTGACTTTGATGAATCGTTAAAGAACAAACAAACTATTATTAACTCAGAAATAGACAATTCAAAAAACATGTCATGTGACATTAATGTTAATAGGGATGATAAAAAACTTAATTCATTTTTTAGCCAAATTGGTTCCAAGACGAAGGAGACTGGCTGTCGTCGTTTATCGGGTCATACTTTGCAGATTTTGGAGGATTGGTACGACAAACATAAATCAAATCCTTACTTTAATCGCGATGATATTCCTCGCTTAACCAAGATAACTGGGCTTACTGATTGTCAGCTCAGAAACTGGGCCTCAAATAAGAGACGGAAAGAAAAATATACAGGAATTTCTGAAGAAGTGTTTAATTTGCTGCGCTAAGGGCCTTGCGTCTTCGTCTCCTTCTGGTTAGAGGGGGAGTTGGGGATATGTTATTTGCTTTCTCCACTTTCACTTTTTTGATTACAACAAAATCATAATTGAGAATTTCTTCACTTTTATTTGATAATTTTTTTTTATTTAAAATTCCATCTTTTTAATTAAATGGCTCTTGAAACCTTGAAATTATATTGTTGTAATCTTTGGTGGCTATTGATGATGCTTCTGATAAAGATCCTTCCTATTTGCACTGCATCTATTTAGCGGAATTACGCAGTCGCGAGAAATTTCCGAAGATGCGTAGCAGAATTCTTAGAGCATGCTTCAAAATATGAAACATCTTGATTGACTGGGCTTAAATTCACGCTTTCAAGGTGGATGAGTGGCTGCCAAAATATAAAAAATAGGTTGGCCACAATTTATCAGACCCCATTAAAATACATTTTCCTGTTTTTCTTTTACGAATTCATTTTATCTGGGAGAACATAGCAAAACCGGAGTGATTGTAGCATGAGAAAAGAAAGCCAGACATATGCACTGCAAACCCAACCCTTACCAGAAGAACGTGTTAATTTATACTCCCAGCCATTTTTTGCAACCAAGGTACCAGATATCCCCAAACCAGCTCCAAAATTACAAATTCTCCTTGAACAATTGCAAGAATCAAAAGAGGGAACAAGAAGACGAAGAAAAAAAAGGTTGTCCTGCAGAAGGAAAAGCAGCAAAGTCTCAATTAATGGGTTTTTTGCCTTCAGAACGTACTATTCAAAATATATTTCTGCATTTGACCTTCAAGTTAATATATCAAAGTACTTGGCAGCTTTATGGAAAGAGGAGATTAACCAATTGACATGGACCAGGTATGCTGAAGAATACAAACATTCTGGGTCACCTTTGGGATTCGTGGAATGGTTGGAACAAATAACAGGCACTAAAATTGCTCCAATTGAGGTTAAAGGTCAGAGTAAGAAAACGTACGATCACTCTTCACGTATTCTAATTGAAGATTTATATTCAAACCCAGACAATTAATGAATACAACTAGTATCAATAGTTTGAGTAGACCAATTTTATATTAATAAATTATACAAATGAACTACTCTTCATCATCATCTCTGTAGCCAAATTTTCTAATTTCACCCAATCTTTTTCTAGCGGCTATCATTGCGTTCTCTAATTTCAAAATCTCCACTTGCTGCTCCATTTCGGCCGTTTTATTCTCATGAATGGACAATTTGGAATAATCAATCTCAGATAGCTCGTTCTTGCTAGCAATCAACTCATTGACTTTAGCAACCAACTGCTTACATGCCAAATTAACCTTCTTCGAAGCAGCTTCCAAGTTGTCCTGGGTTGTTGACATGAACTGCGATTTGACCCTTGAAGCAGAAACCAACTGAGCTGTGGAGGCCGCAACTTCATTAGAAGCAACAATCAATTCCTCATTGGTGTTCTTGCCTGATAGTACACCATCTGCAATCTTGATTAGTATGTTAGTGGCGTAGGCAATGGATTTAGATGCAGAGATTAATCCTTCAGTCCATTTGTTGTTCTTCTTGTAAAATGAAGTCTTGGAATTAGACCCTTTACCTTTGTTCACAATCTCTTCCTGAGACTCAATGGATGCTTGAATCAACAATTTAATAGCTCCAATAATAGCCATAGCCGAGGACAAGATAGACTTGTTAATCTCCGTGTCAATCTCAGAAATTGTTGGGTCCATTGGCTTAGATAATAAGCCGTGTAAATGTTCAAACGCAACATCAATAGCTTTTGAAGCATTAGCCATCTCTTTGTCAACTAAGTCACTAATCTCTCCTTTAACATTAGTCAAATCAATCTTGCTTGCTGGCGTCGTCAACGATTCAACTAAAGTTAGCAAGGCTTGTAAGAGCTCTTGGACGTCAATGCTACCATTGATAACCTTGTCCGTCTTGTCTTCAATATTCAAAGAATCTAAATTCTCACTCTTTAGTGACTCAAGGAAAACACCTGTTATATCGGCTAAATCTCTCGCAGTATCAACCAAATCATCTTGATAATCGTCCAATTTCGTAAGACGCGTCAAACCTTTGGTGCTCAATAAAATATCCGAAATTGAAGTCGTCAAGTTTGTCATTGTGTTGATAACGGGAACTTGATCGCCTTCCGGTCCATCAGCTAGATAGTTGTTGAAACTACTGGCAAATTCGGTAATCAAATCCGAGCACTTTTCAATCAAAGTAGACAAGTATTGCGGTGATGCATTCATGTTACCAGCTTGCATTGGTGAATCCAACTCAAAGACAGCATCTTGAATTCTAGCAATACCAGATATCAACAAAGCATCAATCAAGCCTGCTAGCTTGGAAACATGCTCTTGCAAAACGGTATCTATTTGCTTGTCCATGGCAGCATCTGTTTCTCTCTGTTGAGAAGCCAAATCATTTATGGTCTCTTCCATGGTTTGCTGCATCATGTCCAATTCCATCTCCTTCTCCTTCAGCTTGCTTTCCAAATCAGCAACTCTGTTAGGATCAACCGTAGCCAACTTACTTTGAAGGTCTGCCACCTCTCTGTTGTGCTGAGCAAAGATGGAGGACAAGTTGGACGATTGAGCCCTCTCGGTAGTTGCAAGCCTGTCTTCCAGGTCTTTCTTTTCCAAACTTAAAACTTCGTATTCTTTTTTGTGGGCCGCCTTCAATCTATCTAATTCTAATCTGGCCCTATCTCTTTCTCTAATCAAATCAGCCAATTCAATGTTCTTAGATTTCATATCTTTTTCCAACTTCTCACGCTGATCAATAGCCTCTTGAGCAGAGGAAGCCTTTTGATTAACCTTCTTAAATTTAGCCAACAAATTTAAGTGTTCTTGTCTCAATTGACTGTATAGTTTAGCCAAAGACTCGTACTTGTTCTTCCAATACGTCACTTGTTCTTCCAAGTACATCAACTGCTCATCTTTCGATGCAATTTGCTGTTGTGCAGTTTGCGTAGTTGTGACCATCTCACCTTCAAGAGCCCTGACTCTTTGGTCGTACTGTTCCAACATCAATTGGTCTCTATCGTATTGGCCTCTTAGGGCTAACAAATCTCTTTCCAATTCGGCAACTTTTCCTTGCGCTTGTCTTTGAACTTGATCAGTTAACAACTGTTGTTGAGCTAGCATCTGTGCTTCAGCCTGCTGTCTCTGTTGCTCCTCCCAGTATTGCTGTTGCTGAGCTTGCAATTGTTGCTGCTGAAGCAATTGAGCTTGATGTTCTTGCTCCAATCTTTGTTGCTCTTGGTCGTATTCTCTCTGTTGTTTGGCGAAAGTGTCAGTAACAACACCAGTTGGTTGAGTGACCATTGGCTCTGGAGTTGCCGTGGATCTGCCCGAAGAGGCAGCACCATTGTTAGAGGAAGAAGGTTGTGGGGTGCTGTTACTTTCATCATCGTGTAATAACAAGTTTGGTGGATCATAGGAGATCTTTGGAATCGTTATCAAAGTTGACAAGTAACGGATAGAAGAGCAATCTGCATAGAAATTATATAGTCTGCTGTATTGAGAATTGAATCTTTCCCTTAGAGGCTGTAACAAATCTTCAGCTTCTGCAGAGCTGTACATGGCTCTCAACATGGATGTTAAAAATTTGTAAATACCGTATGATTCTGCAATCATTGGGACCAAAGCACTGATAACATAGTCACTTGACTTAACTTGCTGTATGGAAACAAAAATCAATTTGCCCAACGTGTCCAGTGAATCTTGCAAAGCTAGCAAATCCAGAATAGCCTCATATCCCTCATTAGGGTCACTCACCGTGCTTAAGGAGACGTACTCTTCGTATTCAAAAGTACCGTTAAATCCACGGTGGTCATGGTGGAAACGCAACTTTTTGACCAAGTAATCAGAGTATTCGTACACCAATCTACCGATGGAAGCCTCGCCAGCCCGGAAATTACCGAGACTGGAAATCCAAGACATGTTTTTGTAACCGCCTACCAAAGAGGTTGGGTGGCCCTCTTGTAGCACCTTGTGGATCACCACTAGGGACTTCAAAAGCATCACCTCGTCAGTTTGGACAGGTAACAATTTGATGGCACTCCAGAAGGCGCCTGAAGATTTGTGGTCCCAAGTGTAGACAATGCATGCTCTCACGTGTTTTCTCTTTGGAGCAGCCAGATCTGAGGAGCAAGCCTTCTTTAAACTTGTTTGCAAGTCAGCTTCTGAACGGGTGGTGTATCCAAACATTGTGTATTGACCAGTCTAATACGATACTATAGTAATTTTGGTGTCTTTTCACTGATTTTAGGTGTCTAATTGTCCTATTGTTTTCAGTCTAGATAGACGAGTAAATATGAACCAGCGTTAGGCAAAAAACACTGTCAAACAGAACCATTTCAGGGTGCAATGGACACAATGCAATTCTAGAAGTTAGTAAATACGCACACAAGGAGGTGTGTTACTGGCACGACACTAGCTGGATCACGCGTGTGTGTACTAGGGGAGGACGAGACGTACGGGCCGAGTTGCGGAACACAGGGAATCGGGTATGTGGTTAGACAGCTAATCGTGCGGAGTACGGACCTGGCACTCACTCACGTTTACAGTATGTAGAAATTGAGAGACTGCAACAGCTGCTTACACACAAGAAAGGGCCACATGCATCATGCTCTGCATCGGCGTATACAAACCGTTTGTATTGGGGTTATGTTAACGGAATAGCGCTCACTGGCAGGCTTGGGCCGCCATTTTTACAGCCAGCGCAGCGTGGCGAAGCTGGGAAGTCGCAGCAAAGCGTGGCGAAGCCAAAATTACACGTGGCAAAGCACACGAGGCGCAGGGCAGCAGGACGTGGCGAAGCCGACATGCCCACGGCCACTTCAGTCACGTGTCACACGCAACGTCAGCAATGACATAAGCGTGAAAATTTTTTGGAGACAAAAGAAAGGCGACAGCGAGATAGTCACAGTGAGAGGAAAGGCAGAGGCAGGAAGAGGGATGGAGAGAGAGCATCAGAGCTCTGACAGTTGCAGTTTTGAATGTTGGTTATGTGGGACGAGTGGAAGAGGGGAAGTGAGGGACCGCAGTAGGTCAGTAAGAGATATTCGGAACCACCACTCCAAGTACAATCTAGCGCTTTGTTTTTTATTTTATTATTTGAAAGTAAAGAACACAACCATCATCATCACATTGTTTAGAGTTGATCCTGCATTTTTATGAGTAACATCGAGAACCTAAAGTCATTTGGTAAGTATTCCCAGGACACGATGCGCTGCTGCGCTGTATCTGTACATTCTAGAGACCCATAAACTAACAGTCCCGCCCCGCTTGCCTTTATACAGATCCTTTCGCCGACACTGGTGACGCTGAAACCCAACCAACCAACTATATCCACATTCGTATCCAGCAGAGAAATGGTAGAAAGACGTTAACCACCGTCCAGGGTGTTCCAGAGGAGTACGACTTGAAGAAGATCTTGAAGGTGTTGAAGAAGGACTTTGCCTGTAACGGTAACATTGTCAAGGACGACGAGTTGGGTGAGGTCATCCAACTGCAAGGTGACCAAAGATTAAAAGTTATGGAATTTTTAATGCAGCAATTGGGCTTGCAGAAGAAGAACATCAAGATCCACGGTTTCTGATTTGCTAGACATGGTAGTCGAGCCGGCCACAGGGGTCTCCAGCACGTGTCTCACGTCTGCGGACGCCCTTGGGAGTCAAACACGACACCAGCGTGTACGCTCACTCTTGTCTTTCTCCACGAATCTTGTACAACCACAAGCTTTTACTATCTGAGTCCTGGGATGTATGGCCAAGCCATGCCGGTCGCCCCACACTCTCAATCCATCAACTGCGCTCTGCAGCTGCTTTTCCTTTTTATTTCCCCTAGTATGTTTGTTCTATTCTTATAGTAAATAATATATCTGTTTTGCTTATACCATAATAAGTGACTCACCTATTAGCTTGCAATGTAGCCCTCTTAACCGGTTGTTGTGGCCCGCCACTTGGTTGATCTCTCCGTCTAATAGTTTTGCCTCATTTTCCGTTTATCTGCATGAGGCCTTTTTTTTGCTTCAACAAGCAGATGTCCGGCACTAATAAGCCCACACGCAGTTGTGTCTTCTGGCCGTTGCAGTATATATATGAGAGAAACATACAAAAATAAACATCTATCAAGCTAAATAGCTAGATTGTAAACAAGAATACGAAGAAGCGTTCCGTATAGTACACTACTTGAAGATGCCGGGAGATTTGAATTTAAAGAAATCATGGAACCCAAAGCTCATGAAAAACCGAGAGAAGGTGTGGGTGAAGGAACAGGAGGTGCTACAAGAATACAAGAAGATCAAAGAGAGAGAAAAGGAGATTCAAGATGAAAAAAGTAAAAATGAACTACTTCTATTGAACAAGAGGAATAACGGTGCTGGGTTTGGAGATGATGAGACTGTGGCAAGATCAACTAGCTGGATGTACGATGGGTCCGAAGGAAACAGCGGGAAAGGATCGAATGGGTCTAATAACACAAACGATGATTATCTACTTGGAAAAAGAAGGATAGATGATCTAATTACGTCGAAGCAAACAACTGAAAGCGGGACTACTCACAAGAAGCAGGATAGGCTGGAAAGATTGATGACCATAGGCAGTGCGAAAGAAGGACAGAGTACACGCCAAGAGGACAGTGCTGGGCCCAAGCCGGATGTCCAGAAGATGAGTATTACAGATCAGATAGATAATTTGGATAAGCAGGATCCCATGTACGATTTCAAATTGCAGCAACTAAGAAGAAAAGAAATGATCGAGAGAGAGAAAGCTTATAGAAGTGAAAGAGGCAGCTCACGTTCCTACTCTCAGTCATCCAGACATCATGGCCACAGAAGAAGTCATCGCACTGAACACGATAGAGAAAGTAGAGATGATCGCAGGGGGAGTCACAGAAGTGGACATAGGGGAGACGGGGATGATTACAAAAGAAGCCACAGAAGCGAACATGACAGATATGAGCACAGAAGCCACCGAAGCAGCCATACTCATAGATCCAGTCATGACAGCCATAGAAGCGAAAGAGACGAAGATCCAAGAAGATAGACTGGAGGCAGTCTAACTTTGGGCACAGGCTATTGACAATATCATTCTATTTTTTTCATGAATAAGTAATCGTGACACAAATTAATACATAAAATAAATCTTGGTTAAAGAATCGTATTCTTCAGGGTTTAAACTCTAATCACAGAAAAGACAGTATCACCCGTGTGCACATCAACATCACACAAGAACTTCTCTTCCAGATCCTGGCCTAGCATTTCACCTTTTCTAGTGAACAATAAAATATCATCAACCGTTATGTCATCTTTAAATCCGTCCTTGTTAAGATAGTAGAACTGTGAGCTCAAGAACCAGTTTAAGATCTTGGCTCTTAAAAACTTGAGGTTCGTACCAAATTCAGGGTCAGCGTACTCCTCAGGACTGAACTCGAAATGGTAGACTAATGGTCTACGAAGCACCATCTTGCAGTCCTTGAAATCCTTAACTTTGAACTGGCCCTCTTTGCCAGAAGGCTTAGGAAAATAGTCATCCACTAATGCGTTCAAGGACACGTAGGCGTGTGCACAGTGAACAGGCTGGTCAATAAAGAACTCGTGACCCGGTTTTTTCCAAAGCTTCAGATGAACACCTAAATTCAGCACCGACTCATAAATTACCAATCCAATAAGTAAGTACGCCATGATTATCGTCACATAGTGTGATGATGGTGCCGCAAGCAACTCGGCAGTCAGATAGTGTTCGTTTAGCAGCCTGATTACGTAGTTGTAATGGATATTCAAAAGTACCACCGCAGCTGATGACTGTCCAACCAAATCGTAACCATGCTTGATGTATTCAATACCTTGACTCACAATCTCATTCGACAACACCATGACGTATATTCTGATTCTACCACACCCGAGTCTAACAAGATCCCTCTCAACTAACCGCCCACTGGTTTAGTTGAAATGCTTTTAATTCAACTTGGGCGTTAAAAATGGGTTGATCGCATCTCCACGGGCTTAAAACTCCGATAAATTTTTCCTTACAAAGTGTTCAAGTAGGATGAATTGAAGGTCTACCGACACCTCTTAGATACCATATAGGGTTCTTGATAAGGCATATAGGAGAAAGACAGAAGCTAGGAGATGGGCAAGTATACTTTTGCCCTGATCACGGTAGGTGCGTTGGTTGTTTCTTTAGGCGTAGCCAAGATATCAATATGTTCAACGACAAAATCCCACAGAGAACAGACCCCTAGAAGAAAGGAGAATGTTGCAGAGCTTATAGGAAACACGCCATTATTGAAGCTAAACTCATTGTCCAAGGTAACTGGATGTGAAATCTACGCCAAATTAGAGCTTGCTAACCCTGGAGGATCAGCAAAGGATAGAGTTGCACTAGCCATCATCAAGGACTTTGAAGCCAGAGGTGTCATCCAACCAAACCGAGGCGATGTTGTCTTTGAAGGAACGTCGGGGTCTACCGGCATTTCGTTTGCAATGCTGTGCAATGCGCTTGGCTACACGGCCCATATATGTCTACCCGATGATACTTCAAATGAGAAATTGCAGTTGCTAGAGAGTTATGGAGCTGAGATTGAGAAAGTGAAGCCGGCATCTATTGTTGACCCGAGCCAGTACGTGAATGCAGCAAAGAGAGCTGCACAGAAACTAACTGAAGATACGACAAACTCGTATGTCGGTGTCTTTGCGGACCAATTCGAGAATGATAACAATTGGAGAGCTCATTACCGCTCAACCGGACCGGAGATCTGGGACCAGATGGATCACGACATGCAGTATTTTGTGGCCGGGTCTGGTACGGGAGGTACCATCTCTGGATGCTCCAGATATTTAAAAGAGCATGATAGCAATATCAGAGTTGTCTTGGCGGATCCACAGGGCTCTGGTATGTACAATAGGGTCAAATACGGAGTGATGTACGATACAGTTGAGAAAGAAGGAACTCGAAGAAGACATCAGGTGGACACATTGATTGAAGGTGTTGGGCTAAATAGAGTGACACATAATTTCCAGCAAGGCGAGACTTACATAGATGATGCCGAGAGAGTTACTGATGATCAGGCGATCAAGATGGCCAGGTACTTGAGCTCTAACGATGGGTTGTTTGTGGGGTCAAGTACAGCCATCAACGCAGTCGCTGCTACAAGATTGGCCATGAAGGCCGAGAAAGGATCCAGAATGGTGATTATAGCCTGTGATTCGGGTACTAGACACCTTTCAAAATTCTGGAAAGAAGCATTGAAAGTGGACCACAAGGTCACTATTGAACAAGTTCTTAAATGAACAGAATTCCCTAATACTCATCAATGGTTAATTTATTTTGTCAACTTATGAATATCTAAGTGAAATCTTATAAGTTAAAACGTAGCAAAATGAAAACAAAAAATTCAGATTCTTATAGGTATTTAGTATGCATAGTTTAGAGGTCGTCAAAGAATCCACCGGATACGTTCTGTGGATCATTTTTCTTCTTTTTGTTTGCTCTGACAAGATCTTTCCAATCAACTTCAGCGTCAGAGTCACTATCATCTTCACTTCCATCAGCTTTCATCTGTGCTTCAATTGCATCTCTTCTTCTCTTTAATTTATCTCTTCTTTCAAGCTTATTCTCTTTACCACTGGTCTTATTACTCCAAGCGCTATTCTTCTTTTCAAGGTCCTTTTTCTCCAGGGCATGTTTCTTTCTCTCCATTTTCTTTTGTTCAGTGCTCAACTCCACAAGTCTGGCTTCTTCTTTAGCTGTATCTTGATATGAATACTTGTCAAAGTCAATTGATCTATCTATAAAACCGTCTTCGGGGAAATCTTTAATGTAGGTATTTTCTGGCATCTTGGGAACACGAGTTAACCCATACATCTTACATAGAGAGATGTAGTCTAAAGATTGTAGTCTAAAGATAGATTTGGCAGAATGTTTGGAATAGTATCTGATAAAACCAACATAAGATCTAATGGCATGGTCATATCTGGCCCTATCCTGTAACAACCAAGATCTCGAGGTTTTCTCATACCAACTAGAATAGTTTGGATCCAAAATTGGAGGCTCTAAAGGCTTCAAAGGCACTTGCCTCACCTCCATAAAATCAATATAGTTCTCTTCGTTTCCCTCACTTAACATGGTGATTGCTCTACCCACTTTGTTTGCTCTTCCAGTTCTACCACATCTATGCAAAAACATGTCAGGGTCCGTCGGAGGATCAATCTGCAAGACAAGGTCAACCTCAGGAATATCCAAACCTCTAGCAGCAACATCAGTAGTGAATAAAATAGTCTTTGCTGAGCTTGACTGGGAGAAATTGTCCAAAGTTTTAAGTCTGGGTTTGGAGTTCAATTTACCATGGAGAGAGTAAATCTTTGTATCTGACTCTTCAAAATCCTTTGAACTTTTCAACAAATTATTGAAAACGCTGTAGAAATGGGTCACTCCCACACATGTTGGAAAGTAGACGATGACCTTTTTGTATCTGTAATTTGCCAGCAAATTGAATAATAGTTTCAATTTTTCTTCCTGTTTGACCACCATGTAGAATAATCCCAAGGACGTTGGAACAGAGGACTTGGCAATGGAGTCTGATTTCACAGTGATTTTGACAGGATTAGCTAGACCGGTTTTAAAGATATCTGACCCAGCGCTCGATATGGTAGCGGAAAACAAACCGGTTCTTCTTTGTCTTGGGAGCTGTTTCACTATGGCCTGGGTATCACCTAAAAAGCTTATATCCAATAGTTTATCTGCTTCGTCCAAAATCAGAATTTCACATGATGACGTTTTAACCATTTGGTTCGACAGGAAGTCTAGCAGTCTACCTGGAGTACCAACCAATATCTGCGGTTTATTTTTCAAGAAATGCTGTAGGTCTTCTCTAACAGATCCAATCGATCCCACCAATAGCTGTGTTCTTATGTGCTTATCTCCCTCTATTTGGAATTCTAGAAGACTGTTGATGACCGCATTTATCTGACTTGCCAATTCTCTGGTTGGCGACACAATGACGGCACCAAAATGACCTCTCTTGAATCCTTCCGTTTCTTCCTTAAGCACCTTGCACACTTTTTCCAGAACAGGAATCACAAAAGCTAGAGTCTTACCTGATCCAGTGACTGCTTCAACGACCACGTCCTTGTGCTGTGATAATAGTGGGATTGTTGATGCTTGAACTGGGGTCATCGATGTAAACCCCGATGAGATCACTGCCTCTCTGATCCATGGCTGGATCGAGTAGGAAAGACTATCCCACGTAACGGACTGTTTTCCTGCTTGCATAGTTAGGAGTAATACAGCCTAATCTTACTGACGTCTAACTAACTTCCAATCTCACAATTATCCTTCAAGTATCATACACTACATCTCTATAATGATTAAAATTCTTTGAAAAATACACCGAAAATTTTTTTCACTCCGTTTTATACACCTTTTATTGTTCTATGATAGATACCGGACAGTAGATTAGGAAGATAAAGAGCGTACGGAACATACATGAGAGTATCCGGGAGGTTCATATTGGGGTATTTGAGTTGAAGAGCGAAGGCTAGGACGCAGAGGCACCCGCATAAGCAATTTTATGTTGAAAAGGGTACTAGACTCACTACCAAGAGTTCGATTTCCAGTTTCATATACACACAGTCCCAGCATGACATTGGTAAACAAGGAGCACGCTATAGATGACGTGGATTATACGAAATGGTCGAAGAAACAGTTGATCGAGAGAATAAAGAGTCTAGAGAAGCACGGGGACGTGAAGGAGGAGACGCTGGTGGCGGAGAACCATAACGATGGGGCCAGAAAGCCAAAAAAAGCCAAGCAGTTTGATTTCTCAAGATACAATACCAGACACATTGCGCTGAGATTCTCATACTTAGGATGGGGTTATCAAGGTCTAGCAATTCAGAACGAGGAGACGGAGCTGCCTACGGTGGAATACGAGATCTTCAAGGCTCTGAATAAGGTGAAACTTGTATCAAATTTCCAGCCACAGGAGTGTAATTTCAGTAGGTGTGGAAGAACCGATAGAGGAGTCAGTGCTATGAACCAGGTTATTTCCTTGACAGTTAGGTCGAAATTGACCAAAGAGGAGCTGCAAGACGAGGCAAACGACGAGAAAGAGTTGGACTATGTTCGCATGCTGAACCAGGTTTTGCCTGCGGATATAAGGTTCCACTCCATTTGCATTAGGCCACCACAAGGGTTTGACGCCAGATTCAGCTGCAAATTTAGACACTACAAGTACATATTCAATGGAGAAGGGTTGCAGGTTGATATGATCCAAAGAGCAGCCGAGCACTACCTGGGAGAGCAGGATTTCAGAAACTTCTGCAAGATTGACGCTTCAAAGCAAATAACTAACTTCAAAAGAAGAGTGCTCATCAGCCAGATCAGCCCGTTAGAGGGCAAGCCTGGGTTTTTCGTGTTTGACCTCAGAGGAACGGCTTTCTTGTGGCATCAAGTGAGGTGCATGGTGGCCGTGTTGCTGGCTGTAGGACAAGGTCTAGAGAAGCCCGATATTGTGGCCAGACTATTGAACATCGAGGAGTTCAGCAGCAGACCAGTGTATCCGATGGCTCATGACATTCCCTTGATTCTGTACGACTGCGGGTTTGACGAGTCGCTCGTCAAGTGGACAAGTGGTCCAAAGAGGGACATTAACCACCACATGGAGCTGAACGGCGAGTGGAATGATTACCAGGTGAAGTCGATTGTGTCCAATTTCATGAAGAGCACCGTGTACTCTCAGATGCCCGTCACGTTTGATAAAGTTGTCGTCAACCTTGGAGACGGACTCGGCAAGACCACCAACAAGTATATTCCTTTCGACAAAAGATCCAGACTCGAAACCGCCCAGGAGATTAACTCCAAATGGCAAGACAAGCAAAACAGCAAGAAAAGAGCTATCAGCCAGGTTGACTGATTGAACTCATTCAGTCTGTGGGTTTCTTGTTGTTTCTATTGTTCTTTTTTGAGTGTTTTTTTCGCATACAAGAGCATCAAGAAGGAAGATGATGAAATCAAGCAAGACATGCCAGCCATTAATATTGTAATATATGTATATCCCAATCTATATCAGTACATAGACAGGTCTGTATTTGAATTAGCACTGGCAAGTGAGCATGGACCAGATACTTTCGAAAGCGGGGAGTACGATAGTGACGTTTGCGATCCGGTCGGGTGTCCAACTGGCCTCATCGTACGTGATAAAATCGGTGAACAACCTAATGGACTCAGCGCCTGATAAAGAGAGAAAGGGCTTAGAAAGGCTAAGGAACAGGTTAAGTACGAGGATCGAGATTGTGACGTATGCCATTGAGTTGATACAGTTGGTGGCGTCCAGGGGCAACACTAACTTGGAGAGCACGCTGCGGTTGACGGACGAGTTGAAATTGGAGATTGCCGAATTTCAGGAGGGCATTGACGACTTGCTTGAAGATAAGACTGTTTCTAGTGCAGAGTCGGCCAAACAAGTGGAGCGGTACATGCTGTCATTGTTAGCCAAGATTGACCAGGCGATTCCTGTTATTAATCTTTCACTAACCACGTCGGGTGCGAACCTCAACGGCAGTTTAAACAGTTTCATATCCCCCGGTAGACTTCTAAAGTCCACCATCCTTATCAATGACTCGAATAGGGCGTTTAATGGCAGGCCTGGAGACAAGGCACAGGTTGGCGGTGCGTTTGATCTAGCCTTTTATAATATCTTCTACAACCCGGCAAGGGCGGCAGCAGGAGGAGCATCAGCTAGCGGAATCAACTGGCGAGAGAAGTTTGCTAGATGTACGCTAAAGGTGTACAGAGTATATGAAGAGGATAGAGAGTACCACTACGAGATTGAGATTGTGGAGAGCTTTGAGGACGGCCGGTACCATGACGAGAAGGAGGAGACACCGCAGAGGCTTGTGCTGCGAGTTGAGGACATTGTGAGGATCTTTTTCAGTGCTTCTGGGAAGCTACTTAAGCTGGAAGATCGGAGTTCGCCAGTGTTGGTGCTGAAGATGAAGAGACCCGGTATAGAGGGGAGCACGAAGGAGGAGCACGGAGAGGAGGAGAGCACGAAGGAGGAGCATCAAGACGAGGATAGCAAGTTTGAGTGGCTGGCTGTGGGCGATCACTTTGAGGAGGAGGAGGAGGAGTCAGACTCCGAGGCAGACTCTGAGGAATCTGACGGGGAGACAGGGCGTGGCGACGCTGTTCGGTTGACCAGACTGGCCCGGGTCAGCCAGCAATCCAGCTTGTCATTGCTCGAGTACGTGCTCAGGTTGTGTGCATTACAGGAGACAGACCAGCGGTCTATCCTAGAGGTCAAAGACGACAAGTTGCGCCTGTACCTAAACGACGAAAACACAACCAGCAGCGTGGCCACCACAAAGGGCCTCAACACCGGCATGTCCCGCATGAAATTGGCCTGACCAATACGCCTGAATATACTCTGTATGTCCCATGTGAGACTGGCCTAATCATACGCCTGAATGTACTCTGTATATCCACATATCAAGCTCATTCCATCCGTAGAGCCCAAAAAGGCCGCTTCTGCGACACGAAACCTGCAACGCTCAGCTGGCGTTCGCTGTGGGCGGCACTTAGTCCTGGTAGACCGGCCGCCCGCGCAGAGAACCGGCCTGTCAAGTTTTCTTGCCGGTTTTCGCCCTAAGAGGAAACAGAGGAGGTTTAGGCCATTTGGAGTTAAGTAAGCGTATAATAGGAGTGGTAGTAGGGTCTATGTGGAGTGTCTGTGAAGGCTGGCCGGGGGCATTTGGAGTGTAGGTGCTATTTAGTTGTGTACTGGAGTATTTGCCTCTAAGATACTGGCGAGCGAGAGATCTCTTCCCATTTCGACCCAGCAGCCGCCGTTGTTCCTGCGGAGCCGGAGCCTCATCTCTAGTTAACCCCGTTCCTGGTCTCCCGACATATGACTGAAGAACCGAAAAAGATCAAATACAAGAGGCCGAGGTCAGCCAGAGCATGCCAGACGTGCCACCAGAGAAAAGTCAAGTGTAATCTGGACCAGACGTACCCCGAGAAATGCACAAACTGCGTGCAGTTCAATATTCCAGAGTGTGTCGTTCCCCAGATTAGAAAGAAAACCAGAAACATCTTCAATGCAGGCACTACAGCAGCGGCTGACAGCACGAACGCCACTATAGCAGCAGCACCAACCGACAGACAGACACAGTCGCCCCCATTTGACACAATCTATTCCACCTCGACCCAGTTAAGAGGCTCTTCACAGGAGGGTGCGTTTGCCTTACCCGAAGAGATCCAGCCACGTTTCCTGAGCGTAATCCACATCAAACCTCACGACGGTATACCCAAGATTAACCTCAGACGATTCAAAGATTTCATCTGCTCGACAACATCCTCTGAGATACTCAAAGGCTCTGTGGATGGATTTGTCAATAGATTTATAGAGTCGCAGAATTTCGATAAAGTGCCCATATCAGCTTACAACTTGAATATATTGAAATATTCAGGTTCCTTCAGTCTTCCAGAGGAGGAAGTCTGTTGGAAGTTCATTAACTGCTATTTTGAAAAACTGCATCCACTCTCCCCAGTTGTAAGCAGGGCTGATTTCATGCGAGATTATACAGATTTGACACATCCTCCCCATCTTCTATTATTACAGGCTGTGGTCTTCTCGGGCGCTAGGCATTATGATGATCCAAACTGGACAGCAGTTCAAAGAGAGGCCCATGAAACCACCGTGATGCACCTTTTCACAAGAGCAAAAGCACTATATGACGCAGACATTGAAGTTGATCCTTTGATATTGTGCCAAACCTTCTGTATCTTTATGTGGTCATGTGAGGGCAAATTGTTTACTTCTAGAAACAACGTTTACTGGATCAAATTGGCGATCTCTCTGGTCCAGGTTTACAGAATGGATCAAAATCAAGACAACTCTCAAAATTTGACTCCACTGGAAAAGAAACTCTATAAGAGGATCTTTTGGACACTTTATGTCAAGGATAGATCTATTTCATTGATTTTTGCACAGCCGTTTGCAATCAATTTACATACATGTACTGTAACCCTGCTCACTGCAGAGGATCTATCGGACGATCTACCGGATTCCCCTTCACCTTATCCACAAGATAGCACGCAAGTGCGATACTTCTTGGAGCAGTTGAAATTGATTGAGCTAATGGATCTGGTAATTGAAACGCAAGCGGCCAAGCGTGACGTTAGTTCCTCAGCTGCTATGCTGTTGAATTGGTATAAGCAATTACCGAAGGCATTGACCATTGATATTTATGATAAGTCAACTTGGAGCGTAATGGGAGGATCCTTGGCTATTTTGTATTATACAATTTTGATCATTGCTTATAGAGGCGACCTAATTGCAAGAAAATTTAGTGGATTGGCAAACCATGAAGAAAATAACTCTTCGTGGAGTATGATGTTCAAAGCAGGTCACATGATCACATGTATAATTGACAGACTAGGGGATATGTCCATGTCTTCTCAAATTATTAGTACATGTGTCACACACGCTGCAAGTCAATTCCTGTTACATGTATTCAATGCAGACCCCAAAATATCCACAATTGCAAACCAGGATATTTTGGTGTGCCTCGATTTCTTGAATAATACGAAGAGAAAGTACACTCTGAGTCTTTTCTCTGCGGGTGTCTTGAGTGACCTGTATTCGGACAAGGGTAAGTTGGTTCAATTGTTGAAGTCCATACTACCCCAAAAAGATTTCCAAGAGATATATCAACGCATTCAATCACCAAGAAGCAGTACCCAAGTAAATGACAATACAACTCGCTTCTCATCGGCCCAATCTGACGTGCTCTACGCGTCGCAGCAGCATAGTATAGTATCTCCCATTCAGAGTACAAGCCAGTTGGAAAGACAGCAGATTGAATCTATGTCAAAGGGAACAGGAGAAGGCCCTTTCACTGATGCTGGCTTCACTCCAGACGATGTTTTTCGTGATCAAATTGATGCAAGTGTGAACCATGATATAACCGGAACAATTCCTCAATTAGCTAAGACTTCCCTTTTGGATACAGAACCAGAAAACAATACCAAGCAAACTGGCGAATGTAAAGTTCCTGGTCTGAGTAACACACCTTTGTCGGAGGGTTCTGCTTCTGCTTCTGCTTCTGCTTCTGCTTCTGCTTCTGCTTCTGCTTCTGCTTCTGCTTCTAGTCTCAGCCTCGCTGAATCCCGTTGGGTTCTAGGTGAAATTAATACCTACTGGGTTCCTAAATTTGACCTGAACCCCGCCTCCAATGACATTGCGCTACAGATTCCACACACGAGTAAAGTCGATCAGAATGCCATGGTTTCTGAAAACGTGGATGCAAACCATTTACGACAAGAGCTTCCAGAGCAACAGCACCTGCAGCATGAACAGCCGATGCAGACTTCCGAGCGGATTCAAGGTGCTCAGGCTGGGTTAGACGCAGACCAGCAACTTCAAAATTACAATATAATGAGTGCGCTACCTGGCGGTCTGGGCGTCCCACCCACACCCATTAACCAGTGGGACCTATTCAACGCATTTTGAAATTCAAAATTTGAAAACTAGTCATTTTACACATACTTTTGTTGCTGGTTTCCCTTTTCTAGCTTTCTCTTCCTTCTCTCACGCTTTTTGGTTTTATTCAGCATTTATTTGTCATTCTATCTCTACTTCACTTAACACGGTTCATTTTTTCCATGCCTTCTGTTAACCCTTCTGATAATCCTTTATTTCTCTCTTTTTTTCTCTTTGATCCCTTCTTTCCTGCAGCATAGTGTTGGCAGTGCACAATTCAAGAATCCTGCCCTCCGTTCCCCACTAGACATGGCTCTGCACACTTGAAGAGGCCCTCAAGAGACCTTGAGAGCCCTGGCTTCCGTGCAGCTTGATAGAAGCCCTTCGTGCATCCGTACACCAGAGGTGGCCTTTTCACCGGCATTTTTCTTCAGCTTTTTTTTATTGTGTGCTGAGATTGAAGAGAGTGAAGTAGATGAAGATGGTGGTGTTAGATCACTCCTAGAATAGGTAGTTGGAAGAGGGAAGGAGTTGTCTGGAGAGCCGAAAGAGGAGACAGGACATTGAGAAGGAAAAATACGCAAGAAGAATTCAAGATGGTGAATATATTGGAGAAAATCAAGGAGATCCAAGATGAGATGGCCAAGACGCAGAAGAACAAGGCCACTGAGTATCATCTTGGTCTTCTAAAGGGAAAGTTAGCCAAGTACAGAAGGATGCTATTAGAGCCTGAAGGAGGGGCCGGTGGAGGTGGTAAAGGGCAGGGATTTGAGGTGTCCAAGAGTGGTGATGCGCGTGTGTGTTTGATTGGATATCCGTCTGTTGGTAAATCATCGTTTCTATCAAAGGTGACAAAGACCAAATCCGAGGCCGCTGCGTACGAATTCACAACCTTGACCTCTGTTCCCGGTGTTCTAGAGTACGAAGGTGCTGAAATCCAAATTGTTGATTTGCCAGGTATCATTAAAGGTGCCAGTGAAGGTAAAGGTAGAGGTAGACAGGTGATTGCCACGGCCAAGACATCGGATTTGATTTTGATGGTTTTGGACGCCACGAAATCACATGACCAACGTCAGCACTTGGAAAGAGAACTGGAAGCAATTGGAATAAGACTGAATAAACAGAGACCAGATATCACTATCAGATTAAAAAAGACCGGAGGTATTAAATTGAATGCAATCACCCCTCCAAAGCATATCGACGAACGATTGTGTAATTCAATCTTGAAAGACTACAAAATTCACAACGCCGATGTGATGGTGAGAGACGAAAATGTCACAGTTGATGATTTGATCGATGTGATCAATGAGAAACATATAGTGTACGTGCCATGTCTTTACGTTTACAATAAAGTTGACGCGGTTTCCTTGGAGGAAGTTGATAGAATTGCAAGAGAGCCAAACACCGTTGTCATGTCATGCGAGATGGATCTAGGTATAAAGGATGTCGTGGAAGAGATTTGGTATAGATTAAACATGCTGAGATTATACACAAAGAGAAAGGGCGTGCAACCAGATTTCTCGGAACCAATGGTTGTCAGATCAGAATCAACAATCGAAGACGTCTGTAACTCTATCCACAAAGATTTCAAAGAACAGTTCAAATACGCTCTCGTGTGGGGTTCAAGTTCAAAGTTCGGTAATGCTCCTCAGAAATGTGGGTTGGGCCACAAAGTCCACGATCAAGATGTCGTCACCATCGTTGCCAAATAATCCTCTGTGTATACTCGCCGCTCTAAACCTCCATACATTAATCAAAACCATCTTGTTAATCAATTTATCCATCACAATAGTTGACCAATAATTTAATATCTGAAGAAACGTAAAAGTATTGAATTATTATCTCTAAAACATAAAAAAAACAAAACAAATAAATATATATGATGTTAATATATAATAGAAATCATGAAGCACACAGTAGATACAGTGAAGTGGGTCCTTGGTAGTTTGCATGATCACAAGAAGCAAAGTGATTATAAAGAAAGAGTCGAAGGATAAGAAAATGGCTCAGTGCTGTAAAAAGGAAATTAGGTTTCTAGCACAGTGATCTAATTATATTTCAAAAGTAAACCAGATTCACGAAATGCAAAAGCTGCTTAATCATAGATCTGAACTCCATTCTAAATATAGTGTTGTGTCGATGAAATGGAAATATCTCATGCTTGGCTTTATTTTCTAAAATCTGGGTTGTATGCAATAGTAAATTTTGTCATTAATTATATTACAATAAAGTGATTATCTTTTGGAAGGTGTCTTCATCAATGGCGCCAATCTTGAAAAGATAAGAAATCAAACTCTTAACCAAGATGAAGATATCATCGGTTGACAAGTTGATGATAATGGTTTGTAATAAATTGCCAATATTCATTTGATGTGTAGAAATGAAGGTCTCATAATACAAGTATGAAAATGAACCCATCATAAACTGGCAATCCATTCTGTCGGTGACACCACCGTGGCCTGGAATAGTGTGACCAAAGTCCTTAATGTTGACAGCTCTCTTCAAACCAGAAGCAAAGAATCCACCGAATGGAGCAATCAATGATGCAAAAGTAGCCAAAACCATGGAATGCAAATAAACGGGTTTAAATTGAACAAACTCTCTGCCAATTAAAGTAGCCAGATACTGAGGTAGCTTGTAAATCTGCTCTATAAAGACAGGGTTTGGATCGCAAGAAATTCCACTCAGGCAGTTCACAGCAAAAAAGTCAGCAGTGGACACCGGGCAGATGAAGTAGTTGAATCCCGACAAGCTGTATGTTAATCCGACAGAAAAAATCGTTGTAAACAACCAAGCACCCACAAAGCCTTCAACTGTTTTCTTTGGGGAGATTGAAATCAATTGGGTCTTACCAAAAGTGATACCACAGATGTAGGCAAAGATATCGTTGGTGATAACCAAACCGACAGGTAACAAGAACCAGAACATTCCGTGCAAGATGTTATTCACGATGCAGTAACCTTGAGAAATGACCAATAATAAGATCATGTGGGTGATGCACAATTGGGCAAATTGATCTTTCAAGGAGTTCTTTCTTAGTAGTGCCACGAATCCGACGAATCCCATGACATACAATAGGTAGCAGACAAATTTGTGGTGTAGACTTAAGGTCAACAGCAAACTTGGAGTGTAAGAAGAGTCCATCAGGTATGTGAATGTGTATTTGATCATTGATTTGCCTTGAAGATAGTACAATGTGGTTGCTAGAAAGTACCAATTCAAGTATCCGGAGTACCTCAAATCCTCACTCTTTGCGCTGTGGCTCGTGATGGAGATGCATTCTTTGAAAACGGCAATCTGCAAGAAGATCACCAACAGAATCGTCCAAATGTGACCTGCTGATATGATAAAAAACATACCCAGGATCATCACTATGGTCCATATTGTTCTCACGATAAACGTCTGTTTCTTCTTCTCGTGTTCGTTCACCACCGGTGCTTTTGTAGCAACCTTGGTGGGTTCTGAAGGCGACACCTTTTCCGCTTCTGCAGCCTTGGGTTTCTTATTCTGGGCCGGTTTCGTCATTGTGTGTGTGTATATGTACAGTTGCGATAAATAGGAGCCAGGGGTGTACCAGGATGATCTGCTGCCTGTCCGCTGTGGCTACAGAAATTTCAAGTTATGGGAGAAGAAAGAGGCACCGGATGACTGTGTCGCTGCCAGACTGCTGCAATTATACCTGTCTATGTACTTGTCTATGTACTCGGCTATGTACCTCTCTATGTACCTCTCTATGTAACTCTCTATGTACTGCACCTATATGCCCAATTGCCTCCCAAAAAGACTCTCTCCTCACAGACAGTTCAACTTGAAAACGGATCAAAAAACTCAACCACCGCAAATGGCAAAAGGAAAACCTTTTTAGTGTGTGCTCTTTGTATGGGAAAACGCGGTTGCACTGTGCTGTGCCGCCTTATACGCTATCCGGGCCAGTCTGGGTGTATGTATAGGTGTGCTCTGTATGGTGTCAGCTCTGGGATGTGGTGGTGTACTGGCCGTGCTGCCAGTACCTGGTGTGAGTCTCCAACGCTGCTAGTGGGCAAAGCTGCGGTGTGTTGTTGCCGGCGGTGCACGGGTGTGGCCCAACAAGCTGCAGATTTGCATGTGAGAGCTTCAGCAAACTAGGCGCCATGCTTGGATTACATAAACAGTGGGTACACCCGTGCACCGTGAGACTTGTCAGTGTGTGAGAGCGTGGACCCGGAGACGTTGCGTCACGTGACGCGGGAAGAGAGGGTCGTACGGGCAGAACAGGCATAAAACCGACTGTAGCAAGGAGGAGGAGATAGCATGACGGGGATGGGAAGCGTCGCAAGGCTGCGATACTACGCAGCGGTGACAAGGTCAAGGAAAAGACGCAGGAACACGCTGGCGGATCGCATTGGTGGCCTTGCTGCAAATGTCTACGGAACCAAGCTCAGGAGGCGTATCCAAGCCAAAGACAGCGCAGACAACCTACCAGAACCTGGATAAGTCGGGTCTGTTGGAAAAACTAGATGACGACATTCAACAGATCAACCGGTTAAAAGTAAAAGCAGGGGTTTCCTCAGAAGAAGGAATCAAAGACGGTGCTGAAAGCCGGAGTGCCGAGGACAAGGGCGAACCGGCGGCTGAGGAGAACATAGATTGGAAAGATAACTCTAACGCAACTGTCATGAAAAACCTCGATTACAGAGAGTTCAGACAGTACGAGTTGGCATTCGATAGAGTCAAAACCTTTTATAGAGAACAACACCAAAAGCAAACCGTGGCCTACAACATTCAAGCTAGAATCAACTTCAAGACAAAAATCAGAGATAAAATGCCCATCTGGGACGCACTAGTGAAATTGAATAACCTGCTGGATGAAAGCGACCCGGACACAGAACTCTCACAGATAGATCATGCTTTGCAAACAGCAGAGGCCATAAGGCGTGATAAAAAACCAAGATGGTTCCAATTAGTTGGTCTCATACACGATCTCGGCAAGCTTCTCTATTTCTATGACTCAAAGGGCCAGTGGGACGTGGTTGGCGATACTTTTCCAGTGGGCTGCAAATACTCAAAGAGAATAATATATTATGATTTCTTTGAAGAAAATCCTGATTTTAGAAACCCCCTGTATAATACCAGGTATGGCATCTATTCTCGTCACTGTGGCTTAGAAAACGTTATGCTAAGTTGGGGACATGATGAGTATATGTATCATCTAGCCAAAGAACAGAGCACATTGCCCCCAGAAGCTTTGGCAATGATCAGATATCACTCCTTCTACCCCTGGCACCAGGAAGGCGCTTACAAGTATTTGATGAATGATAATGATAAGGAAATGTTGGCCGCTGTTAGAGCTTTCAATCCTTATGATTTGTATTCTAAAAATGATATATCTTACGACATAGAGGAGCTGAAGCCTTATTACCAGGATTTGATTGATGAGTTCTTTCCTAATAAGATCGTAGAATTCTGACCAGTGTTTGTGTACTTGTTTACTATGCTTTATTCTTATTTTTTGTTGCTGTTGCTTTTCTGGGTTTTATTCAAGGGTTTCAATTGAATAGTATAAATGAACTGATAATAGATTTTTGATTGCATTAGAGTTGACCACTCATCGTGGCATTAAGCTTATGCTGTAAGTATATAGAGAATTTTTATTACTAAATTAATGTACAAAACAAAACGATATATAAAGTAATTGAGCAAAATGAAAACTGCAGGTTCAGAATCAGCAGAATTTAAGTAACCCAGTTAAACTTAATTTCAAAGCAAGACAAACCCAAGAAAGTAAACGGACAAGAAGGAAAAAGAATAAGATATAATAAAAAAATCAAGCTAGAAGAGTAAGCCTAACTGACAAGTTTTGGCCTATGATTTGTTAGCCTCAATAGCATCATAGCTATTAGTCTATAAAAAATGTGGCACCACGTTTTTCATTTTGGAAGGTAAAGTTCAAGATTAAGCAGTCATTCTATAACTCCTCCTTTTGACTTGAAGCAGTCTATCCAAATTTGAAATGTATACACGTGTGAATCATTTTAGTGAATTTTCAGACTCTTAATCTGAGTGCTTATTTTTCAAAGTATTGAATACTTCCAAAGGATTGTTCAATGCCATACTCACCGGGACTCTTCCAGTAATCGTTGTAGGTTGATAGCACTGTAATAGCAGATCCGACAGTTTCAAGGATTGAAGTTAAAGCAATCTGTTGGTTTGCCAGAGAAGGAATGTTGTCACCATTTTGTATACCTGCACTTGGATAGCCTGTCTCAGTAACATAAACATCCATGTTTGGACAGTAACCTTCGGTCAAACTAATTTGGCCAGCAACAAATGAGCCACTAGTGGCAGCTGAAGCATAGACATCAAAGTAAGAATGAACATTAATACCAACAAAATCAATCTCAGAGTCAGTACATAACTCTGGGTACTCACTGAATGTGACAGGTGGCTCAGATGTGGTGACTTTTCCTGTGTAGCCGCCAGCTTGTAGCAATGTCTTGACACTGGAAATCTTGCTGATCAATTCACTAGACGTACAGTAGCCAGATAGAACAGCTTCGTTACCGACTGTGATATAGGAAAATAAATCCCATGAATAGCCGTTGTCACCACCAGACACAGCATCAATGAAATCAGTCACAGCATCATCAATGGAGTCAACACCGTCAGAAGAGATCCAGAAACCTTGGTTAACGGTTAACCCAAGATCTTGAGCACTTGGTAAAACGGTAGTTAAGTAGTTACAGTCGTTACCGTAAACTCTGATTTCAGTGACGCCTGTAGAGCTGATCAGAGTCAAATCGGAATACACTGTGTCATAATCCTTGCATCCGCCATCATTAGTGTATGGAGAATAAACAAAGGCGGACGGCACAATAGTTATCAAAGCGGTGGAGGTACTGCTAGTTGCAGAAGTAGTAGTCTCAACAGTGGAAGTAGTGGAAGTAGTGGAAGAAGTGGAAGTAGTGGAAGAAGTGGAAGAAGTGGTGGTTGATGTGGTTGATGTGGTAGTATCAACAGCAGCTGCAGCAGTGGTTGTGGTGCTTGACGCAGCATTTGCCAGAACAGCACCTGGGTGCGTGGTGCTGGTATCAGTTGTAGCCAAAGTAGTCTTGATCAAATCTAGAGTCTCGGCAGTAGAAGAAGAAGTTGTAGATGTAGTTGGCGTAGTTGTTGTAGTTGATGTAGTTGATGAAGAAGAAGTAGTGGTTCCAAGGACTTCCTGCAAGAGGGAAGAGTCTGTGGTAACAATTGAGGCAGCAGGGTCATCAACAGCAGTAGTTGCAGCATTTGCTGTAGCTGCAGTGGTGGCTGTAGTAACGACATCGTTTATGGTGGAACTAATAGTCTTGAGACCAACATCGTCTGTTCCAACCGTCATCAACGTGTTGGTGTATGTAACGCCATTGGAAACTAATATTTCAACAACTGTGACAGTAGTTGCAACAGTGTGGTAATTTGTGGTTGTCGTGGTGACTGCGTCAGCAGTGTGGACTCTTGTGATGATAGCTGGGATTGGCAAAGCTGAAAGGGAGTTCAGCAATGAACAGAAAACAATGGCTTTTGAAAACTTCATCTTTTGCAAATAAATTGAGGTAACTGAACGAGAGAAACAGATAATATAAAGGAGTGTGGTCTGGTGTTCAAGGTACTTTAAAGGATAAATAAGGAATGAAATTTAAAGTAGTTGAAGTGTTTGCTGTATAAGCAGAAGTGGTTTTGAAACGAAAGACAGGGTAAAGTGGACTGTACTTTACACAGGATATAAAAGAATGACTAGGATTTGGAGACCTGAGCAAAGGATTGTTTGAGTAAGCAAGTTACTTGGTTTTAACTGACCTATGTTTCTCTTGATGGTGTGTTTAAAATATCATTAATATTACATGCGTGGAGCAGCAACGCACTATCCATTAACCGAAGGTAAATAAAAATGTGGGAAGAGAAAACATCCAATACTTTATAGTCTTCATTTTACTCTCCTTAGTTTCAGCACTACAATTGTAACCACCATCTAGACCACATAAGTCATGAATAGCTAGATAGATGTGCTATTGTCGAACAAAGAACTGCTACCATTAGGGCACTAAATCAAAAACTAGCCACCTTTCAAAATGTGAGACGATGGCCTGGCTTGAGTTTTTCGCACGCACTCGCGCTGCCCGTGTATTCGCGGCCTACCGCGCTCTGCCCGCTGTCTGAGGCGTGCTGTGCCTGTAGTTACATGGGCCGACCTGCTGGGGCGCGAATTCGCTGGGTGGCTGGTCTCGGATAGCGGCCAAATGCGACATTAGCCAGGAATTAGCAAGAGACCAATGCTATTGACTACAAGTGCTATCAGCCATGCTGTATGCCACACATACATTTTGCATTGTGTCAGTTCCTTGTGATGATAGAGTAGCTTGTAGTCTCAAATAGGTATTATAAATTAAATGACGCGTACAACCACACTGTTTAAGCGAGAGGCATACGTGCACTAGTGCAATTACGTAGACGCATCGACATAAATGAGGTAATACTTGAAACATGTCTCATGGGCTCTGAATAACATCCAAATGCACTTTAATTACGCCAGTGCTATAAGGATGCAGTAGACAAGATACCTCGAGCATATATAAATGCAAAAGCTACTGGGTTGTTATTTGCTAGCTGGCTCGTTTTAGCACTGGGCTTGCCTTAATCACAGCGACAAACGTACCTGAAACTAAATACAGACTAAACAAGAGTAGAGCAAGGTTTGAAAGTGCCTGCAATACCTTCTTGTCTTGTTCTGCAGCTAATTTGTCAAAATGCCAGCTAGTACTATTTTCATGTTGCTAGTTCCAAGACTAAAACAAGATCCGCGTATAATCACCGCGAGGCTCTTTTAGCCTCGTGGTGCCTGGCGGCGCTTCGCTTATCTGTTAAATTACCCGGGATGAGCTTAATTAGGTGCATACGGTGTGCATGACAAGGTGCACGGATGTTTAGCGCATTACTTGGTGCACAGGTGTTATATATGACGAGATCTCTGTAATAGCACTTTTATGCTTTTGTCAAAATGGTAGCAAGTGAAGACACCAGCACCCAGTTCGCAGTGGTTAAATAAACAATAGATAGCAGTGCTGTATCTACATAATTAACAGCAAACAGCTTGTAGCTAACAAAAATATTGATATTGTTAAAGTATTAAGGAGAAAATGGTCCAGGAAACGGTATATAATGTGGATGAGGATAAGCAATCCGTTGACGGCGTGACTTCATACACTCCAATAATAATATATTCCTTAACTATCTCACTTGGTGGACTAATAGTTGGGTATGATATTGGAACAATTGGAGGACTATTGGACATGACCAGTTTTCGCCAGGCCTATGGTGACGATAAAACGGTCGGCTCTGCGATCAGGTTCAACAGCTCTACAAAAGGAGTACTTGTCAGCACTGCTGCTCTGGGGTCTTGCATAGGTGGATTATCAAGCATGTTTATTGTGCCTTGCGTCGGCTTAAGATGTACTGTTTTCCTTGCTTCTTCAATGTATTTTATGGGCAATTTGGTGTCTCTTTTTGCTACCCATTGGATCCAGATATCCGTCGGTAGAGCTATGAACGGCTATGCCATTGGAGTATTTTGTGTTGTTTGCCCTATGCTAATCAGTGACTTGTCGCCCATTAAAGGAAGAGGAGGTTTGGTTTCAATACAGCAGTTGATGACCACAGTTGGAATATTGTTTGGGGCTATTTCTTTGTACTTGTTTCATTCCCTCTTGTCAACTGAAAACGTTTATCAGTTCAAGTTGCCTCTGTTTCAAGGGCTCGTGCTTTGCTGTTTGCTATGTGTATTTATCTGGGCCATTCCTGAGTCACCAAATTGGTGCTTGAACAATTTTAAATCAATAGAGCAAGGCAAAAAGTCCATTGCTAGAGTTAGAAGTTTGGACCCGAATGACCCGGTCGTTCTGAGAGTCGTGTCTAATCTCTTTGATAGCAGTAACTCAGATCATATTCCCAACGACGGTGCTGCTCTTTTACCTAATGAAGAAAATGCAGAGTACCACCAGAGTACCAAAACAAATGGAAAATACAGGCTCTGGCTAAAAACCGCTATAGGAGTTCTCTTACTCTGTATACAACAGTGCAGTGGCATAAACTATTTCTTCTTCTTTGCTACAACAATATTCAAATTCTCTAAGAATGCCTATGCCATACCTATATTCCTGGCGTCAATAAACTTGTTATTTTCTATATTGGCTATTTTTATTATTGAAAAGTTCCCGAGGTTGACTATGCTAAAGGCAGGCTCAACAATTTTGGCTTTTAGCATATGTTGCTTTTCAACCATCGGCTTGCTTGTTTCCCACACTACAGTTGGTTCTCTACTAATGGTGATCTTTGCCTCCATCTTCATAGCTGCTTTTGCCTCTACTTGGGGCCCCGTTGCAGGTGTCATTGTGTCGGAGATGTATCCAGCAAGTATCAAAATTCGTGCTATGGCCATCTGTGGCGCTACTAGTTGGCTGGCCAGTTTCATAGTGTCTTTTCTCACCCCAGTGTTGATCAGATTGATGGGTTTTGGTTTAGGCTACGTCTTCATGACCATTTTATTGGCCAGTTTAGTATTTATCTACACTCTAGTTCCAGAGACAAAAGACATCTCAATTTGACAACTGGATTTACTTTGTGAAACTGCCAAGTGAAGTTGAAGTCCACCAAACACACAGAAAGATTTAGTTAATTTAAAACTACAATAATCGGGATATCGCCTCACATTGATGTACTCTTTCTTTTTATCTTTATCTTTATTATGCAAATTCCGGATAGTCTAGCTTGAGTTATTTGCCAGTGGAAAAACATATTAAAAAGCACTAGTGTTTGTAGTTTTGATGGCATTTTCAAAGGAGAACAATACTATTAATCTGTTAATATCTAATTTATGCATCACTTGTCCAAACCACATTTGTGCGCTCAGCATGTTTGCAAAATTTGAAAATAGTTATTTGTGCTGATAAATGCATTGTAATATGTACCAGTCCAATCCTGTTATGTAGTATGTCAAACTGAAAGAATAAGATAAAAGAAAGCAGCACATGTATGTGAGAAGATATATCAAAATGACCATTTGTAAAAATCTTGATAAAATTTTTGTTTCGATTGTAATTATATAGATAAGATACAAAAACAAAGGAGAGTGAAGGATTGTTAAAAAAACTCAATTTGTGTAAGTATATTTGTTTCAATTTCCAATTCATAGAGAGCAGCAAAGACGTCATGGGATTAATGGTTGAATCCAGTCAAAATTGTTCTAATCATTGAGGTATTATTAATATAAGAAAACGTAATGTCAGACATAAACTGGGTTAGCAATTTAACGGGAAGTGGCGTGAACCTTTTGGAAAGAACCCTTAGCTTGTTGCTTGGAGATCTTTGGACCAGAGGAAGCAACTTGCTTAGCCTTGTCAGCCTTCTTTTGCTCCTTTTCAGCCTTCTTCTTAGCCTTCTCTTGGGCAGCTAGCTCATCTCTCTTGGCCTTTCTTTGTTCTGGCTTCAAGGATCTTCTCTCTCTGATCAAGTCTAAAGAAGCACCGACAATAGCTCTTTGGTGCTTGACGGTCTTTCTGGATCTCTTCTTAGCAACCTCCTCGGTGATACCCTTCTTGTGGTGTCTTCTGTACAAAACGGTCCAGGAGATTCTTCTTGGGTTCTTTCTTTGGTGGAACAAAGAAGCAGACTTGTTGTTTTGGAATCTGAAAACCTTGGAGTCACCTCTGACGAATAAGGTACCTCTACCTGGGTAGATCTTGGAACCGGAGAATGAATCAACTTCGACCTTCATTTTTGATATGTGATGTGATGTGTTGTCGTCTTTAACCTGACAAATGTTCTAGCAGACCACCCTCTGTCAATGTATGCAACTTACTATTAAAGGTTAACTCAGGTATACCAATTCTCCAAGAGAAAGGAAAGAGGTTTCGCCAGCTGCAAAACCAATTGGTGAACCTCCCGTTTGCGTGTCCCGCTCGCTGCCAAAGGCGTGTCCCCGCGAAAAAATTTGCAGGCGTTCCTCGCCCAGTCCGCACGCGCGCCCCCAGTGCCTCAACGGGGTCCCCGCGGTGGCCCGCTCGCGCGCCCCTCGCCGCTTGGTGTGCTTTTTCGCAGTCACACACTTGACCGTATGATGCGTCACACCGAACACCACACACAAATAGACAGACCTTTGTGGCAAATTTTGATTCGAGTTGGTGATTTGATTTTCGAAGTGCGAAGAGGCCAATAGCCTGGGGACTGGTGGATTAAAATTGTTTCAAAAGAGCACACTTCTTTCTTTCTGGGAAGAGACATGGCCCGTTTTTACAGATGAGACTTTTGAGGGAGTATCCTAATTCCAAACGACCGGAGTGAATACTATATTACAAATACACAGAGATGGTCAGTATCCTTTAGCTCATTCTTAGAATGTATAATCCTAGCAGATTGACATTATAGATGAGGCGGTGGAGGGGACAGCGCAACAGACAGTTAGATGTACTGGTGTTGCTGCGTGTGCTCCCTTGTACCCCCATCTATCCTTACTAACAGTTTATTCGAGTCGCTGGCCTGCAGCATGACACTGACGCAGAGTGCGTTACGGGTTGTGAAAGATGTGCAGGCCGTCGGGCGGTAGACTGGTTAGGTGTCAATCTGGGTACGGTGTTTGCGTAGCGTGCGAACTGTAATACTAACTCGTGGAATGCTCCTGTGTGGTTTTGTATTTGTTACAGGCACCAAAAGTTAAGAGATCTTCCGACAACATGAACGCCAAGTTGGCCTTGACCATCAAGTCCGGTAAGTACACCTTGGGTTACAAGTCCGTTGTCAAGTCCTTGAGACAAGGTAAGGCTAAGTTGATCATCATGGCCGGTAACACCCCAGTCTTGAGAAAGTCCGAGTTGGAGTACTACGCCATGTTGTCCAAGACCCCAATCTACTACTTCCAAGGTGGTAACAACGAGTTAGGTACCGCTTGTGGTAAGTTGTTCAGAGTTGGTACTTTGTCCATTTTGGACGCTGGTGACTCTGATATCTTGTCTGCTGTCCAAAACTAAGCTTTTTCTCTTGATTATGCTCTATATACACCATGTTAATATAATGTAATTGAAAGATTTTTCTTATAACCCGCTGCATCTCCGCTCACGTGACCTTGTCGTAGTAGGCGGCACCGCCGTGTCTCCGCATTTCCTGCGGTGACTGCTTGTATCGCCGCATCCGCCTGTAACGTGTGCCCGTAATGCGTCCATAATGTGCGCTCCCGTGCTGCCGCCAGCACCCACTCCTAGGTAGCTCCGCCAGTTCCACGGCCCTCAAAAGGAACTCCGAAGTACACAGCCACAAATGCCACTAATTAGCCAAATGGTCACCGTGTGCTTATGTCGCGCATTAGCAAAGCACTTGGCGGTGCCCCCAGCTTATGTGCCCTGGTGAGCCAGCCGTCAGCGACTGGCATGTTCCACCACGCAACCACCGGCTACCTGAGTTGCCATCTGTAGCAGTGCAAGCTAGGGAAACAACCACTGTGTTGGAGAAACCCAAACCCGCCGCCTGCGCCATGTCCACTGTCCACTCTCAGGTACACCGTGTAGCAGGCCTGACTCCTCTTTTACCCACCCGTGCACCTGCTCCTCAATTGTAGGCTCTATGTCGTCCATTATTCTCAGGCGATTTGCTTCCACCCCGGAAACTGTTGATTCAGCGATGTGGGACAGTTGTGTGAAAAACGGGGGAAGTGGAGAGGAGAGGTGAGGAGTCTTGTTGGGGAGTTCTGGGCTTCTTTTAGCAGAAAAAGCAAGGGCTGTTGGTGTGGAATAGCTTTGGGACAGATTTTTGTGTTGCACCTGAGAGGGAATTAGCCTAATCAACAGATAGCTTGCGAGCCTGCACCAGCATGACGGAATCCAAAACCCACATTCCTAGTATGGATGTGTACATTAGAATGAACAACGATGAAGAGAGAGACTACTGTTTCCACATTAAGGCGAGCCAGACTTTCGGGGAGTTGATCGACATCTTCAAGACTCTTCCTTTGAACCTGGCGCCTTCCATTTTCTACGAGCGTATTCCTGTGGGCTTCAAAGTGTCACAGTTCCCTGGATACCTCACCAGGGACGGTGGACTCCTTTTCGGCTATGACGCTGGTAAGGAACAGTACCTCAAGGCGGTGTCCAACTCGGACGTGATAGCCTCAAAGGTGTGGCCAGGCCAATTGATTGTCCCTGTGTTTGAAGAAAGAAGTTTCTTGAAGTACTCAGTGATCTCCGGTTTGCTAGTGTGGTTATACACCGACTTGCCGGACTTCATTTCGCCTACTCCAGGTATCTGCCTAACCTTCCAGTTCACCAAATTGATCTGGTACGTTGTGACCCACTATTTCAATAACCCAAAATTGGCCAATGACATCTATGAGGACATGTACTCAGAGACTTCTGTCACAGGCCAAATCATTTATTTCGTGTTTCATATTGTGAAGGTGCTGTGTGTTTACTTTGTCCTTTGGGCAGGTCTTTACAACCCATACGGCTTTCTCAAGAAGAAGCCGGAGATTGACAGAGACGACCTTGTCCAAATCGGCTGGACAGGTGCTAAGAAATCCACAATCTTGGCTTACGAGGATTTCTATAGAGCATACAAGATTTCCCAGGCAGGCGGTGTCTTGAAAGCCCATGAGTCTGGCTTGTTTAAGAAACTAAGAACAACCGGCGTTGAATTAGGTGAAGGCGAAGGCTTCAGCACGCCATTAGGTGACTACAAGTTTGATCCAGCCGACCTATCTGAAGAAAAATTCAAATTGAGTTTCAGCTACCTAACCGAGCAGGAAGACCAATTCCACAAATTGCATTCCGACTTGTCTGACACTGAGTTTGCTACCAAGTATAAGGATTTCAGAAGATATGGTCCTTTGGACGCTCCTGACTCCTTGAGACCTCTAATTGACCAAAGATTAGAAAAAGCTCAAACTGGGGAAAAGAAATAAATCAGTTTATATCACTCCTCCTATAACCTATAATAATGTGTCTCCATTCCAAAAGTAAAATTACGATCAAGAATCTATTCTGCTTCCCATGGTTTTTGTTGGTTTTTGTTGTTGCTTTATATTTTACAGATTTGAATGACCCTTCTTCTGGTTTTTTGCCTTTTCTAAGCTGTTCTAGGTTTCCATTTTTGCTCACTATACAGTTTTTTGATCTTTTTCACCTAGTTAACATGGACATTCTATTCATCTATCTTTTTTATATTCTTTTTCGCTTCAGTCCTATCAAAGGCACCGGCATCTTTCCCCCTTTAAGAGATTACTTGATCATACGTTGCTTCTTACTTTAGTTTATATATGTACTCTTATTTTTGTTATCCATTTCAATACATTTCTTGTAATGTATATAAATATAAAGACACGACATCTAGTCTAAGATAATATCGTCTCCAACAACATCGGCATCTGCTCCATCGATACCGTTCATGAAGAAATTCGAATTCAAGGCCTGATCGGCCGTGAACCTATCGTGATAATTCAGCGCCAATAATTTATCTAATAATTCTAAAGCAAAAGCATACATTTGACCAATCTTCCCATAAGATTCAACTGGCTTGCCCTTCTTGTCTAACGCCACCAACAGTTCCCAAGCTGGAGAGTCATCCGCAAAAGTATCACCAGCTTCGGCGTCAATAGACACAGCATAGTGAATTATCGAACCAAGTGTTCTGTTCGTATCAGCCTTTGGTAGGTTACACTCAAATCCTAAGCCGTGCAATTGAGCACATTTCTTTAATTGATTTGTACCAAAAAGATAGGTTATCTCAGACAGCGCTTCTATATCATCAGTTGAATTAAAAAATGGAAACCGTCTGACTAGCAAACTCAACATGATCATACCCACTGACCACATGTCTACCTTTGTAGTCTGGTTAGGACACTTTAATAGAACTTCGGGGGCTCTGAAGCCTCTTGTTCCCGCTCTGTTTGCACGTCTGCCAGATCTCTGATCGTCTTTTAAGTATCCCTTGACAGGGAATGCATTAGCTGGCGCAATCTCTTCTTGTGCTAAACCACCCCGACAGCATGGACATTGATTATAATCAGGCTCAGTTTCTCTCTCTGCCAAACCAAAGTCAACCAGAACACCGTGTCTTGTAAATGGATTGTACAAAAAATTTGTTGGTTTGATATCTCTATGGATAATCTTCTTCTCATGAACAAAACTTAATGCTTCCAATAACTCACGCATGTAATATTTTATACCTGATAATGGGATATCTCTATAAAAATCACGGAAATCAGCATGTTTGAAAAATGGTAAAACTGCAATAACCTGGTCTTCGAATCTTAATGCATCCAACAACGGCGCAACATTAGGGCAGCCAACAAGACTGTGTAGTAGTTGTAATTCATTAAATATTCTTTGTGGTGAAGAGGTGACATAGATCCTCTTCAAGGCAACGATTGGGTATGACTGTTTCTTCGAAGAGATTGCGTGTATGTCATTTCGATTTGATCTCTTTTTTTTGGATGGTGGAGAACTCCAGGAAGCAGTCCCAGAGTTTGTCCGAGAAATTCCTAACAGATCATGTGCCTTGTAAACAGTTGAAAATGTACCTTCACCAATCTTGTCCAATAGCCTATACTTCGACGACAAGCTAGGAAAGGACTTTACAAGCGTATAAATTTCATGTTTAACCTGGGAAGAGATGGGGTAGTTTTCTTCGTCTTCGTCTTCTTCGTCGTCTTCATCGTCTTCTTCTTCATCATCATCTTCTTCTTCTTCCGCCTCATCCTCATTTTCATCCTCTGCCACTTCTTGGTCTTCCTCGTCATCGTGATCTACTTTTTCCAGTGACTTTTCCACTTGTTTTATTTTCAAATTCAGATCTTCGTCTGGCTGATCAGCCACTGGTGCCTCTGTTATTATGCTCTTGTTAGCATCAGAAGAGATGTCTTCTTGCACCACTGAATCTGTCTGTGCTGAATCAACAGAGTCATTTCTCTGTGTTCTTTCTTCTTCAATAGCCATTATTTCGTGTACTCCTTTTGGAGGCCTTGTCCCAGCTTCCAGGCCATGTTTAGAGATAGCAGATGCTGCAGCTGCAGCTGCTGCAGCTATAGAGTCTCTTCTATGAGACAAGTGACCCGTTTTCATTGGCGCCAACGGAGCTTTGTCGTGTTTCTCCGCCACCGATCCTCTCCTCAATTTCAAAGTACCCATCTCCGGTTTCTTGTTCTTTGTGCTGTGCTGCATGTCATCCTCGTCCGACTCCCTACGGCTTGATCTATGTAGCGGGTCCTTATCTGTGTTCCCCGTGACCATTGGGATTTGCTGCGGCTGCTGTCTCCTGCTACTAGCAGGCTGCAGGTGCAGGTCCTTCTTCAGAAACCTGTTATTTTCAAGCGACCGGTTCTCTTTGTCCTGTGGAAACCTCAGAACCAGTCTCTTGCTCTTGGAGCTTCTCTCCAGGAAGGGGTTCTCCTCCTCGTTTCTTCTTTTCTTATTGAACATCTTCACTGTAACTCTCAACGCAGTATTCTCTCCACGGCTCTCCAGTACGCAAAGCTCCCGCAAATCACCTCCTCAAAGACCTATACTTTAAATAGACCCAAATATTGCCTAGTGTGTAGCCTAAATGCTCCCACACACTCTCTCTCTTGCCCCTTCTCCTTGCCCTTTTCCAGCTCCTCTTCCCCTTTTACATCAACACTGATCGCTTTGCTAACAAAAACAAAAATCCAGTTGGAACGCGTGCTTTGCTGAGGCACGCCGAAAAGGGAAAAACACAGCACCTTAGAAAAGGGGCCATCAGATGAGGACACTGGAGAGGACGGGGAGGAGGACCGGACGGCAGTAGTGCTGCGCAAGGTGCAAGGTGCAAGATCATATTGCGCCTAATTGTACCTAATTGTGCACTTGCACGGGTTGGGTTGCGTTGAAAGACTGCCGACAGGACGTTGTACTGCTTTCATACACGCTGAGTGAGTGAGTGGATCGGATAAAAAAAAGATGTTGTTTTGCGGGGCAAAAAAGATGCTCTTGGCGAGAATCGAACTCGCGATCTTCAGATTATGAGACTGACGCCTTAACCGACTGGGCCACAAAAGCTTAATTGAAAACAAAAGAAAGCATATAGTTTATACCGGACATGAGTTTATGAATGTGGCACAAAATCACAGAATACCGAATTGTAAATTAAGAAACGGGTAATTGTTTGAGAAATATTAATACGAAGAACGCCTAAGATAGCTCAATTAGTGAAACTGCATTAAAAAATACAGTATTATATTATATAAATAGAGAGGTAACGTTACGGAGAGAACTGTAAACATAATAGAAAAGAACAGGCACGAGGGACCGCTTACTCTTCAATGGCGTCGCTGGACTTTTTCAAACACATCAAACACAATGCAGCCCTTGCTTTGGAGACAGCATCTGCTAGCTCTTGGCTTTTCTCGTCGGTCCAAGGTTCTACACCCTTCTCATTGCCATCCTTATTGAATTCCAGCTGATACGCCTTGTAGATTTTCTGTAATTTCACCATCTCTTTCAAGCTGTTATTACCTGAACAAACAATTATCAAAGAGTTATTAGACGTGTTTTCATAGATACAGTCCAATCTTCTGTTCAGGTTGGTATATGCTTCAGAAAGAGTCTCGGGTAGCTCCATATTCAAAGTGTTGTCTGTAAAACCCTTAAAAAATTCCAACTCTCGAAGTTTCACAATAACAAGGTCATCCTTTTGTCTATACAGCTTGAAATTCTCCACAACCTCATCATCGTTGGTACAACAGTTTCTCTGCTCGCATGATCTGGATTTGAAAGTAGGAGTGTAATCGATGACACGGGACGTCTTTGGCACCTTAGCACCATTAATTTTCCTAACTTTAAATGTCCTAGAAATCTTATTAAAGATACTCTCCTCGTCTAGTACTTTACCGAACCAGAAGCCATTAACCAATTTCAGTTTCACCAATTTCAAAGAACTTTCAGCATCTTCAATGGAATCATGTCCGGCATTTCCATCTTGAATATCCACACCCAAATGAAGCTTCATTAATGATTTTAAGGATGCCTTTGCAGGGGGCCCCCTTGGGTGATCGTAACAAACAGCAGTATCTACAATTTTAGGATGGCTGATCTTCAGAACTGATAAATCAGACTCTAAGGAGTGACCAATTAACACATCATCAGACGAGACAATTTTCAAGAATTTTTCTTGCACATCGCTCAGCGTCGTAGTCACATCTCTGAGCATATCTTCAGAGATACCAGAATATTTCGTCACATAATCAATGATTTCTTCATCTGGTTTCACCAATTCATCCATTAAAATTTCACTGTTGAAGTTAATCAAAGTAACTCTAGTCAAAACTTTGCCTGATTTTCCGAGACACATTTCACAGTCCAATGCGAAAGTCTTTGAGCCTTCATGGTCAAATTTCTCTGTTGGTTTAAAACCTTCAGAAACAACCAAGCTAGATGTCTCTGGGGCCCTTGAAACAATATCTGGATGAATAGGATACATATGAGTAATTAATTCATGGTCAGTCAGCAGCAGTTCTGGAATGGTCAATCCTTTGTTTTTGCTGTTTTGAGCTGACTTTTTTCTTTCATTTTTACTCAGTGGCACACTTGTCAAAGCTTGATAGTACGAAAATATGCTATTTCGGGAACCTGGAGCTCTAACTGGGAACACATAGTCAAAATACCTGGAAAAAACACTCAATTCTTGTGGAATACTCAATTTATCCAATGGTTCAGGCGTTTCAAAGTCATTACAATCTTGGAAACCAAACTCCTGACTTGTTAAACCAGGAACCAAAACAACAACAACTTGATCAACAGCTATTGGGTTCGTGATGTTTATCCCCTTAACGTAACGTCTGAAATCGGTCAAGGTGCTGAGAAACAAATTTCTGATATCCGACATGTCAAGGGTCTTGACTTTGTCAATTTCATAGACTAATTCCGGATTTTCATTCAAGAATTTCTTTTTTCTAACGTTTGTGCCTTGCTGAACAGATGATCTTCTTCTCTTTGATTTTGTGGTTGCTCTATTTTCTCCGGTCGGCATCTTTGTGCCTTCACTTCCTATGGGCTCAGATCCAGACTCCATTTCGACACCCGTGCCATTTCTTGCTTTTTGAGGAGAACCAGTTGGTGACACGTTACCATTTTCAAACACTGGAGTACTCATGATCACAGAGGGTCTTCTAGTGACACTTCTGAGAAACTCTTCTCTCTCGCCTTTCAGTTCATCTGTGATACTCAACCTTGCCACACTTTTACGCACATCGGTGTCTTCTTTGTCGCCTTGCATCTTTTTGTAGACTGGACGACTAGCACACACAGCCACTCTGCCACTTTTCCAGATATTGTGATGGGATGCTTCGTCCTCTGAAAAATACACAAAGTGTACGCCCAAATGTATTTACTGGGATATACCCAAGGGTGTATCTAACTGTGTAGCTATATGTATATAGCTGGATACAGTTGTGACTGATCTCTGTCACAGTGCGCTGGCCGCCAGCTTCGCTAGGTTTCAGACGTTTTATGGTTGTGATGTTATGTTGATTCTTGGATTTTAGTTGAACCGTTGAAGTTTCCAGGTTGAACGTCAACACATCTGGTGCACGGGTGAGTTGGGCTAGGTCTTGTCGAAAAAAAGAGACTCTGATGAGCAGCCACTGTGAAAGGGACAAGGAAGAAGCAGGGGATGTAAAAGAAGGTAACAAGAAACAGTAGAAATAGTAGTAGTAGGAGAAAGATAGAGAGAAGGTGAAGGGAGACATAATGTGTATCAAGCAGAGCCGGCTCAAAGCCCAGAGGGAAGACGGTGTGCACGGGTGTGTATGAGCCTATAGAGAGTTGATGAACTGCTGATAAACCTCTGTAGCTGAAGGCCCACCCACACGATGGTGCCTGGACATTCCAGCCTCGGTACCAGGTTGGATAATGTTGCTGTCCTCTTGTAGCGATTTAAAGGCTACACCAAGCAGGTGTGCCCACTGGTCGAAGTTGAACGAGTCGTCCAGCGTGGAGATCTTCCCCTGTGTATCGTACCCAGTTGGCAAGACTATCTTATCGTACTGGCCGAATTTGAACTCAGACACTATTTTACCATCTTTGCAGAACTCTGAAAGCAGGCCATCTTCAGTTTCATCATTGGTGGTGTCGTGGTCTGTGTACAAGATTGCACCATTGTTGAACAAGGGCTGCAGCATCAATGTCCTTAGAAGCTGTTGTAGAAAATCTAAAATCCTCATAGAATTGCTGTTGTACTGTACACCAGACACGCCAAACAACATAAGTAAACTGTCAAATACCACGGATCTGTTTCTGGCTTGTAGCTGCAGGGTAAGGTGCACAAACGGTTGCAAATATTGTACCAGTCTTTCAAATAGCAGCGTCTTGGTGTCTGTGGTTTCATCTGCACTTTTCAGAATCAGCTTGTTCAATTGTAAACACTGCGCCTCTTGTAATAAATATATAACACGTACTTCACCTATGGATTCATGAGAGTTAAGTAAAAAACAAATTGTCTCTTGCACAGGCTTTAGAACAGAGTACACGTGAAATTTCAGCTCATCAGACTCGAGAAACGTATATCCAAAATTGACCAGCTTATTGTCTTTGAGGCCCCAATCCTTGCTTTTTAATGATTTAGACAACCTGTGAATTAAATGCTTGTGTGCGTCTGGTGATCCTCCCAGAAGGAGTATAAGTCTTTCTCCTTGTATCAGACCCTGCTGTTTGGTCCCGGCTGATTCCAGATAATCTTTCCATACACTCCGAGACGCCATGGTGAAGTGTAAAACAGTAGACTGTATGTGCGATGTAAAGTGGATATACGTGGATGTTCTCAATTCTGCAGATTCAAGGATCTGCCTGTGTCTTGAGATGAGCCAAAGCCCACAGATGCCGTTTCACTGTCTTGATTATCTAGCAAATTGCACCAAAAACAGGCTCGAGGCAACTAACGCGCTTTATAAACATACACTAAATATGGAGGTGATGGGCTTTACTAATAGATGAAAATGTATGTATTACAGTTTTTATTTTATAAAGAAGGCCAAATAAGACAGGTATAAGACAAGTAGAAAGTGATGAATGCAGATTGGAATCAGAAACAATAAGGAAAGAGTACATGGAGAAGAACTAACAAGAGTTGTCATCGAAATCAACGTTTGATCTCTTGGATCTACCAACTGTGTTTCTCTTGACTCTGTTATACATGGTGACATCGTAGTTGAAGATGAAGTCAACCACCGTCCAAGACCAACTCTTATGGATTGGTAGGTTGTTATAGAATTCTGGAGCCATGCTTCTGAGAGTTGGCAACTTTGACCAGGCAATGAATGGGAAATCATGGTGCTCGTTATGATAGCCAACGTTCCACATTAGATGGTTTAAGCCACCGTAGTAGGAGTATGTCTCCAATGGAGGTGTATCAGTAAACTGTTTATAAGTCTCAGGAGGTTGAAAGATGTAGTGCTCAGAGACAAAATGACCTGCTGTTGGGTGCAAGGAGCCAGCAAGGAAAGATGACATGAGAAAGTAGAACATGGAGTACCAACCCCAGTTTTTAACCACGAGGTAGTCGACAAAGAACTGCACTATCACATTCAACAGGTGCACCCAAGTGAACTTGATCTGAGTGACAAACATTGGTCTTAAAGCATAGAAGAAGATTTGGAATGTTGCAAAGAAAGCTTTACCTAGGACGTTTGATAACAGGAATGCCTCGTATTTGGTTGGCAGGTCTGTATCATAGGTTTCGTCGCCCAAGAACTTGTGATGTAGCTGGTGATAAGGCTGGAAAGATGCACTGTACGGGATACCGATCGGTAGGTTAGTGAAGATTGCAAAGAGTCTGTTATGCACTGGTTTTTTGAAGCCCAAGTTGTGGCAGAGCTCATGGATGCAGAGGAAGCAGTTTTGGTTTGCAAAGGCGCCGATGCAGTATGCGACCGCAAAGAACTTGATCGACAGAGGATGCGTGTTTCTCAGGTAGTAAGCCAAGGAGAACTGCAACAGCACAACGCCCATGCTGATGTACTTTGTGAGGGGTTCATGGCCACACAGTTTGGTGACCGAGGGGTACTTCTTGAGGATCTCCTTTCTTCTAGCAGCGTGTGGGTCTTTCTCATTAGTCCAGTAGAAATCAAGTATCTTCTTCATTTCGGCGTGTGTGGTGTCTGGAGGAGACGACACCTGGCTGCTGGTTGCCCTCTGGACTATCGTGCCTTGCATAGTACAACGGTTGGATGGGGCTGAAATTTACACTCTGACGGACTGGGACTCGTGCAAACTTGCTAGAGACTGAATGCACTCAACACACTGGACACACGGAGCAAACAACAGGGCATACAGCGGACGCCCGAACCGGAAAACTCTACAACCGCACAACCCACATGATTCCGTCTTGCGATCCGCTAGCCAAAGTGATCCGATATAAATGACACGCCATAACTGTGCCCTGTGTCTGAACCCGTGTCTGTGCCTTGTTGTGCACGTGCTGCGTAACCGGCTGTTTTCACCACGCAGAAAAGCGAAAATCCACCAAAAAAAGTATAAAAAGCGGGCAAATTCCTGTGTTTGGAGAGGTTAGGGGATGTAGTTGAGGATGAATAAATAGTCATGATGTTCTGGCTCGGTATCTTTATGCAAGGGCATTACGTGTATCAGTGAGGATTCGTCCGAGATCATGTTTTTGCTGGTTGAAAACTTTCAACATGACTGCTCTTCTTCTGCACGCTGGCTTTCAGTGTCTTTAGAAGGAATTTTTGGAACCGATATCTGTGAAAATATGTAGAGTATAGTGTGGAGGGCTCTTTAGACTGGTGTTGTGTCTCTGTGCAGATACCGTTTAAGGGGGTGTATCTAGGTGTATCCAGGTGTATCCAGGTGTATCCAGGTGTATCCAGGTGTATCCAGGTGTATCCAGGTGTACCCAGGTGTATCCAGGTGTATCCAGGTGTACCCAGGTGTATCTAGTGGTATCTGGTGGTATCTGGTGGTATATAGTGGTATCTAGTGGTGTGCCTGGTGTAACTACTGGTGTATTTACCGGTGTATCTACGGGCTTGCTTAGTGCCTCTACTCGTGTGCTTGGTTGCCTACTGGTGTATCAGGCGTATTTACCGGCGTATTTACCGGTGCACCTCCTGGCGTACCTATCCCTATCCAACTGGCCATTCAACTTCCGTAATCTCCCTTTTCCTATCATTCAACTAATCTGCCCTTTATAGCCCCCTAATGGCCCTCAATAGCCCCCGTAGCCCCCTCTAATAAGTCAAATTTTGCTCGTGAATTTTCCTCGCAGAGGGAAAAGCAAAGAAAAGCACACCGGTTTTCACCATGATGGCCGACTCATCACCACGAAGCCCCCTGCACACTTGGCTTGAGAGATTAGCTTGCCTATCTTGACATCACTGCAGAACACACACGTCAACCTTTCCAATGTTCAAGAAGTTCGGTAAAGAGGACGTCCACACCAAGTCAAACGTTAAGTCGTCTATTCAAAGAGGCTTGAAAACCAAGTTTGTCGACCAGTACCCTGGCCTCGAGTCGGTCATTGACGAGATTGTGCCGAAGAAGTCCAATGTCTCGTTATACAAATGTGAAGACAAGATCCAGCTGTACATAGTGGACGGCGAGGTTGTCTTTTTCCAGAAGTTTGACGAGCTACTGCCTGCTCTAAAGGTTGTCCACAAATACCCTTCGTGCTTCCCAAAGGTCCAGGTGGACAGAGGCGCCATCAAGTTTGTTCTCTCTGGTGCCAACGTGATGTGTCCTGGCCTAACCTCTCCGGGCGCATGGCTACCTGAAGAATCCCTTCCAAAGGATACAACCGTGGTGATCTATGCCGAGGGCAAGGAAAACGCCCTCGCCATCGGCAAGTTGTCCATGAGCACAGGCGAGATCAAATCAGTCAACAAGGGTATTGGTATCGAGCTCATTCATCACCTAGGCGACGACTTATGGAATTTCGTCGTGGATTGATTCAATCCACCGACTTTGTCTCTACGCCTAACGACACCAACTCCTCTCACTTCTCATCACCCACTACTCACCACCCATTTCTCGTACCTCCCCACTCTCTTCTTCTCTTTTCTCCCCTTAAAATCTACCTGTATAGTGCTAATCATTATTAATACATTCAACCAATATCGTCAATTCCACCGTAATCTAACCACCCTTGGTGTTTCTCAGGCCGCTTTTTTCGTACTCGAAATACGTGACATTAATTTCGTGCAACTGCTCCTATAAGGTGATGGATGATACGCCAGCTGCACTAAACAGGTTTCTTTGCTCCGTAGGCAACCATTAGCTATTAAAGGCCGGCATAAGCACATACAGGGTTTGTGCATGAAACACTGCCTGTGTTCCTTCGATCTGTTATCTCGGAGTTCAAACAGCCAGGATGAGCCTACACGAAAATTACGGTATAGTTGTTGATTCAGGGTCTTCTGGATCCAGGCTCCAGATCTACAAATGGGAAGATCCGCAGTACGTGCAGGAACACTCCAAGGATTCTGGTATTCTAAACTCTGTTCCTGTTATTGTACAAGAAGAAAATTGGACTCACAAGACGACCCCTGGCCTATCAACGTTTGCTGGTAAGCCCCACAGAGTTTGGAACGACCATCTTGAACCGTTGATAAAATATGCTAAAAGTATAATACCGGAATCCAAGCACGCCACCACTCCAATATTTATCCAGGCCACAGCAGGCATGAGACTGGTCCCAGAGTTACAGAGAAACCAGGTTTTGAACGAGGTTTGTTCGGCATTGAAAGAGAAATCAAGCTTCCTGATAAAGGATTGTAAACAACACGTTCAAGTCATTGACGGCGAAGTTGAAGGCCTGTACGGCTGGATTGGATTGAACTACCTTAAAGGAAACTTGAATAATTACGACTCTTCACTTCCTGTCTCTGAACATCGCTCTTTTGGATTCATGGACATGGGTGGTGCATCGACGCAGATTGCCTTTGTCCCCTCTGATGGACGGGAATTAGAGAAACACATGGATGATTTATACACTGTCAAGTTAAGAAATGTTAACGGTGACACACAGAATTGGCCGGTTTTTGTCTCCACTTGGCTTGGTTTTGGAGCCAATGAAGCACGTAAAAGACACCTAAGAAATTTGATCTTGGCCTTACCTGAAGGTGTCAGCTATGATACAAACGGTGATTCCACCTATGATTTGATTGATCCTTGCTCACCAAACGGAATGCTTGTGAAGCAAGAAAGCGATGGCATAACTTATGAAATCACCGGCTCGGGTGATTACAAGAGCTGTATGAGGCTAATATATCCACTACTCTTGAAACATTTACCCTGCAGAGACTCACCGTGCTTGTTTAATGGTGTCCATGCCCCAACTATAGATTTTAAAAAGGACAAATTTGTCGGTGTGAGTGAATATTGGTACACGGCTAACGATGTTTTCCATATGGGTGGTGACTACAACTTTTTAAAATTTGAAGAACGTCTAAGAGATTTTTGTGAACTGAGTTGGACTGATATCGAAAATAACTACAGCAATGGAGAATACGGTAAGAACATTAACGTGCAATTGTTGAAGGATTCATGTTTCAAAGCAGCTTGGGTTGTGAGCGTGTTGCATGAAGGGTTTGAGTTGCCTAGAATTGGAATCGAAACGGCAGACCCTCGTGATACTGATGATGATTATGACGATGATTTCCTATCCAAATCCTCCAAACACGTTCCTTTCCAAAGTGCCAATTTAATTGACGGTGCAGAGTTGAGCTGGACTTTGGGTAAAATCTTATTGTATGCATCGTCCCAGGTGCCAACCGATGAGAAAGTTGAAATTGGTGTGATCCCCGCCAAATCGACCAATTTCATTTCCTCTTCTACCCCAGGTGGTGTTGGTTTGAAAAATCAGAATTTGATAGACCACAAAGATAGGGAATCCTTATCCGGAGGGTTCTTTTATTTATTTATTTCTTTCCTGCTGTTTGCAACGTTTGGAATCTTTTACTACACCAGACGAAGCAAATTTCATTCTTCCAGAAGCATACTCCCTTTGAAGACGCTGTCCAGCGTGGGAAAGGCCATAAAAAACTCTATTGAGCATGCAAGAAAGAAGCTCAGGAAACTGCAGCAACAGCAGTTCTTATCATCGTCCAGCGAGATTTCTTTGGCCCAGATAAGTAGTGATTTAGAGGAGGGTATTGTTGACACGTCTGCAGGTGACTTTGACCAAGGCGGAGCCGCGTTGAATTACGAGCATCACGACGGACTGCATAATGATCACCTAAGGGCTTCCTCCAAGTACTCTTCCACCAACTTAGCTAAGGACTTTGCCAATTTGAGAACGAGATCGTCCGCAAACCTTGCACACGAGACGCCAGAAAAGGACTTCACAAGCACGGCAGCAGGAGCTGGCTACGGCAATCTGCGCAGTGCGGTGTCTATGGCCTCATTTCCTACAATTGAGTCAAGGCAGTCGCTGCCCTCGTTTGACATCATGGGAAGAAAGTACAACAAGTACGTTGCCAACGCGAGCAGTGCGAGCATCAGCAAGCTCTCGCCACCACCACCACCAGGCGCTCCTCCATCCAGCATCAACAACATATCCACCTCTTCAAATGGCATATTCAATTTCGGTTTAAACACAAAGTCCGCCTCTCTGGTGAACCTAAAGAATGCCACCGAGTGAAAAATCAGGCTGTGCAGTCGGATGAATCACGTCAGCACAAGGCTGTGCCCGAGCGAGATAGAGTACGTAACGGATTACGTGTGTTTGTAGATTTTTCAGAAAAAAAAATTTTCTTCTTTTTTAGTGAAACTTTTCCTGTAATAAGAGTAGAAACCTAGTTGATCTGATAGAGAGGTGTGGATTGGGAGGTGGAGATAGACCGAGACATCAACAGAGGGCATAGAGCACCAGGAACTGGGACAGATAAGGCAGGCAAGAAATGAGAGTGAGAAAGAAGACATCCAAGAGAGTGAGCACCCGTATGAGGGAAGGTATTAAGAAGAAGGCTGCGGCACAGAGAAGAAAGGATAACAAAGCAGCCAAGAAAGACGTGACATGGAAGTCGAGAAACAAGGATCCTGGTATTCCATCGAGTTTCCCATACAAGGATAAGATCATCATGCAGATTGAGGACTCCAAGAGACAGAAAGTTGAAGAAAAGGAGAGAAGAAAACAAGAGAGGCTACAACAGCAAGGATTGGCTGGCGAAGTGGACGGCATGGAAGAGGACGAGGAGTATGCGGACAGCGGAGAAGGCAATGGGCTAGCTGCATTACTAGAGTCTGCTCAAAGAGAAGCTAAGGAGTACGCGGGCGAAGAAAGCGAAGACGACGAGGACGGTATGGAGGATGAGCCAGAGTACGATGTCGTGGAGTATGACTTGGGAGAGGACGACGAGGCCGATGGCGAGTATCAAAATGAAATGGATAAGTCTAGAAAGCAGTACGATAAGATTTTCAAAGCGGTGGTTGACGCTTCGGACGTTATCCTATATGTTTTGGACGCTAGAGATCCTGAGAGCACAAGATCGAGAAAGATCGAAGAGGCGGTGCTGCAAAGTCAGGGTAAAAGATTGATTTTGATTTTGAACAAGGTTGATTTGATTCCAGATAACGTGTTAAAGCAGTGGTTAGATTTCTTACAGTCGTCTTTCCCAACCATTCCATTCAAAGCCACCACCAGCGGAGGTGCATCTGGAAACTCATTCAATAAGAAACTCACACAGAACAACACTTCTACACAGTTATTACAAGCTTTGAAATCATACGCACAAAAATCGAACTTTAAGAGAGCCATTATTGTTGGTGTTATCGGTTATCCAAACGTTGGTAAATCTTCAATTATCAACGCCTTGACTGCCAAGCACTCGGGTAATGGTGAGAATTCAACCACTAAGGTGTGTCCAGTTGGTAACCAGGCTGGTGTGACTACTTCACTAAGAGAGATTAAGGTTGATAACAAATTGAAAATTTTGGATTCTCCAGGTATAGTGTTCCCAGATTCCAAGAACATGTCGGGTAAAAAGATCATCACGAGTTCAATGAGACGTCAACACGAAGCAGAATTGGCCTTGCTGAATGCAATTCCACCTAAGCAGATATCAGACCCTGTTCCAGCTGTGACACTCTTAATTAAGAAGTTATCCAAGGACAATGCTATGGCGGACAGTTTTAAAAATTTCTACAATTTGCCAGCTCTACCTAGTGGCAACCTTGTCGAGTTTACCAATCAAGTGTTGATTTATATTGCTAGAAAGAAGGGTAGATTAGGAAAAGGTGGTATTCCAAACTTGCACTCTGCTGGTCTATCAGTTTTGAACGACTGGAGAGACGGTAAGTTTGTCGGATGGACCTTGCCAAAATCCTCAAAAGCTGCAGCCAACGACGATGACAATGAACAAGGTGCTGGTGATTACAAGATTCCAAGCGGTGCTGGTAGTGCGCCACCACCAGCTAAGGTTGAACAGACAACTGTTGTGAAGGAATGGGCTAAAGAATTTGATTTACAGTCATTGTTTGCCGATGTATTTGGTTAGTTCTTTTCATTTGTTTTATTGATTTATATATTTTGTTTCTTTTTCATTTAATATCGTTGTGTAAACTATATCTTTTAGATACGATACATACAACATGCGTGCCACGGCCCCACTTATAAAGATAGAGCTCACACTACATCATATGTGTTATGCTTAATAGATGTTGTCCATTAGATTTTATTATACATAAAAGTTTGTCAGAAAACGGACCGCAAAGTGGTCCTGGCTATATCTCTAGAAAAGAGCACTGGAGAACAAAACAAATCTAGGTACTGGCGGGTTGAGGCAATTAAGCAAACTTGTCTAGGGCTTGCTTGATAGCGGCTGGGTTAGCACCCATCACCTTACCAACCAATTCACCACCCTTGAAGAACAACAGAGTTGGCATGTTGGTGATCTCGTTGGCAGAGGCAACCTCTGGCAACTCGTCAACGTCCACCTTGTAGAAGTTGGCGGTGGTGTACTGAGCAGAGAACTTCTCCAACAATGGAGCAATCATCTTACATGGGCCACACCAGACGGCAAAGAAGTCCACAACAACTAAGTTGGACACGCTGGTGGCAGAGGCAAACTCTTCCTTGGACTTGATGACATGAACCATATTTGACGAGGCGGGTGTGTGTTTGTTTGTGTGTGTGTTTGTGTGTGTGTTAGTCTGATTTGCCGTTAGCAGTTTGTTTATCACAATAACCAATACCACTAATAGTACAAAACTATACATTTATACAACTTCTCCAGAGGTGGCCTTCTCTCCATCTGCTGGTGACTCCTCAAGCAGAAGGCTCCACAGTTATATATGTCCAATTCTCTGTGCCGTTCTCTCTGCCGTTCTCTGTGCGCTTCTACGCTCCTCTGCGAGTTTCCGTGCGCAGCTTTTTCCATTAATAATCGGCACGCGGTGAGTCTGGGCCCGCTACTGGGCGCTGCACCCGTGCACCTGGCTGCTGGGTTTCTGGAAGGTTCTGCACCCGTGCACGGGGGCAATTTGTCATACGGCACCCGTGCACCGGTGGCGGGCATTTGTAAGGCTGTAGAGGGCGGAGGGCTGTAGAAGGCGGTGTCTATCAGTAAAGTATCAGTAATAGGCTTGAGGACTCGAAGACGACGCATGCTGGAGGAAGGGGAGGGTGACTATCAAATTAGAGATGGATGAGTCACACAGGGAGGAGGGTCATACAGGGCAATGCGAAAGCTGTGCGTTCACTGAGTCAGCGAGGGCAATGCGAAAGCTGTGCGTTCACTGAGTCAGCGAGGGCATGCGCGTGTCTGTTTGCACGGTACGTGCGACGCCGGTCCGTGCCACTATGGCCCCAGCCACTTTGGAACGGTGTAGTTAAATGCGGCGCATATGGACCTCGAGGATACCCATCTAGTGACTATGTCTGGTTTGCTGGCATACGTTATAGCTGTAGTGTGCCAGGTGAAGGGCTTGCGGGTCCACTTTACGCCTTTCCTGTGCGGTATGTTGCCTATGGCTTCGTGTTCCGTTGTAGAGGGCACTGGATGTCTGCATGTTTCGGCTGCACCTGTTTCTGTCTTTGTTCTGCTGCCTTCTGCTGCCTTCTCTTTCTACTCTCTGCTCTCTGCTCTCTGCTCTCTCCTTTCTACTCTCCTCTCTTTCCTCTCCTTCCTCTACTTGCATCTACTCTTTCCAATGCTCTCTACTCTCCCCTTTCTAATGCTATCTATTCTCTCTTTCTATTCTTTACTGCGCTCTAGTACTCTCCCTCCTCTCCCTCCTCTCCTGCTCCCCCTGCCAATCGCCCCTCACGTGCCCCAAAACCGCCAGTTTTCCCTGCTTTGGGTGAATTTTTTTCCCCCGTCTCTTTTGTCCCGCGTGCACGCCAACAGGCAGAGGAAACAACACAAGTAACTGGCACCCAACCTGTTGCCCCTTTTCTCTCTCGGGCCGCCCCAGTGGTTGTCCAAAACCCCATCTAGTGCATACAAGATTGCAACGCTACCCACAGGTCCATAGAAACTATCTTGCGACCTACACTAGCAGCTCCAGCTCCCACCAGCTCCCACCAGTATTCCCGGCCCACGAGCCCTCACACATACTGGAATACCGCACACTAAGAAAGCCAGCACTCTCAATACACTACGCCCTCCACCTTTCTTGTTCATTCATTTTTGGCCTCTTTTACTCCTACACTCTCTCACCCTGTGTCCTCAATTGAGCTCTCCTACAACGGAAATTAACCAGAAACATATCTAGATAGCGCCCACCAAAAAGGACGCTCAATATATAGATACTCTACACTTGCTTGAAACCCCCGAAACAAGCATACTGTTTTTCCTTCCCTGCATTTATAAATTAGTCCCAAGATTCGACTGTTTGTTGCATTTTGCATCTTGTTATTCTCTCTTGTCGTTGTCTTGTCTATAGATTATTATACTCTCTCACTCAAAGAGATATACCAAGCAAACAAGAAATAATATTGAACTGCAAACCACATTTTCAAGTTTAGGTTTTTTCATTGTGGGCTCTAGGAAAAGAAGACATCTACAGAAAATACCCTTTCCAGCAGCACCCAAATAAAGCTATGTCCTTTTTATCCTCTCTATTGTGTTGCTTTGACGTCCAAGATAACGAAAGACGTGAAACCTCTCTCACCAGCCACCATCCTAAATTAACCAAGACCCAATCAAATATTCAAAAGGCTCTGAGTAATAGATCCTCTCACCCTCCATTGAAAGCATCATCTTCTGTCTCAGAGGTGAACTACATACCTAAACAGAACAAGCATTCCAAGGCACCAAATAAAGCTGACCAAAACAACACCTTATCCTCGACAAACAAGGCATCAACAGCGACAGCAGGTGCAGCTAATAAAAACACAACAGCAGAAGACAAGGGTAGAATGGCCTCGGTCAACGGAAACAAAACATCAAAAATGAGTGTTTCAGAGGTTGAACAAGACCAACTGGCATCTAAGAGCCAAGTGCATGAGTACACAAGAACCAAAGATTCAACAGACAGCTCTAAAGATGACGAGACGATCAATGAACACACTAATCATGACAGTACCACAACCAGTACTGTGGTGAGCCCTGTGGATGAGGATGCCGAAATGGCAGACGTTGAAAGAGACGATGATGATGATGGTGACGAGGCTGATTTAGATTCAGATGATAACCAACACAATAGAAATACCGAGAATCATACTAGCAATGGAAACAAATCCAATTCTACAAATGTCACAACCACTACGACACAGTATCAGGAAGATCCAGATTTGATGGACGAAGAGGATGATCAATTTGATGAATTGGATTTAACTAGAATACAGACAGGCCAGGCTGTTGCAGAATCAGGATTCTTATTGAATCCAAGACCAAAGCATTTGTCTGGAAAGAAATGCTTGGTTTTGGATCTAGATGAAACTTTAGTTCACTCTTCTTTTAAGTACGTGCGTCATTCAGACTTTGTCATTCCCGTTGAGATTGAAAATCAGATACATAACGTTTACGTTATTAAAAGACCAGGTGTTGATGAATTTCTAAGAAGGTGTGGTGAATTGTTCGAGGTTGTTATTTTCACAGCCTCGGTGTCCAGATATGGTGATCCATTATTGGACATTTTAGATATTCATAAATCCATTCATCATAGGCTATTTAGAGACAGCTGTTACAATTACCAAGGAAATTACATTAAGAATTTGTCTCAAATGGGTAGACCATTGAGTGATCTAATTATTATTGATAACTCCCCAGCGTCATACATCTTCCATCCTCAGCACAGTGTGCCTATTTCAAGTTGGTTCAGTGATACTCATGATTGTGAATTATCTGACTTGTTACCTTTCTTAGAGGACCTGGCTGGCCGTAGTGTGGACGACGTCAGTCTAGTGTTGGATGTCAATCTTTGAAAGCACAGACGAATACAGGTTGAAATATTTTAACCGTGTCAGAAACCAAAAGACCCACCTTCATAAAAAATCTATAAACTTTTTATCACTTCCCATAAATTCACAGAGCTGGATCTCTTTTGAATTGATTTCTCACGTTGTTATTTTCTTTTATTATGATTGTCCAGATTAATTTATTTTCTTATTCACTTGGTTGCTTCAACTCTTTAATCTTTTTAAGGGTTTTTGAAAACTGTGAGATCATTAATATAATATTTGCTATTTGGCAATTGCTATCATATCTCATCGTCTTTTTTTGTTCAAATTTATTTAATTTTCTTTCACCATGTCACTCAAGTTCTTAATCTTCTTACTGTGCACTCGTCAGCAAGAATATGGTTTGAGTGTGAAGTTATGATATATTCTATATACATTTAGTTGCTGGTTATCGTTAATTATACATTTTCTAATTTACAAACTGTGCAGTACCCGTTAATCTAGCAATGTCTTTCTCTTATCTTTTTTGTTCAATATGTTGTGCAATATGTATGTTTGAATAGACAAGTTTCTTGTTATAGTATATGCAAAGATGATTCCCATTGCTTCACCTTTGGTCAACTTTGAAAGATGTTCATCCAGTTCTTGAAAAAACTCCTTTTTCTTCAATTTTTCACTTTTATTTGCAACCTTTTTGAAGATCTTATTCAAAAAATTCAATTGTTTATCTGTGATACCATCCTTATTCTGAAATCTGAATACGTTCAATTTTATAAGGTCTGACATTTGTTTATTGTGTCTTAGGTTTTCTTCTAGCCTTTGAAAAAGCACTGTTATATCATCGTTCAAAATTATCAGCTCACTTTTAGGGTATCTTGTATCCGTTCCATACGTCAAGAAAGTCACTAAGTACAAGCCCAGCTTCTGCTCTTTAGGGATAAATTCAATTTTAAAATGTTGTGAATCATTAACCTTCAAACCCCACATGAATTTCTTCAATTGGATCCATGGGAAAATGTGTTTCTTCAAGGACCGTGTCACCTCAAATAATTTGACATCTTTTTTATTACCCATGTTCTGTAGTAGCTGCTCAAAGCCTTCAAATTTATTGAACTCAACGTAATTTAAGTCGCCGTCCAATTCAGAATCGTGATTGTTGGGCAATCTACCGTCGCCTTTATCACCGTTATCAAAGATCCCCGATAGCTCTTTGGCTCTATCAGTCTGCATTCTGCCCGATAACGTGGCATCTAGTGATACACCCAGACCAGAGGCATCAACAAAATCAACAATCACACACTTGTCTTTATCATGATGTAATCTTAAACCACGGCCAATCATCTGAGTCAATAGTGGTTTAGATCTAGTCGGTCTAACCATGAATATCGAATCAACCTGTGGGAAGTCTGTGCCTTCTGTAAAAACTCCACAGTTAAAAAGAACCGGCAGTTTGCCTTTTACGAAATCATCGATCACCTTCTCTCTTTCGAATTTTGTGGTTGATCCGGTCACATATTGTGCGTTAATTCCGTTGATTCTGAACAACTTTGATAATTCAACCATGTGTTGCACATTGACGCAAAAAAACAACGAAGACTTCAATTTTCTTTCTTGTCTTAAATGCTTAAAGGTTTTAAGAACCAATTCGTTGATTGCCTCCGTGTTGACGTGCTGAGCTAGAGAATCCAGCTTATAGTCACCTTGAGATCCAATCTCTACTTGATCCAATTTGAAACCAGCCGACACTCTTAACCAAGTGAAATCGGAGAGGAAGCCTTCAGTAATCAAATCTTTCATGTTCTTCTCAAAGACCAGGTTATCAAACACTTTTCTTAATGGAATCTTATCGTGTCTCTGTAAAGTTGCACTGAATCCAACGACAGCAATATTGGTATCGGGTGTATCTCCGCCAAAATGCCGCAAGACATCAATGTACGAACTTGACACAGCATGGTGACACTCATCTATTATAATGGCCTTGAACTGACTGGGGTCGTACTTAGTTAATCTTTGTTTTGATCTTGATAGCGTTGGCACGCTGGCGACGATGACCTGAGTTCCATCGATTTCGTGCGGTTTTATCTGGCTCTTTCCCATGTCCAATTTAATTGTCATTTGCGGGTTCGCCTTCAAGATGGAACAGATTGCCTGGTCTGCCAATTCTTTTCTATGCACCAGGACGATGACCTTATCACCTCCGGTGACCGGGTTCTTGGGTATCTGTGGGATCAGATGGGAGAAGATCATGGTTTTCCCGCCTCCGGTTGCGACGCTCACCGCCAATCTCTTGCTGCTTGAGAGCTGCAATGATTTAAGACATTCGTGTATACACTCCTCTTGGTACGATCTCAAGTTCGGAACGGCAGCTGGAGGTGTGATGTGGGCCTGCGCCGCGTTGGCTGACGCCCAGCGTACTGGGGGTAGGCTGGCTCTGAGCCAGCCATGCAGAGACGCTCTGCAACGCAACATGATTGTGCTCTATTCAAGGGAAACTCATTTTGCAACCGCAGCCCTGCCTCGATGTGGGTGGCTGCCACTTTCATTCTGTCCAGTAGTTGCACCTCCAAAATAGACAGGCTTTAGGATCGACGCAAAGTGAAAAATCGGCGCGTCGGCACAACCAGCCAATTCTGGCCCTGGACCCCACGGCACCAACCCCATAATACGACCCCGACTAAGCCTGGTGCTGGGTGCTGGGTGCCGCCTCCACTACACGCAGCGTGTGCCGCCCTGCAATGCCCAGCAAGTACGTCTCTGCAGCATGCAGAGACCCCTGCCTCACGCTGGCGTGCAACACGCCGTCCGTCGCACGCCCTCGGTGACTCTTTTCTCAACAGGTTACCCGGCCTCGCGTGCAATACCCGCCGCACCCACAGAGGTCTATAGTGCCAGCCCAGGAGCACCAGGTCCACTCAGGACGTCTGGCAAAGCAGCCCACCCACCATTGCACTCAGGCACCTATCCCTACGTCGTCCTGTCTACACATTCCCCACACACCCATGCTAGGATGTCCCCTGGCCTGCCCTCCCTCTTCTCCCGTCTCGTCCTCCCGCCACCATTCCCTCTATTGTGTCTATTGGCTGCTCGGCGTGGACGAACAAAAAACGAGCGAACTCGCTGTCGCTGAGGGAAAAGGGGAGACGCAATTTGGGAGGAATACGGTGTTTTGGGCCAGGTGTTAAGAGGGTAGGAGGAAAGGACGGAGAAGAATAGGAAGTAGCAGGGGAGGCCCGCAGTAAGACACATATTTGATAACAGCAAAAAGAACCCACGACTCTTTCAGAAGTGCAAGATTGACACGAGCAACGATACTCCGATAGCTGAAAGAACCTAGTTTCCCCCTTTAGTGCCCACTTTGTGCCCATTTATTTAGTTACCACAGTACACCGAGCACTCCCACAGCGACCCTGACGCTTGGCCTATACTTTGAAAGCTGTACCTTGAACCAGATACCCTTGATACACTCCGGAACGACAAAAATACAGGCGTTTCAAGTTGCAAATATACACACAGATTGAATCTTTTTCCTCATATACATACATACCCACAAGCCACGATGTCAACAGAAAACTGGAAAGACCAATTAAACATCCCAAAGAAGGACGGCCGCCCACAGACAGATGACGTTCTGGGAACGAAGGGTAACACATTTGAAAGTTTTCATTTGAAAAGAGAGTTGCTAATGGGAATCTTTGAAGCGGGTTTTGAAAAGCCTTCCCCTATCCAGGAAGAATCCATTCCAGTTGCATTGATGGGCAGAGATATATTGGCTAGAGCTAAAAACGGTACCGGTAAGACAGCTGCCTTTGTGATTCCAACTTTGGAAAAATTGAAACCAAAATTAAACAAGATCCAGGCCTTGATCTTGGTCCCAACCAGAGAATTGGCTTTGCAGACCTCCCAGGTTGTGAAGACCTTGGGCGCCCACTTGGGTATACAGGTGATGGTCACCACCGGTGGTACCTCATTAAGAGACGATATTATAAGATTGCACGAACCAGTTCACGTGTTGGTTGGTACTCCAGGTAGAGTTTTGGATTTGGCAAGTAGACAGTTGGCACAGTTTGACGAATGTAAGATGTTTGTCATGGATGAAGCCGATAAAATGCTTTCCAAAGAATTCAAGAGAATCATTGAACAGATTCTAGCATTTTTCCCACAATCAACCGGCTCAGGTAATGGCTACCAATCACTTTTGTTCTCCGCCACTTTCCCATTAGCAGTGAAGGCCTTCATGGAGGAACATTTATACAAGCCTTACGAAATCAATTTAATGGATGAATTGACCTTGAAGGGTATTACACAATACTACGCTTTTGTCGAAGAGAAACAAAAATTGCACTGTCTAAACACCTTATTCTCCAAATTACAGATCAACCAATCCATTATTTTCTGTAACTCTACAAACAGAGTTGAATTGCTATCTAAGAAGATCACTGAATTAGATTACTCATGTTATTATTCTCACGCTAAGATGCCACAGGCCGCCAGAAACAAGGTTTTCCACGAGTTTAGACAAGGTAAGGTGAGAAACTTGGTTTGTTCCGATTTGCTAACCAGAGGTATCGATATTCAAGCCGTTAACGTTGTCATCAACTTTGACTTCCCTAAGACTGCAGAAACTTATTTGCATAGAATTGGTAGATCTGGTAGATTTGGTCACTACGGTATTGCCATCAATTTGATCAACTGGAATGATAGATTTAACTTATACAAGATTGAACAAGAATTGGGTACCGAGATTAAACCAATCCCAGCCGAGATCGATAAATCATTGTACGTTGTTGGTGAGCCAGATAACATTCCAAGACCTTTTAAATTGGATCAAATTCCAGTCGGTAATGAAAGAGCACCAGGTAAATACAACCACCAATCTCAGCAACAGCATCAACAGCAACATCAACCACCACAACAACAATTCCAACAACCTCAACAGCAAATGTATCCTCAACAACAGATGTACCCTCAACAACAATTTAATGTGGTCCCTGAATTTTAATGGACCATCTTGTGACTAGAACTAACATTTTAGACCTTTTAATTTATTTTTTGCCCAAATCATCACTGCTACCATCAATCACCCTGTGTTTCATTTTTTTGTTTTGCTGTACAATAAGTTAAATTTTCTAATTTATTTGAAACTGTATTTCTATGTCTTGTTTTATCTGCTTTAATTTTGCTTTTTTTCTGTGATGATTTATAAGGGTTTGAAATGAATTGAAATAGGTTCATGAATGGTTGGTCTTTTTGAATCTATGAGACTAATGAGGTATATGATACACGTGCCATCCGCAACACATCTTGCTGTTTCGAAGAAAGCAACACCTAAAGTACCAAAAAACAAAAAAAAGAAGAAAAGTATATAAAAACCACAAAAAAAATCCAAAACAGCCTTTTTTTGATTTTTTGAAAGAGATGGAGAGAAGCATATAATCAAAGAGAATCCTAGAGAGCTAGAATGTGTATTTTCTCCAAATAGTTTACACCTTTTGTATACGTTTCAACTAGGGAAGAATTATTTTCTTTTTCAATCAGTGTAGGCTTAGACTTCATTGTAACAGCGTAGTGGAGGTACCACTGTTTCTTCTGGTGTATCTCTTACGATTAACGGCTTAATTACAGTGGCGTCATGAGACGGCATGTCGAGATTTGCATTTATCGATATTAAAACATGTTAGAAAAAAGATAGGTAGGTTTAAGGAAAAGAGATGTGCTCTAGTTTTTCTTACCTTTTTTCTTTTGGCTTGCTTTGATGAGAACCGAGCCGATGTAAGACCCAACAACAGTACCACCCAAGATCAAAAGCAGAACAGGGATCTTGATGGCGTACTCTCTAGGCAAGAAAAAGCTCTGCAATAGGTTGTCATCCTGTAAGAAAGGCAACAAGAACGTCCAGACCGTGTAATAAGCAAAGATCAAGGTAGCCGCTAATAACATGGCCAATCCGACGAGTTGGTCAAAAGACTGTCATAGTGAAGTCATGTGAGGGGGATATGGCGGAGAAAAGTGTGCGGTTAGTGGCAAGCTCTAGGAGTGGAAAATAAAACGCAGCAAGCGTCGATCCAATGACATACCATCTTAAGTAATTTCCCAGCTGTTTATCAGTATTTGGACTACTCAATTACACCCAGCATGCCCTATGTCTGTATGTACTGGGCCTGTAGGAACTTCTAGACGTGGCAATTTCAAGGCCGCCAAACAAAAAACGGCAGGCAAGGGAATGCGCTGCCAAGACGGAACGCGTGCCAGCAACGAATGGCGAGGAGGTGGGGAAGTACGTAAGCAGACACCTAAGCAAGCATGTAAGGAAGCACGTCAGCACGTATGTCAGCACCTCGTCAGCACCCTCAGCACACATTTTTCTAGCAACATGATTGGCTGCCGCATCCTGCAAAACCGCTTGCACAGATACGCCGCCGGCAGCACCGGACACCAGCAAAAGCAACGCAGCCAGCAACGCAACCAGCAATGCAGCCAGCAACACAGCCAGCAACAGCTCTACCGTGGCTGGACAGCAGCCTAGCTGCCCTAACCGGCGTCCCACACCGCTGTCACCGTCTCTCGGGCATGGGTCCCGCACGACGCGGGGCCTCGTTCGCAGAACCTGGGCGGCTAAACAAGGAGATTAGCCAGGCCGAGACGGCTGTATGAGCCGAAGAGACAGAGTGGCGGGGGCAAAAAGGCAACAAGCTAAAAGGTAAAAGGAGCGTTATTTCTTGGTTTGAAAAGAAGACGGGGGAGAGTGGAGAAGGTGAGCATTGCCAATTGAGATAGATTGTCAGTGTACAGTTACCAGGAGCTCACTGCCGTACAAAATGTCTTTGTTAAGAACCTCTGTTAGAACTGCCTTAAAGTCAAGATCTGCCGCAGTTGCCGGTGTCAGAACCAAGGTGACATTGCCAGACTTGAAGTGGGACTTTGGCGAGCTTGAGCCATTCATCTCGGGCCAGATCAACGAATTGCACTACACCAAGCACCACCAGACCTACGTGAACGGATACAACGCCGCTGTTGAGCAGCATGCCGAGGCCAAGGAGGCTGGTGACGTGAAGAAGACCATTGAGTTGCAAAACCAGATCAACTTCCACGGTGGTGGTTACATCAACCACTGCTTGTTCTGGGACAACTTGGCTCCATCCAAGCAAGGTGGTGGTGAATTGCCATCTGCTGACTCTGCTATCTACAAGAAGGTTGCCGAGCAGTACGGCTCCTTTGACAACTTGATCTCATTGACCAACTCCAAGTTGGCTGGTATTCAAGGTTCCGGTTGGGCTTTCATTGTTAAGAACACCGAAAACGGCGCCATCGAGGTTGTCCAACGTCCAAACCAGGACACCGTCACTGGCTCTTTGAAGCCATTGGTCGCCATTGACGCTTGGGAACATGCTTACTACTTGCAATACCAGAACGTCAAGGTTGACTACTTCAAGGCCATCTGGAACGTTATTAACTGGGCTGAAGCTTCCAAGAGATTCGATGCCTAAATATGATTCTGTTTACGTTGTATTTTGATTCTTATTCCCTATAAGCGACTTACTTGACTTGCCTTTTTTAAATACATTTCACAATATATCTTTAAGTAAAATATAAAATCAATATAATCTAAATTTATGGTATTAAAGGCCTTTCTATAGAATAGCACCGAATCCAAATGTTAACATGATGGATCTCACGTAATAAGAGTTGAAGTTGTTCTCAACCAGCTCCTCATCGCCAATTGGAACACCATCAAACTCGACATCCATCTTGGTGTCACTGTCACCTTGTATCAAGTTAATGGTCAAGTTTGTAAAGTGTCCTTCTTTCCAATCTTTCAATCTCCAAAGCATCTCAATACGTTCATTCTTGGTCAACTTTAGAATCTTACCTTGGATGCTGCCGCCAAATAATTGAAAATCAGAACCTTCCTCAGGCTTGATCATTGGTGGTGACCTGGTCCATGCTGCAACTCTGTCCGGCTCCAAAAGAGTCAAGTACAGCTGTTCTGCGGTTGTGTGGAAGACAGGTGCCAAGTGCAGCTTAGTAGTGTTATATTTTGGTACACTGGATTGCTTGGTAATTTTGGCGGCCACCTGACTAGCTGGAGAATCGTGTTTATTGAAAGTTGTCTTTTCCTTGATCACACTCTTCACAATACTGTTCTTTTGGTTTTCTTTAGTCAGTTTTGACTCAACTTGTTTTTGGTCAATTTGAATGTCCGATCCGTGCACTGTAATCAGAACATCACCAAACTCAGCAACCTTCTGTCTTAGCTTTGGAATAAGCTGTTTTCTAATCAACAGTCTCACCGACTCATCCTGCTTACCTTGGTCAAACTGCAAATCAAACTGGAAGTCCTCGTACTCTGTATCGTATGCAATCTCAGGAACTGTGATGACACCTGTACTGCCATTCTTGCCACCCTCAAAGTTCACTTGTAATTTCAAATCAAACAGCGATATCACTTTACCTTTTCTTTGACACACTTCCACGTCACCTTCTAATGACTTCAGTGACTTCACTACAACAGAATCCCCGCTCGTTTCGTCCTCCGCCTTGATCCCAACAACCTTCTCGTTGAAGTATTCTTTAGCCCACTCGTAACAGTTCTTGTCAACCCAGTGCCAGTTGTTCGGATTAATAGCAACCATGTTTTGATCTACTGATTTGATATCTTTGTACCTTTGTCTTCCAATACTCTATATCTATCCTCAACTCTATGCTGGCTTTGCAACTTATCCTCTTGCTATCCCATTACTTATGCTTGTCTAATTGTTCACTGGGTTTTTCTCTGTGGAAAAATCGAGAAAAAATCCAGCTATTTCAATAATGCAACTCCAGGACAAAGTTGACTAGACATAATAAATAGCAGCAAGGGGTACGCGTAGAGAGCCAGCTAGTTTCCAAGTTCACACGGGCCGGGCTATTTGAATGCTGCGGTGAGGACAGAACTAAATGTACTTACAGGGTATAGGGAAAAGTGAGACAAAGCTAGATGTATTTAAACGGAATGTGGAAAAGTGAGACAAAGGTGTATTTTACCGATAGACCATAGAACAAGCTGTAAGCTACTATACAACTCCATAAGCTAATACTTCAAGCCTAGGTTGATGTGGACAGCTTTGTGCTCAGTGTACATATCCAACGCGTAGGTACCCAACTCCCTACCGATACCGGACATTTTGACACCACCGAATGGAACATGAATATCAGAGTCACCATTGGAGTTGATCCAGACCATACCAGCTTCCAATTTCTTGGCAACATTGGTGGCCTTGGTGATGTTGTTGGTGAATAGGGCAGCAGCCAAACCGTAGGTTGTACCGTTTGCTCTGTCCAAAACTTCCTCCACAGTGGAGAATTTGCTGATGGCAACGACCGGGCCGAAAATCTCCTCTTTCATGATGGTCATGTCATCAGTACAGTCAGCAAATACAAAAGGATTACAGAAGTAACCTGGGCCGTCAATGAAACTACCAGTTAGCAACTTGGCACCTTCCTTGACACCAATGTCAACATATTGCTTCACTTTCTCGTATTGCAAGCTGGAAACCAATGGACCAATGCTACATCCTTCAGCAAATGGATCGCTCACCTTGGCATTCTCTTTAGTGAATTTCACAAATGCCTCCAAGAACTTGTCGTAGATCGTGTCCTGGATGAAGAATCTTGAGGTGGAAGTGCAGACCTCACCCTTGTTGTAGAAGATACCACTGTAGGCCCACTCAATGGCCAAGTCAAAGTCACAATCCTCAAAGACAATGAACGGAGACTTACCACCACACTCTAGAGTCACGTTCTTCAAGTTAGACTTGGCAGCAGCCTCCATAATCTTACCACCAGTGAAAGTGGAGCCTGTGAAAGCAACCTTGTCAACCTTAGGGTGGGAAGCCAAGTGGGCACCAGCGTCCTTACCGTAACCTGACACAATGTTGACAACACCCTTTGGAAGACCAGCTTCCTTAACCACTTGTGCAAAGTAGAGGGCTGACAGAGGAGTGATTTCTGAAGACTTCAAGACAATGGTGTTACCGGTTGCCAAAGCAGGGGCGATTTTCCATGTCATCATCAAGAACGGAAAGTTCCAAGGAACAATCTGACCAATGGTACCCAAAGGAGCAGGGTCTGTGTAGCACATCTTATTCTTACCTAAGACTTGAGTTCCGATGAACTGGCCGTGGATCTTATCGGCCCAACCGGCGTAGTACTTGAAGATCTCTGCACCTTCTGCCAAATCGCCGACAAGACATTCGCTGGCGTATGGCTTACCGTTGTCCATTGACTCAATGGATGCAATCAACTCAGAGTCTCTCTTGACAATCTCGTAGATCTTGTACAAGTAGTCGCTTCTTTCTGAACCAGAGATGTCACTCCACGACTCGTGCTTGAAAGCAGCGTTAGCTGCAGCCACCGCAGTGTCGATATCGGCTGGCGATGCTGCATACACCGAGCAGATCACCTCCCCGGTCGATGGGTTGATCGTGTCTATTGTTGAATCTGTCTTAACCCATTCGTTGTTGATGAACAGGCCCAATGGCTGCTCGTACTCTTTACCGTTTGGTGTAGTGATCTTAGCAAATAAGTCGGACATTATGAATACTTGTGTTGTAGTTCCTTGTCTGAAGGCCAGCTACCAAATCCACTTTCTGCTCAACATCCCGCTCCACGTGGCCCGCTCCACAGGCGACTCTTGGGGGCTATTTATACAATAGCACAGTCTCCACTGATTCCATCTGGAAAATGGCGGTAAACCCCCAAGCCCAGGTCCTCGTCCCGTGTCTTTAAGCGACTTATCTGTGCCCGTTCTACCTTCCCAATTGGGTAGTCAGGGAGCCAAGTGGTGGGGGTGCACGCTGCGAGTGCTGCACGCCCCTTCCCAGCGGCTATCTGCGTCGATCGACGATCGACGCGTTGTCAATGCGCACATGTAATATATTTTGTAAGCAGCACGTCGATCGACGCGGCGATGAGGATTTTCTGCTTTTGCAAGACGGCCCAAGGGCCTGGACAGGCTCTAAGACGAAGGGGTGTCCATCTGTGATGGGATGACAAGGCTCTGCATAGACGGGGAATACAAGGCGAACAGAGCAGACTGAGGTTTGAAGGCCAGGCAGACAGAACAGAAGACACACGTTGCACTGCCTTATTGACTGTGTATGCTGCCTGTGCTGCATTAGATCGCATCCACATCTGCATAACGTCAACTCAGCACACACTCATACATATACCAATGCCCAGCCATGAGTAGCCGCCAGTTAAATATACCACCGGCGAAAGAGCTCAGTAAAGAGCCAGTGATCCTTAAAAAGGCGCCAGCCTGCTCGGCTCCTTTGATACCTGACTCTGTCTTGGACGTGACATCACAGAGAATCTTCATTGTCTCTGTTTTCGTGCTGATCCAGGCTTGGAAGGCATACGATCTATTTTTGATAAAGCACAATGCACTAAGAGAGTTAGTGCATTCAAGTTCCATCATAGAGTTTCTCTCTCCAGAGGCAAACTTCATATTCAAGTACTTGTTTTTGGACGGCTGCATCATATGGTTGAATATGATGCTCAGGGTCCCAAAATTGACCTTCAACACAGCTCAAAACCTGCTCTTCTTGCTTGCGATGTACGTATTGACAATACTCTTGACCATAAAGTCAGACATATCAATCTGGGGTGTCCTATCCGCTTTCTTGAGCCAGTTCAAAACAGAGAAAGAACTATCCATCATGGAAAATTATGTTAATTCAGAATCGTTATTAGACCAATCTTCTCATTTCAAGGGTAAAAAAATCATTAGATTTGCTCCTGATTCTTCTATAAAGATCAACCCTCTATCCCAGAATTTCTGCTTGAACCCAAACGTGAGAAACGACCACGTTATTGTTCCACTAAGAGTGGAATCATTGAATGAGTTGGATTCTTTTCAAATATCATTTCTGGGATTGAACAACGAGCAATCAATTTTTAACTATACCAGAAAGGATGTCAGTAAATTTACCAAAATTGATTTTACAGAATATGCAAGACAGGATGCAACTTTTGATGATGAAAAAATCAAGTACTTGGAATTACCAATTGATAAACCCGGTTATTACTCAGTTTTCTCTGCTCTGGATAAAAAGGGCAAAAATATCCGTTCTTATAAATCAAACCTAGTCATTCCATTCTGTCCAGAGGCTAAATTTAACCTAGTTGAATCCATATCTGATAAATGTACCGATGATGATTTAGATCATATTCTCATTGACGTGTATGGTGTTGCTCCTTTCACTCTTTATTACGAAGAGGAGATTAATGGCGTGTTGTCAAACTTACCTCAATCAGTCATTGTGCCCCAGGATGAGGATTTCAAGTCTCCATTGCTTTTTAAGGATTTTTACACTGGTGAATCATCTACAAAAAAGATGACGTTTAGTGAATCTTCTTTAAAGGATTTAACCTGGGCTAGAACTAAAGCTATAGAGGTGCCTATAGGAAAGAAGCGCATTGATAGACCAGGTGAATACATATACACCGTGAATAAAATTATTGATGGATTTGGTAACGTCGTTGAATACACTCCTAACCCATCTGATAAATCGACTTTTATCAAATTTAATGCTCATCCGTTACCAGTGATCAGTGTCTTTGATCCAAACCCAAATCTACCAATTTTAATAGGAAAACAAAAATATATCGAATTGAAAGCCTCCCAAGTGTCTCATCTAGCAAATGAAGCACCTTTTACAGCCGTTTTTAAATTTATCCCAGAAGATGGTGGAGAAGAAGAAATGTTTAGTTCAGTGTTTGATTTTAAGACACCTGCTAGAATTCTTGTCCAAAAGCCGGGAGTTTATTCCATTGTGACAGCTTCGAGCAAATACTGCTCTTGTAAGATTGGCTCGTCATCTGTTAATGTATTAGAAGCCAAACTACCGCAATTGAAGATCTCTGATGATCCTATTGTTGATAAATGTGTTGGAACAACTGGATACAAATTTGCCTTTGAGATGGTTGGTAATGCTCCTTTCCAGGTGACGTATAAAGTTTCACAGTTAGATCCTAATGATTCAAACAAGACTCTGCGTACTAAAGAAGTTAAAGAGCTACGATCAGAAGTGTCCATGCTGGAATTTGATTATAAGCCTCCAAAAGAAGGTAGCTATGCTGTTGAGTTTTTATCTTTGAGCGATAAGTTCTATAAGAAACAAGTCAATTTTTCGCATGGTGAACATCGTTTTGTCACATACTTTAAACAAAGACCGAGAGCTTACTTTAACCCTGATTCAAAGGTTCAGAAAGTTGATGTTTGTAACGGAGGCATCGCAGATGTGTCACTCTTTTTTGAAGGTAAATCACCATTCACCTTTTCCTACGATATTGTCTCACCTTCATATGGGGTGGAGACATACACTGTTGATGAGGTTAGTGATTATAGCTATAAGATTATCACCAAGCCTTTAACTAGGGGTGGCGATTACGTTTTGACTTTGAAGGAGGTAACTGATGCATCCAACTGTGATGTTGATTTTAAAGCTCAAGAGGTTCATATCAATGTAAAGAAAGACATTCCTCAGCTGAGCTTTGCCAATAACAAAGACTACACTATTGTTCATGGAAAACAAGTTTTTGTGCCACTAAGAATTGACTCACCTGATGCCATTGATCTGACGTACAATTTCCGATCACTAGACGGATCTGTTAGTGAGATGAGAAATATGTTCCGTTTCAACCCTATCGATGGATTTCCCATTTCAGATGAAGGCTATTACTCTCTTGTTTCCTTTAAACAAAGTGGATGCCCCGGTTCTATTGCAAGAAACATGGAGATCAAAGCTACGTTCATTAAGAAACCAAGATTAGACATGGTCCAACAGTCTGATTTAAGATTGAACAGTGCTGATAATTATTTTACCAAGGCCCCTGTTTGTCAGAATACCCCTGGTTCTTTGGAGTTCCAGGCGACTGGTGCACCACCATTTGTTATTGATTATTCCATCAGGCATCCAACAGGTGTTATTGAAGAAAAGACAGAGCTGGTGTCTAATCATAATTTTGCATTACAGTTGAAGACATCAGAAAGTGGTTCCTATGAGTATTTTGTTAATGGTATCTACGATTCCATTTACACATCTAACGACATCAAGTATTTGCGTGATAGGGGACTATTTGAGCCTCAAACTTTTAAGATTTTGCACACTGTTGAAGCATTACCGAGTGCTGAAATTGTGGACAACGGAGCAAACTTCCAAACCTGTATTGCTTCGTTGTCTAGTCTTGATAATTTGGATCCAATCAATATTAAATTGACTGGAAAGCTTCCAATAACTATGAAATTACTAGTTTACCATGAACAGGAAGACAGAGCTGAACATGTGGTTTTGGATAACATCAATTCGCATATTGTTGACTTATATGCTCTATATGAGAATCTGTCCATAGGATCACACATCGTGTCTATAACCGAAGTTGGTGATGCCAATGGCTGTTTTGCAGAGATTGAGAAACAAGAAGTTACAATTCACATTAATGATGTCCCAAAAATAAAGCATTTGGTTGAAGAGTCGGTTTATTTGTCTGATAGCCAAAAGGAAGCAGAAGAATCTTATTACTGTGTTGGCGATCATATTACTTATTCCTTGACAGGTGTTTCTCCTTTCACAGTCTATTATGAGTTCAATCAAAATAAACAAAAAGTTGAAGTGTCATCTAATTATTTTAAGAGAAGAGCTTCGAAACCTGGTGATCTATCTATCATCAGTATCTCTGACAGTTCATCAAAGAACTGTATGGTTGATTTCACAGACAGCTCAGTTGAAGCTAGAAAAGATTTGAAAGCGAAGATTTATAACTTACCGTCAGTTGAGATTCTTCAAGGAGAAACCATTGAGGAGGACATCTACGAAGGTGAGCAGGCTGAAATCATCTTTAGGTTCGAAGGTACACCACCTTTTAGATTGACCTATATAAGAACCGATTTGCGTAACCCTTACAAAATCGTGGAGACCGAAACAGTTGAAAATATACACGATTATGAGTATAAGATTTTAGCCAACTTAGAGGGTTCTTATGAGGCCATTGAAATCCAGGATGCATACTGCATTGCCAGAAATCATAATGCATAGGACAGTAAATTACCATCATTTACTTCATTATTTCTGGGTATATCTTTTAGGTGTCTAGTTTTCTTTATTTGTACTTTTATTTTGTGACCTATTAATTACTATATTTTCATTCCTGCATAGCAAAGAGTACATGTTGTAAAGAGGGTGACTTTGTTTATCAGCCATTAATTATAAACCAGCCATTCTCAGACTGGCTGATATTTATGCTATCTCTAGAGGGACGACGATAACTGGAATCATGAACTTGTTTTGTTAGTTTTAGATACCCCTCCAAGAGGTAGTTTGAGGGGCTACCGACTCTCGCAATCCACTCGTTCTCTTCAAGAATATCTTTGCCCACTATTCCACACTTTGTGCCCCCCTTAGACTGGTTGATATCAATAGTGATTGTAGAATTTAGTGTGTTTTGTGATATTTCCATGAGAGGGCGGCTGGGATGGGACTCTAAAATGGATGATAGCCCACCAGTGACTTCACTGTCCTTTTTAGAATGTCTTACAGATACATTTGTATTGATCGATCCTATGGTTGTATCTGCAGCTTTTAGCTGCAGAGATTCAGACCTCTGTGTCTGTGTAGGTGTTGCTGAGTTGCATGAACCAGTAGCATGAGCATCCGGGGACTTGCGTCTCTTCATATCATGAGCCGTTTTGGAAATAAGCAATGAACTGGAATCTGTTGTTTCACTTAGGTCTTTGCTGTTACCTTCACCGCTATCAGCCGAGTGAGGCAAGTGCACGTCCGCGTACATATCGATATCATCACAGCTGTCCACAGGTAAACCACCTTTTTCTCTATTTGTAGGACTATGTGACAAAATGGTATTTTTGGAGGTTATACCAGAAGCCTTGTTGGTGTGTGCTAGGCCAGCTAGGCCCAAATTTGTTGAGTACAAAGATATCACATCTTCTGTGGTAATTTTCCTTAAATGGAGGGTACTACTAGATTCACGACCCTGGCGTCTTTCTTCTGGTATCAACTCATTCGACTCCAAAGTCTTGACTGTACCAAGAGGAGGTTCAACAGTAGGCTGCTCAACATCAGCGCTTGTTTGGACGAACGCTTGGTCTGATATCTTGCTAGTCAGCTGATCTTTGAATTCTCTGAAAAAGCTGACTTCAGAGTTCAGAAGAACGTTGTTCTTTTGAGGTTCGATGTTCACATCTAGTTTGTTGGCCGGAATAGTGAAACTTATGTACCAGGCCGCCGGCGGCAAGACCTTGAAGCTTACAAAGACAGAATTGAGTGCTTTCGTGACGTTTTTCCCAAAACTCAGCTTTAAATCCAGTGGCCTATCATTTACGCAAAGTATCTTGATTCTTTTCTTTGGAGTTTGATCTTGAGCTCTTGTTTGCGGAAGGATAGCAGTAAACCGTACGGCGTCGCTGTCGTTTTCATATATGCTCAGGGCCCCATGAATCTGGAAGAGAGCGTTAGGCTTGGTAAGGCCAACAGCATTGGATAGCAGTTTAAGCGCCGGGACCTCAGGCGCAATGACCACGTCCTGACCCGATGTTTTACAATGGCCGTTGGGCTGCACCGTCACCTGTTTCAACTGAAACCTGATATTCCTGTACTGGAGGGCATAGCTATAAACCAGTTCGGCGATTTGGTCAGCACATCTTCTATGCTGGGCCCTCAACACTCTTCTTCTGACCGGGGTGTCTCTGTACAGATCTGTCACCTTGACTGTCGTGCCGACCGGGCCTGCCACCGTCTCAGGCAGCCCTTGTGGCAGGCCCGTCTTGGCCACTTTCCAGTACTGGCCAACAGCGTCTTCGTGTGTTCTTGTGGTGATCTCCACTGTTCCTGCGAGCTGGCATATGAAGAACAACGCTTCGCCACGAAACCCCAATGTGGTGACTCCTCGGTGCATGTCTTGCAGGCTGCCCATCTTTGAAGTGCAGCAGTTCACACACATCAGCGGCCTGTCAGCCTTGCTCACCCCTGCCCCTGTATCTCTCACCACTATGTGCTGCATCCCGCCCGTGGCCTCATCTATCTCCACCGTGATCTGGGCCTTATCGGTCCTGCCCATCCCATCGATGGAGTTCTCGATAAGCTCCTTCACCACGCTCACCTGGCAGAACACAGAGCTCAATGACACCATGGGCGCCACCTCTGCCCGTGCGATCCTTCGAATGCCCATCCTCCTCTCTTGTACTGTACTATATGCTACCCACAGTGCCCTCCCTGCTGTGTCGGCCCATCCTGGCCAGCTCTAAACCGTCTGCCTGCCTTGAAACAACGTGATGGCGCCAACTCGCTCGGCGGGTCTCCGGGCCTATTTTCGAGGGCTAATAGCCGGACAGTCTGGGGAGAGAAGTGGCTGGCGGCGGTAGAGGTGCTGTGTGGCCGGCTGATACGAGATCTGTATGAACCATTGATTGCCGAGTGCTGTATAGCAAGGGCCCTGTGTGCTAGAGTGTGCTGAGTACTTTTGGGAGCGATAGATACTGTGTGCTTTGTGTCTGCTCTGGAGAACCACCACACTGCCGACACAAACCTCTGGAACGTACGTCCTGTCTTGTCTTGACCCACAATGGTGATAAACTTCAAGAAACTGCTTCAATTCATCGGCCCCGGCATCTTGGTGTCATGTGCATACATTGACCCCGGAAACTACTCCACGTCGACTGCCGCCGGCGCCCAGTACCACAATATCCACTTGTTCATCATCATGCTGTCGAACGTGTTTGCGGTGGTGCTCCAGTGCCTGTGCATCAAGCTAGGCTCTGTCACCGGCCTTGACTTGGCGCAGAACTGTAAGAAACACCTGCCAGGCTGGCTCAACATGTCTCTGTGGATCCTGGCGCAGCTGGCTATCATCTTCACGGACTTGGCGGAAGTGGTTGGAACCGCCATTGCATTGCTCATCTTGTTCAAGATTCCTTTGAAAGTGGGAGTCTTGTTGACCATCCTAGACGTGTTGGCCATCTTGTTGGCGTATAACCCAGACGGTTCCATGAAACAAATCAGAAAGTTTGAGCTGTTTGTTTGCTTCTTTGTGTGTGCCACCTTCTGCTGTTTTGTGCTCTTGATGACAAAAGTTGACTTGTCCGATAAGATGGACATCTTGAAAGGCTTCCTGCCTTCATCAACTCTTTTTAAGTCCCAGCAATCCATCTTCCTAGCCCTCGGTATCGTGGGTGCAACCGTGATGCCTCATTCATTGTACTTGGGATCGAGTCTTGTCAAGCCAAGACTCAAGGAGTTTGATTTGAATTCCGGCAATTACATCCCTCATACACCGTCTTCCTCAGAAACAGAGCTAGAAATGACCTACAACCATACGTATAAACCATCGTTGTCTGCAATCAACTACTGCTTATCGTATTCATACTGGGAGTTGATCTTATCTCTTTGTATCGTGGCAGTGTTCATCAACTCCTCCATCTTGATAGTGTCTGGTGCCGCCTTGTTTGGAAAGCCGGATGCTGTTGATGCAGACTTGTTGTCTATATATGACATGCTCTGCACTTACATTTCACCGCAGGCTGGCTTGACGTTTGCCTGGGCCATGCTTTTATCTTCAATTGCAGCGGGTGTTATTTGCACAATGTCGGGGATGCTAGTTGCAGAAGGCGGTTTAGACTGGAAATTAAGTCCTTTCACCACCAGAATCATCACAAGAACCATTTCAATCATTCCTTGCTTATTTATGGTGATGATATTAGGTAGAGAAGGTATCGCATTAATGTTGAATCTATCTCAGGTGATTTTGTCTCTTATTCTACCATTCATTGCTGCACCATTGCTTTATTTTACAAGTAATAAGAATATCATGAGAGTTGAAATAAATGACACCAATCAAGAAATTCTAGACACCGCAATCAACCAACAAGCTTATGGTTCAAATGACGCAGATTCAGTTCTGTCAGATCACCTCGAGACACACATTCAAGGAAACAGCAACATTTCTGCTTTGTCAGATACTACCACTTTACTACATAGAGCCAAGAGCTTGGACCACTCGGGGTCTATAAGATACAAAGATTTTTCAAACTCTCTGGCCATGAATATCGCCGGTATAGTAACTTGGGCAACTATTGGTTTTATGAATCTGTTCCTAATTATAGAGTATCTTAGAGGGGCAGATGTCCATTTTTAGTGGGTCTATCTTGGATAGTATTTCTTTTAAAAACCTCTAAAATGAAGCAATTTAAAGGTAGAACTTGTGGTTGCGGATAAACGTTTAATGACTCTTGATATACTGTCCTTCACCCAGCTCTAGATAGCCAAAAACCAACCTTGAAGTTGATTGAATGAGCAATGCCACATATATTAAATCAGACTGCAAACCAAAAAATTGTACAAATATAAAATTACACTAATGTATCTTGCGGTTACACTACTCCTCTTCATCAGAAGATAGACCTGACAAAGGCGATAGTTCAGTTTTGGAGTCAAGCGCCTCTTTGGTTTCAGGCGTCGTAGGGCCAACAGCATCCTCGATTTCAAAATCGCCATTAGGCTTTTTATCTGACTTAGCCGTATCCACACCTTTAGTTCTGCTCTCCATCTTAGACAGAAGCTCTGCGGTTGTTGGATCTTTGTGAGTATAAACACTCTTCTCTTGCGTGTCTTGTCCCTCTTGAGACGATCTTAAACTTGCCAAGGATTTGTCAATCAAGTCTTGCTTATCAATAAAAAAGGCGTTAGCAATGAACTTTTTCTTAATTTGAACAATCTTCCCGTTAGGCGGAATCTTTGGTCTTGTATTTCTCTGCTTCAAAGGAATATCATCATCCTCTATAATAATCAGGTCCTCATCCGTCTTCAACTCAACAAAATTGATAGGATTGCCGTTGTTATCCTCTTCTTTCTCACCAGCAGCAACCATTTGCTGATGCTTCTTGAGTTGTTTGTGGTAGTTATTCTTTGATTTCACAAGCAAATCATCGTAAAACGGTTTCAAAACACCAATTTGCTTAGGTAAATCCTTCTTTGTAAGCTTAGGAAACTCAAATTCTGAGAAGTCTTCGTACATAACTTTTTTGCCTTTAGAATCGAGCTGGCTGAACTGATTGGCAAGTCTTGAATGTAATAAATGCAATGGGATAGTTGATGTAAGCAACCCAAACTCTTTGTCCAATCCTAATTCCTTGAAACCAAAAAAATCTTCTCCTAACTCATCAGAAAAGTCACCATTTAGAAATTGTTCAGAATCATCTGCAAATTGATTTTCCGATATGTCTTGCATACCTGGTCTTAAAAGGTCCCTTAGAAAGCCCTCCATTGCATTCCTTAAATCAACTAACTTTTTATTTTGTTTAGGTAAATGCTCTTTGAAGTAACTATAGAGTGTGTCCGGCTTATCAACACCATTCTCTGCAAGAGTCATCTGCAACAAATTTTTTAAATTCAATGGCTTTTTATTGCGGATCGGTAGTTTGTTGATGGAATCTGATTCCATATGTAAAACCAACGACTTGGCCAAGTTACCAAAATACTGCTCAGCTATCTGCGATAGCAGCATAGAACAGTAAGGGTTTGCAGCCTCAAAACCATTGGCCATTACCACAACACTAACAGATTTGTTAAGTGCAGCTTGAGCAACCGGAGGAGTCATTAAATCGTGATTCACAAGTTTGGACATATCGTCAATATCCTGTGGATTAAGCTTTTCAATTTCAGGAGCCAAAAACTGCGACTGATGGATATACTGAGAAGTTTGCATTTGTCTGATAAGATTCACTTTGAAGCACAGCCGTCTGATGTCTTGAATAGTATTAATGTTTTGGTAAAGGAGTGAGATTGGCTTCTTATTTGCCATCTGAAAACCAGAGGCTGGTAAATCTTTCAAACTTGTACCTTCACTCAGCATCTTTTCTAAAATTTCGTTTTCAATCTCCTCATGGTTTATTCCAGGGAAGTCTATTGATGGCATACCTCCGTTCACATCATATTCAATGAGATATGGATCATCATTTTCGTCAAAATATTTCTTATTCTTGTGAAGGACTATACTCGCATCGTCATCTAGATAACTGATAAAATTGGACATCTGTGACTGCTCACGAAATAAAGCATCTGAATTCATTTGGATTTTGTTATCCTTAAACAAACCAGATCTTTGAGTACATAACTTGAATCTAGTGTCTGATGTCAAGTTCTTCCAAGTTGCTATCTCTAAATCCTCATTCTCGTCATCATCCTGCCCCTCTCTATCTTGTGACTGTGCCTCATCAACAGCTGCCATGTCCTCGTCTTGATCATCTTCCTTTGTAGGAGCAGACGTATCTCCAATATTAGAATCTTCTAATTTAACACTAATATCGGAAGTAGCCTTATTATCGGTAGTGACAGCAGGTGTTTCAAGAGAAACGTCAGCGATTGCAGCAGCAGCGCTAGATTCGGAACCGGCCTCTGGGGTTCCAGGAGCATCGCCAGAGTCCCCAATGGATGTGTTCGCATCAGCTGGTACATCTGCTTTTTCAGTTTGCTTTGATTCAGAGTCCTTTTCAGAAGCCTCTGGGTTTGGAGTCTCAGGAACAGTGCCATCTGCTTCAGTATTAGAGTCAGGTTCTTGGGCCCCTTTTCTACTTTTCTTCGATTTTTTTCCAGCCACATTACCAACACCTCTACTAGATTTTGTGCCTGTCTTGGTTTCCTCCTCTTCATTTTGAGCTGAAGCAGCAGCTTCCCTTTCAACATCTGCTCTGTCTCTAACGACAATATCTGGAATTAAAGGAATGAGGGTCAATGTTTTCTTTTGCATGGCCAAGGCATCCACTCTTAAGAAATGGTTGGGGTCAGAGTTATAGGTTAAACAATTCTGCCAAATTAACATCAAATCATCCACAAACTGTTTTTTATTGGTGTATTGAAAAGTTTTCAACTTTTTCATCACAGTGTTTAAATCCATAGGGTTTTTAATAACTTGATAATAATTTGGCGCTTCTCTCTTGGAAACCCTATTCAAGAAAGCAGTTGAATGTTCAGTGTATCCTCTAAGTTCCAACACCACTTTCTCACATGCCTCATAGAGTTCTTCTTGACCAATTTTGTTATAGCTGGCCCATTTGGATCTGTTCTTTCTCACATCCATGATCAAATTCTTTAAATCTAAATCTGACAAGTTCACTATATCTCTAGAATCTTCAATTTTGTTAAGCAAGTTCTTGAAAGAAAGATTGGCAGCACCACCCAGGCTCATTAATTTATTCACATTTTGAGACTCATCGATAATCTCCGGATTTTCAGCAGTTGCGTCTGCCATTTCTAATTGTTTATTACTTCTTTCCAACTTTCTTCTTTTAACAATATTCGGCAGATCATTTTCAAAAGTATGGTACGTCTTGTTGAAGTTTTTGATTAACTTTAATTCATTTTGTTTTTCCAGGTTAGATTCAATAGCAGAGCTTGTTCCCAAAATTGGATGCACCATTTTACCAATGGCTTCATCGTTGGATAATATTGGATCTGGTGATGTGGGAAAGCTTGGTTTATCCAGTATGTATTCAGTTGACACTTTGAGCACACCACGTCCAGCCTCATCAATTTCAAACCCTCCATTTGTAAACTCATTCTTTTCGCTATCTACACTCTCACCATTAGCATGCTGTGTATCATTTTCTTCCCCCTTTTCTTCTGCCTTTTCCTCATCTTCTTCTTCCTCATCATCAAAATCGTCCTCTTCATCTCTTACTGGAGCCTTTGGTTGCGTCACAGGAGGAACAGTCTGCGACCCATTCGCATTATGAGTTTCTGAATTCCCAATTCCCAGTTCCAGATCGCTGAAAAGAGCACTCTTTGCTTGTTTTTGTTTATCGTCGGAAAAGTGAAAATTGATCGCCTGTTCGTATAGTAGGTATCGTATTGTAGAGCTCAAGTTTTTAGCAGACACGGAACCTGGCTTCAAGTATAGCTCGGTATCCTGGGCCTGGCTATTACCGTTTGCCTGGTCTTTGCCTATGAATACCAAGGACAACTCGCTGTTCATAAACGATCTCCATAGTTTCATTGCCAGTTCTCTGTCTGGGCAATTGTGTAGAATTATGTCGAGTAAGTTGAATTGCTGTGCCGTAAGATAGCAGTTGAAAAACCCATTATTGTACAGCTTACAGGTCAAGTGGTACAGCACGTCCAAATTGCTTTCCTTGAACAGATCAAGAGCGACACTCGTCATTTCCGGTCTATAAATCATAATTGTGGCGGACAACCACAAATAAACAATATATGTGTTGTGTTAGTATTGGAGCAATGGGCTTCTGGCGTGCGCTGCACGGCCCCTAGGTCCAGGGTCCCGGCACGTCGCCAGCCTGCACCGTATCTGTGAACTTACCCAGTAGACAACATATTGCCTGTATCTGCGGATGGGGGTGTCTCGAGAACGACGCACCTGTTTGGCGGGATCCAAGATGTCTAACTGTGGAATCTAAAAAGGCCAACGCCAATGTCTTGCAAGATAAGCCCGCTCAGCCGCCAGTTTTGCTCCGTTCACAAAAGAGCCACACTATCCTCTTGACAGCCTACCAATCTTCTGTCTCTGATGTTCTGTTTGCACTGCACTCCGCCTCTGCTCTCCTTCCCAACCCGCCCGCATCCCTGATCATGACAAAATGGCTCTAATTTAATTGTTCACAGCTCCATAACAAAAGTCCAACTGCCAAAAAGCTTGCCGCAGAATATCGACGCGGCCAAATAAAAATCGACGGGTCGGTGTGGTCGAATGGCCGTCGACGCGTCGGCGCGAGCCTCACCAGCTCGCAAGGCCAGTGGAGAGCAGTGAAGAGCCCAAGAGCAGTGAAGAGCTCAAGAGCAGTGAAGAGCTCAAGAGCAGTGAAGAGACACCAGCGAAGAGCCTGGTTGGCCGTATCCACCGGATGGTAGAGAGTTGTAAGGCAGCGCAATCATGTCTGACTTTGTGGATAGGGCGTTTGACGCCACGCACTACGTGCTACAGGGAGGAAAGCGTGCGGTTCACGCAACATATGACGCCTCCAAAGGCCTGGCTGTGGGCGCATACGACGTGTCCAAGGAGGTGATATCTTCGGGGTACCAGGTGTCAAAAGACGCGATATCGGGGTCCGTGGAGTATATGAGCGGGACAAGAGCGGTGCCGCCTCCCCCAAAGAGGCGGCTGTACGATGAGATTCTGTATGAATCGTTCCACAAGAACAAGTTCAGCATGGGGCTCGGTATAGCGACCGTGGTGTCTGGTGTCGCAATGTACCGTGGATACAGAGCGGTGTATCCCTACCACCGGAGAGCCAACAAGCTACTGTCAGGCAAGAGATTCGAAGTGGTTTTGGTGGTTGGCTCGCCGCTCTCCAGAATGGTGAAGAAGCTCATCATCGATCTCAATACTAGAGGATACATTGTCTTTGTGACTGTTTCGAACGAGGCAGAATTGAAGGTCATCGAAAATGAGCAAGACGCAGATGTAAAGCCTTTGATTGTAGACTATGAGTCCAGTTCTACTGTCACTGCAAGCATCCTAAAGCTTGCAAAGTATTTAGACACTCCTTTTGCCAATTCCGATAACGTTTACCATCATTTCAGAGGTTGCATGATTGTCCCAGATTATTTTAAACTGCCAAAGATCTCCAAACTGAAAGAGCTTGACTCAAACGAATTTAAGAGACTCTTGGACGAGCAATTTTTCAAGCTCAACAGCCTTTTCAGTAACGGACTACTGCATTTACTACGGGAATCAAATGACAGAAAATCCAAAATTGAAGTCGTTAATGAAATGAGACTATCAGGAGGCTACTCGAAATTGCTGTTTGTGAATTTTATACCTTACGTGAAATCTGAAAAAAGAACGTTAATGCTCCACACAATGTTAAAAATGAACAACTTGCTATATTCTCAACTGAAATCAGAGAACAGTATAACCCTGCTTCAAAGAATAAGGAAGTCGATATTTGGCAATTACGAGTTACCTGGAATAGACATGGCGATGTTGAATATCAACATTTATAGAGACGATGAGTCTCGTTTGATGAATGGTTCTTTTATTCAAGAAAGTTTAAAGACATTAAGCACATGCAAGAAGGTTTCTTCAAGGGCTATCCATTATAAGATCTTTGACTTGCTGAACAGCAATATGTATCTACACGATCAGTACAACATGGGACGATAGGCTAATCTAAATATGCATCATTTGTCTATATTTATATATATATACGTATGGAAATATATTACGTTACAATTTTGCATCTTGTAACCGATTGATCCTCAATTGTACCAGCAGTGAAGTCAGCTATAGTTAAAATACCCTTTCTATCCAAGCAGTAAAGCTTGTAACCCGCCCTATCAAATCTCAAGCTAGCAGAGTCTCTAACTCTGTAAGCATTAGCAACGTCGGTGACTATGGAGACCCTCTTAGTGTCGCTGTCATCCATTCTGGGTGAAGATAAAACATAAACGGACCCTGACCTATCTAAGTACGCAACAGCATCACCTCTTGGAGAAACGCAACATCTATGAATTGTGCTTCCGACTTCGTCGATTTTCAATAGCAGCCGAGGTCTGGCAATGCCCTCAGGACCAGATATGGATGTAATTTTAGTATCAATGATAATCGGAACAGAATCGTACGACACGGATGCCAAAGTCATTAATCTATTGTCGGGAAAGAATTGTATATCAGTTATGCCCTCACTCTCTAATGATGTATCTATCTTTCTTTGGGACTTCATCAAAAGAACTGGTCTGTTGGGATCTGTCACACTGATGGCCAGAAACCTAGATTCCAAGACAGTGGCAACTGATAAGTATTGTGAGTTCGGAGAAAATTGTAATATTGAAACAGGATCTCTGTAAGGTAACGTGAATGGATAGGTTGTAATTTTCAATGAGTTGTGACCCCTGAAAGTGCTAGAACCATCAGACGCAAAAGATCTTGTAGCTGAATTCGATGTTGTTGCCGAGGTAACCCACTGTATACTGCTGGTGTCATCATTCCTGCTGAGATTCGTAGGCTCCTCGGTATCATTGAAATCTGTAAATTGTAGCTTTAGTAAAATAATAAACGCTTGTTCCATCATCGTGAACTTATCTTTACCAGTGACCGCTAGACTGATATATTGCTCATCAGGGGATATGTCAATACACCTAATTGGAAATTTGCTTTGATAAGTGTACAGAATTCTACCATTGGCGTTTAAATCCAAGATTCTTAAAAACCCTCTTGTACCGGCTATAGCTAAGAGGTTTTCTGTGACTTTACAGAACAAGTGTTCCCAATCTGTTAATAGATTGTATGAATCAACAAAATTATCTGCAAAGTTAGACTGTTTAATTATTGCTGCTTTGCTAGTCTTCTTCAATGAATCAAAGTCAGTACCAAAATCACCATTATTACGTCCACAGCAAATCAATTTTGGAGCTCTTTCGGGCTTATCCTGATCTATCTGATAAACCTCCCACTTCTTCTCAGCCAATAAGACAATTTTCGAAAGGTTTGGCGATATCCCTGTATTTATGAAAAGTTTAGAATTCAAAAAGAAGCTTGAAGGGTGTGTGTTGTACTGGTATAGTTTTCTGTACAGTGGAAAATTTCTAGCAAACAGCAGCTCCTTGTTTGGTTCTTTGGAGTTATCACTGGATTGATTAATTGGATAGTTGGAGTTTCCGGAGTTGGATCCAAACTTTTTGCTGTTTACCAGAGATGCAGTTCGTTCAAGTGCTGGCGACGTCGACAGTAGTCTCGTCAAGTTAGAAGATTTGCGTCTCTGCTTGGACATTGAGGTTGCAGACGAGATCATGGACGTGTTTGTCGGCGAACTGGATGGCATTGCCAATGTGTTAGCTGGTTTTTCAATTTGGCTGTCCATGTTATCTGATGAGATTTTCAATGAGGAAATCAGTTCTTCATCCATAGAGAATTTCTGAAAGTAGTTCTCTTGGGTGTTGGCACTGCTACTAGCCGATGTAACTGCGGGTGTCAGCTGAGCCCTTGCAGTTGTGCTGTTGGGGATATTCTCTGGACTGGTTAGGGCATTGCTTGAGGCCGACACCTCTTTGAACGCCTCGTGGAATGCAGTCAAGAGTGACATGTTTGGGCCCGTCTTCTTGAAGCTCTCTCTTCTTTTGGCGGACGGCGGCGAGGCCGTCGACGTGTCCAGCTTGTCTTCTCTCAAGGACAGTATGTAGCTGGCCACCTGCCTCATTGGATAGCACGGCGCCAGGATGCGAGAGTCCTCGCGTGCACACACGGGACAGTTAAACTCCGGTCTGGGAATGGCTAGCTGGCTGGCAAAGCTCTCAGACATGAGACACCCACACGAGAGTACGCTGCAGTCGCCGCACACCCCTCTCACCAGCACTGGCAGCTCTCCCGAGTAGTCCATCGTAATCGGCACCTGCAGCCTGTTCTCCAGCTCAGACACCACTTCGGCAGCACTCACTCCCACAGACATCCTGCACTATCAATTCACGCAGCTCACGGTTCCGTCAGTTCAGCTCCCTCACTCTCTCCACGCTTCCCGCTCTCTCGGGCAACTGGCTTCTGCTCAAGCTCTCCAGGTGCACTCAACACCCTCTAGTCTCCTCAGCATTCCTTCCCATCCCGTCCTCTCCGACACGTCTCTCCACACACTTATCAACTTATCGTGCTATTTCTTCAGGCCTTGGACTTTATCGTAGAGGCATTGGGCCCGGCGCACGACTTTTTTCACAGGGCGAAAATGAGAGCAAAAATGGGAGAGAAGTGGGCAACAATAGTGAAGTTGAAGAGGAGGGGGGAGAAGAGGGTAGAAGGGGGTAGAAGGGGGTAGAAGAGGGCAGGAGGGAGCTGAAGAGAGGAGTAAGTGGCCGACAGCAAGAGAACACACGGTTGAGAGACCTGAACACACGGATTGAGAGCAGCAGCTGGAGATGTCACAATTCTGCGGATACACGTTGGAGCTAGTCCTGAAAGAGGGCGACGTGAAGGTACAGGGAGTGATCTCGAGCGTGTCAGATAAGACGATGGTGGTTTCCAATGCGGAGTACTTGGACGGGAGCGAGCGGAAAGTAGCGGAGCTCACGTTGGGCGGAGACGCCATCAAGGACTTGAAGGTGATAGCCCTGCCAGCCAAGAAGAAAGGCAAGGGTAAAGAGAAGAAACAGGCGGCCGAGGAGGCCGGCAGCAAACAGAAAAAAGACAAGGCCAAGAAGACCGGGTCGCCGGAGCCAGCAGGGTCGCTGTTGTCTGGAGACACCCAGCAGCAGAAGAACAGCAGAAAGAAAGACAAGTCCAAGCCCGAGACACCAAAACAGGTCCCAGCACAGACCGCAAACCAACCACACCAGGACACCGAGTCTCCTTACGACTACGCCTCAAATCAGATAGACTGGGAAACGAAAAAGACAGAATCCGTCAAAGACCTGCAGGAGTTTGACTTTGCCTCCAACTTGGAAAAATTTGACAAGAAGTCTGTCTTTAGAGAGTTGTCAATGAACGATAAAATCAAACCTCAAGACAGATTGGTGGGCCACAACAAAATCTCGGAGCAGACAAAATACGAGAATAATGAAATGGTTATCGAGAAGAAAGTGGACGAGTGGGATAAGATACACGTGAACGAAGACACCGTGTCTCTCTCTGACGCGGAAGAAAGATTCGAAGATGCACAGGAAGAGCCACGCTCAGCATCTTCGTTGAGCGCTGGTGCCCAGATGCCATCAGCCCGTAGAACCACGAGCATCGCTGCGCCAAAGTCTGCACAGTTCTACTGCGTGTCTGCCGAAAAGCAGATCCCAACATGCTCTCCATTGCAATTGTCTGAAATTGAATCCATCACAGCTGAAAAATTCGGCATATCACAGGATATAATCATTGAATCTGCAGGTAGAGAAACGGCCTCGTTGATTGTTAAGGAAGTTATTGGTAGTTTCAGAGTGTCAAATGTGAACCACAACACTCCTCCATTGATGCTTTTACTTGTGGGAAACAACAAATCAGGTGCTATAGCATTGGCCACGGGTAAGCACCTTTTCAACCATGGTGTCAGAACCATTGCATATGTTTTGCACAACTCAAAGTCTCAAGACGAGCTGCTGCCTGCTGTGGCATCCTCCTTGGCCACATTTGAGGCCATGGGCGGTAAGATTGTGAAATCTCTCTCTATGTTGGATACACTTTTGTCCAAGTTGGATTCCCCACTGGAGTTGATCTTAGATGGTGTTCAAGGATTTGACACTAATTTGTACGATGCCATTGATAACGAATTACAGGATGCCCTAGAACTAGTGAGATGGTGTAATGAATCTGGCCTTCCGATCATGTCTTTGCACATTCCATCTGGGCTCGACTCGTCCTCCGGCTCTGCAGAGGATAACGAGTACATATTGAGCAAGTACATTGTGTCCATTGGCCTTCCTTTGAACTCCCTTCTCAACACATACAAGTTTGGCTACTTTGACAAGGGCCAGCTGTCCCACTACCTCGTGGACTGCGGCTTTCCTAAGAAGATATTCAGCTCCAAGTCCACCTTGAGAAAGTTCGACCAGATCTCGTTCACTGATGAGTGGAACATCAAACTCGAGGTCCGCTAGCGGTCCCCACCACCTCTGTAATAACCCAGTCTAATACACCAATTCCAGCTCACACACTCCTCAACCGGATGAGGTCAGTGCTTACGTAGAAACACTTTTGCTGAGGTAATTGATGACGCCTTCCGCCCGCACCTTCTGCGTTTTCTGCGTCTGACATAACGTCTCACGTAACACCCTGCTGTGCCACGCAGCGCTTCCACCCAGAGGCACTGCTTTTTTTGTATTTACAAGAGATACAAGCAAGGAGTGACTGAGTAGTGGAGGGAGCGGGATGGGGATGGGCCAGCAGATGAAGACATTGTATCCACAATTGATAGCTTGACACAGTGTATAAGCAGCAAGCAGCGCGAGAGGATTTTGCGGTTAGCCGGAGGTGTCAATTGTGCAGGTTTTTAACACGATCAGGGTTGGGGTTCTAAAGATAGACGCCTCAATTGCCAGCGGTTCAGCATCACACAAACCTCGCCGATTCGGAGCCATTCAGCCATCCACCAGTAGAGACCAACAGTGGAATAGCCAGTTTACACACGAGGATAGAGTACAGCAAATCCTCGCATTACAAAGTTGACATGATGACAGGCGAGTCACCAAGATTTGCCAAGAAGTCCCCCCTATTGAGAAAGAAGAACCTGTTTGAAGAGCTATCTGACGAAGATGAACTCGATTACGTGGATATAACGAAAATTAGGAAAAAGAAAGGTATAGTATACTCTATTGAAGAACTCGAGGGGTTGAGACACACAGCGGTGCTTTTTAATGACAATCCAATACCAGAAGGCGAATTCTGGAGGCTAAAACGAAACAATAAACATGCGTCATCTTCCCAGACCAATAGCAAGAAGAACCCAAAGACTTTCAGTGAAAAGTTCGCATATAAGCGTAGCGTTCCTAAAGAGGAAGAGGAGGACTACCCTGAAGATGAGACCCCCGAATGGTTGGAGGAGACAGACTTCAAAGCTGACGCCAATTTCTCGTCGTATTCAATGATTGGATCCCATTCTTACCATGATTTTGAACAAGAGAAGCACAACTTCCACTTGAAACATGGGACAAAGTTCAACGATCAGCATGACACGTCAGCTAAAAATGCCACGGAAATAATTGCCGAACAGGAGTACGAGTTTGAAATCATACAGCCACAACTTGACACTTCAGCTAGATCTTTTTCAAGGGATACCTTCAATTCAGAAGACTACCAATTCACACAGGAACTGAACCAAAGAAATAAAAAGAATGATATGTTTTTTGCCGCTCTAATGAGTGGAAACAGTAACCCCAATGTGGTTTCCAGAGTGGACTCTATTAATTCCCGCTCTGCCAGTACTCATATTGAAAATGTTGCTAAGATGCCAACAAGTGAGATAGTGTCTCAAAGAAGCATGTCACAAGGTTCCCATGTCAGCATACCATCCCAATCGCAGTCCTCACCAGCCCAGAGCGTTATACTGCCTACTTTAAATTCACAACAACAATCATTGCAACAGCCATTATATACTCGCACTAAGGATACTCCTGTGAGCTTTCCGCCTCCTGGATTACGTCTACCTCAGCAGAAGCAGCCTGCTCTTGGAGCTCAGATTCAACAGGGACACCAGCCTCATATGACGGCTCCATCTCAGTTGCCACCTGGAATGCTACCACCACCGCCACCAGGGTTAATTCCGGGCCCGCCTCCACCTGAACTTATTCAGTTAATTAAAGAAGGTAAGATGCCGCCTTTACCTGGAATGATTGTCCGTAATGGTACGATCATTTACCAGAATGCCCCGAATCAAGATAACGTGGGTATGGAGATGCGCTCAGACATGGCACAGCCACTACAGCCACAGTTGTCGCTCCAGCAACAGCACCTCCAGCAATTCCAGCAGTTTTCACGCCAGCAGCAGATGATGCAGCAGCAGCAGCACCAGATCAACCAGCAAAGCCGCCCACCTCTGTCCAACAACGGCTCAGACCTATCAATTCACGTGCCGCATCCCGGCGCTCAGCTTTCTCAGCCACCGCAGCGCATGGGCCCTGGTCAGTCGAGCCAAGGCATTGCGCAAGGGCCGCTATCCAATATGCCAATGGCCCTTCCACCTCAGATTCAGCAGCAGATGGCGCAGCTAGAACAGCAGCTACAAGGCTGCCACCAAAGAGGCCAGGTCCCGCCACCACAGTTGATCCAGCAGTTACAGTCTATGCAGATGATGATACAGCAGCACCACCAAGGCATACAGAGAATGATGCTACAGCAGCAGCAGCAGCAGCCTCCGCACCATTAACACCTTGTGCACCCGCGGAACTAAGGCCATACTGTCTGCCCGTGTTTCCCCTCACTGTCGTCCGGCATGCTCCTACTACTCTCCTTTTTATATAAATGCAAAGGGTATTTGTATATATATGCCTGTGTGTAATATAATTGGTTCGCTCTAGATGCACAGTAGCTGTCCTGCAGTTAGAAATGGCCCGCAAGGCACACCTGTGCACTGCCAAAGGCCTCACACAGAGCCGAAAAATTTTAGAGTGAAGCATCAGCTCTAAAAGAAAGGGAAATGGCATAGAAAGAGGTGTAAGAGGTAGGAAAGAGAGAGGCTAAGGAGGGGAAGGGCAAGGTGTAGACGGACAAGATCATAGGATATTGCAGAGGAGAAGATGAAAATTGAAGTGGCTAGAGATAAATTATTGTCGGGGTATGAGGTGGCGAATTACCTGCAGGACATACAGAGAGAAAACAACTGGAGCTTCACGTTACCAGCGGAGGAGCAGAAGTCGAAGAAAGGGCGGAAGACGGTGAACAACTTGATAGACCTTGAGATCATCACCAAGGACCTGTCGGGGTACATATGCAAAGATTACTATATTTCTGCGGAGAGCAGAGACAATTTCATTGGGCTGATGAGAGGACTAAAGGAGTACGAATTAGAGAAGATTGAAAGGCTACAGGTGATTGACTTCTTGCCGAGATCGATGGTGTCGTTGTATGCGTTGATAGAGGAATGCGATCAGAGATTCACCGAAGAGCAGTGCGAGAATATCCTGGGTTTGATAAACCAGTACTTTCCACCGGCAGACGCTGACGAGGAGGAGGACGGAGCAGACGGCGATGCCATGGAGGTTGACGACTCACAGAACGAAGCCATCCAGGAACAAGAACAAGAAGATGACGAGCAATTCGAAGCTGCTGAAGGCGATTTTGAGCATGAGGGCTACGGAAAGGACCCAGAGGAAGTCAAAGAGATTGATGAGTGACCTACGGTTGTCACACTCTACTCCGAATGTATTTTTAGACCAATAGAAATAATAACTAATCTCGTAATTTTTTATATTTAAAGCTTATTACTGGTTCAGTCACTACATGAAAAGACGTAAGTGTTATCAGCAGCCCATACCTAAAATAAATCTAACAAATCATCATTCTTGCTGGAGCTTGGGGCGGGTGACGGACTGGCGGTGCTATTATTGAGTACATCAAATATTGCACTGTTTGCAACGTTTGATGAAGCGCCAGCGTCTGGCTTGGAACCAGTACCTAAACCAGAAAATATATCATTAAGTTCGTCCAAGATATTAGCGCTAACATTGGTAGATAGCCCACCAGCAGAGGCAGACACTCCGTCATCTTCATCATCAAAGTCTAACAAATTGTCAGCCTTGACTGCGTTTTTGACGATTTCAGATTTGGCCAGCTGCTGCAAATCCTCCAGTCTCTTAGCTTGCAATAGAGAGGCATCTCCAATGGAATCCTCCGCCTTGACAAAACTGGACGATGGCTTAAAGTAAACAGATCCCAAGTTTGAAATCTCATCAATCAATTGAGATAACAAAAATGGATTGAAAGTTTCGATTGTGGATTCAAGCAATGGAGTTGTACCCGATATAACATCCTTCTGTAATTGTTGGTTATCGGTTGATAGAATTCTCCAATATATGTAAGCTTTATCTCTGACATCCGCATTTTCAACTTCTTTAGTAGCCTCATTTAGGATCTTTTGCAATAGCTTGTTGATGCCAGGTGTTGGTCTATTTAAGCTAATCTTCACAATACATGTCAATAATGAGGATTGAACATCAGAATCCATGTCAGAGAATTGGGAAACCAATGTAGTGAGTTTATCCTCCAAATGAGGTATCTCTTTAGGGTATTGGCCAATGATCCATATATATGAGGACAACGATTCAGTACTCAGCAAACTGTCCAGTTGAACGTCGGCTATAATTGTAATGATAGTGGTTATGTATTCTTTTGGATATCTTCTCAACAAATTCTGCAACACAACGACCAGCTGTTCAACTAGATACTCGGCTCTGCTGATGAACAATTCGTATAATATATCAATGGCCTTCTTTGAAATCTTTTCAAGCTTGATTGCAGTCTGACCAATTGCATGGACTGCTCTTCTAACTAATTCAATATCAATATCCATAGAATACTCTCTCAACTCAGCCAATAATAAGGTTGCGTTTTCTTCATTGGCTAATCTAACCATAATCTCAATTTTCTCAAGCTTTAGGTACAATGGATCATTGAATTTAATGAAAAAGACACGCAGTTCTTTTGATAGCACATCCGGATATTTCTCCAAGATAATTCTGATATTTCTCAAAGCCACGTACTGAATTTCAGGAGGGGTGGATAGCAAAGAAACTAAAGGTGAAGACAGTCTTCTCAAAAGCGTTTGTCTCTGTTCCTCCTGGATTTTATCCATCTGTTTTAATAATACCTTAACTGTACTCAAAACGACAGCAGGGTTTTCGTGTTGTAATTGGGGAGCGACTTTATCAATTACGTGCTGGACTTCTGCCACTTCGGTAGCATCATAGTCGGCCAACGCCGTCAAGATGGATATTCTACCCCACTCTGTGCATTCATTTAATGTCATTAGTAATTTCTTTAAAACCTTGGAGTCCAACTGCATAACCTTAGCACCGGAAGACTTTGATATTTCAATTAGAGCGGATATAGCGTTTGCAACAACCATCTGGTTCGAGTCATCGATCAGCTGGTACAATTTGTCCAGAAATCCATGTTCCAGACACATGCTCGGATTCAAGTCGTACAATTTGGCTACACAGATAGCAGCGGTCTTTCTGACATAGGGGTTGTCATCTTGCAAGGTTCTCTTTAGCGGTATTTCCATGTAGTCCACCATTTTATCCACTCTGATGCATCCCATCGTTCTGATGGCCAACGCTCTCACCAACGGGTTAGGGTCCTCGGTGTCCTGGACAAACGTGTTGGTGGCCAAAATGCACAATTCCGGGTTTGTTTTGGCGTAGTTCATCAAGTAGAGATACACTAGTTTCTTCTGTTCCAGGTCGTGGGTCGCCACGTTCTTCAGCACGTCCGGGAACAACGCAGACACGTCTTTGCCCACTGTCATGGCCGCAATCACCCTTTGGATCGTGTCCTTTCTTTCGTCTGCATACTGCGACACCAACCCGGCTCTGAACTCAAAGTTCTCGCCCTTTTTCGGCATGTTGAACAGCCTCCGTAGCCTCGTTTCTAGCCGCTTCGACATGTCCTCTCAGATGTTAGACTCCTATGTTCAATTGCACCCTTCACAATGCTGCCCCGTGTTCAATCCGCCGCTCGGCCCGTCCGCTGTCTGTCTGTCTGCCTTGCAAGCCCGTTGTCCCGGTATCCTGCACAGTCCGCTCTCCTACGTCTTCCACAAGTTGTGTACTCCTGCTGTCCTCTCCTCCCCCCCCCACTTCCTCTCCCACTCCCACTTCCTCCTCTAACCACCTCTTGATGGCTCCTTTTCACTTCTTCAGGCCAAAAGGCCAACGAGCAAAACGAAAACACCGTTTCCAGCTGGGCCGCGCACGACGGTGCCAGCAGGCTATTAGTGAAGTGAGTAATAGCAGGACAGATGTGGAGTGGGAGAGGAAGTGGAGGGGAGGAGGGGGCAGCAGGGAGCAGGGATCAGGGAGTAGCAGACAGAAGACCGCAGACAGGAGCCCCGTATCAAAGAGTTCATTATGCCGATCGAGCTAGGACTAGCAAGGATGCAGAGACTGCTCAGCGTGCTGGGGAACCCGCACGTGCACTCGAGGTTCAAGGCAATCCACATCGCTGGCACCAATGGCAAGGGGTCTGTGTGCTCGTACTTGTCGCATGTGCTGTCTGTGAACGGGATCACAAACGGACGGTTTGTGTCGCCGCATCTGCTCACGAGAAACGACTCGATCCAGATCAACAACCGGCCGGTGGACCACGGGACGTTCAGTAGAGTGGAGAGCCAGATCATAGAGAAGGACTTGGAGCACTCGATAGGGTGCACCGAGTTTGAGATTCTCACGTGTGTGGCATTCCAGATCTTCAAAGACAAGCAGGTGGAGGTTGCCATCTTTGAGGTTGGCCTCGGCGGCAGAGCGGACGCTACCAACGTGCTGGGCCCCGATAAAGTGCTGTGCACCGGGGTGACCAAGATCGGACTTGACCACGAGAGCCTGCTTGGCTCGACATTGGCAGAGATTGCCCACCACAAGGTGGGGATCTTCAAACAGAACGTGCCGGCAGTCATTGATGCGTCTAACGAACCCCAAGTTGTGGCTGTTGCAGAGAAAGAGGCCCACTTGTTGAACTGCAAACTTGTCAAGGCCTATGACCGCCCAGATACACAGTACTCATTTGGCAAGCTCTCCGAATTCGAGTCCAGACTCAAAGGCAAGTACCAAGCGATGAACCTCTCGGTTGCATTAAACATCATAGACGTGATTAAAAAGCTACACTACCCACAGATTCAAAAAGACTCGATTCAATTCGGAATCAGAAACACAGAATGGCCAGGAAGGTTGCAAACGTTGGATTTCAATCTAGACAAAAGCAACCATTTCGAGGTGCTCCTAGACGGTGCACATAACGCAGCGGCAGCTGTTGAATTAGGCAAATACCTTGAATCGTCATACAGAGCAAGTGCCAATGACCCATTGATATTCATTGTTGGAGTGACACACGGAAAATCTGTGGGTGAATTGTTCAACAGCATAATAAAGGAAAATGATACGGTCATTTTGACTTGTTTCAAGGATGGCATCGAGGGCATGCCTTGGATAAAACCCGCTGATCCAAACACCCTGGCAGACAATGTGAAGCAATTCACTCATAACGTGGATGTCCAACCAGACTTGGATGAAGCTTTGTCCACAGCACACAAGCTACAAGGCGAACTTGGCCGCAAAATTGTGGTTTTTGGGAGCTTGTATCTAGTTGCTGATATTCTCCGGATTCATAATGCTAATTTATAGATTAATATATATTTATGTACTGAATACAAATGTGTTGCCATATATCAAGCTTCATTTAACTGATTTACCCTTCTGAATTCTTCTGATATTCTTTGCCCACTTTTTGATATCGCTTTTGTACTTTGAAGACACCTTGAAGCCATCTTCAGCTACAAAGTCTTGCAAAAATGGATGCTTCATAAGTTCATGGGGCGTTGGCCTATCCTTTTCTTTTTTCAAACAAAGTGTGATGAATTCACATAGGTCTGGGGAATAGCCATTACCAGGCAGGAGAGTTGGTGGTTTTTCATTCACGATTCTTTGTAACAAGTCTAGTATTGAGTCTGGTTGTTGGATTTTAGAGTTATCTGTGGAGTAAGCATACTTGCCCGACGCCAATTCATACAACATAATACCTAGGGACCAAGCGTCACCTTTAACTGAGTACACACCACCTTGTATTCTCTCTGGGGACATATACGTTGAAGTTCCCACAAAGGTATCTGCCATTGAATTAATTAACTCTCTGGAGACACCAAAATCACAAAGTTTCATGTTACCTTTCGAGTCCAACAAAACATTGGAAGGCTTGACATCTCTGTGAATGATACGGTGGTTATCGTAAAGGTAGTTCAATCCAGATAGAACCGAGTATGCCGTGTGTTTTAGCATGAATTCAGGAAAAGGCCCAACCAGTTTGAAGATCTTATCTAGTGAACCACAATCGACGTACTCCATACAGATGACAACGTCACCTTCACTAACAAATGCACCATAGAAACCAATAATGAAAGGAGAATCGCACTCGTGCATTATTCTTAGTTCTCTGATGATCTGTGCTTGAATAACTTCTTTAGTCTCAATATGAATAATCTTTCTGGCCATTGACTTCTGGGTAGGTAGGTGTAATACCTTAGACACGGTACCCGAGTTACCGGATCCTAATTTCTTTAGCAGAACCAATTCATCTGCTCTCAATGGCAACTGATACTCCAATCCGAGCTCTAGACTTTCAACATTGGCTATGAACTCATCTGTTGAAGTCTTTCTATCTGGGTCTTTGTATGCAAATGAAGAGTGATCCGGTGAATTTGATATGGCTGTGTTTTCTATGCTGAGAGGGTTCAAAGAAAGCTGTTTTCTGTTTTTTCTTTGGAGTGTCTTTGGCTCTAGGTAAGGAGTTGGCAGCTTGGTTGCAAGCGATGGAGAGGATCGCTGTGTCACCACTATGCTGGGTTTAGCGAGTCTGGCGTGAGGTTGTGCTACTAGATTCTGCCTCTGCTGCTGGTGTTGCTCGGGATTAATGGGTGATTGGAGGGGGGTTGTCTCTTCACTTAAAGCCAAATTCGAGAATCCCGATCTGAAGTTTTCGTCTGAACTTGAGGACCATAGCGGCGTGGACTTGTCTGTTTTAGCAGAGGATATGTTTAACGGAGGTGGTTTTCTTGATCTTAACGTGGCTGTAGATGTTTCGCCGGCTGCACACTCTGAGGCATGTGTAACGGGTCTGAGTCTTGGGTGTGTGTCGTCTAGCTGGCTATCAAGGTACGTGGCTGGCTCTGTGCCCGGCAGTGGAGGCAGCAGCTTGTTCTTGGTGTTTTCAAACGACGCCATTGCAGTACTGGCTAGCAGTGTGCTGTGTGTATTGTTTGGTGGGCGGTAATTGGCGTGCCTTGTGGTTCAGCCTCTCAAGCAGGCGGATCAAGTTCTATAATGTTGATTCCAGGGTGGGCTCGGTCGGGGTAGTTTGGCGTTCAGTATGCAGTCTACCGCGTTTCTAGCTCTCTTGGGTCTTTAGGTCTCTGGCTCTTTAGGTCCCGGTCTCTAGCGCTCTCGGGTCTCTAGCGCTTTCAGGTCTCTAGCGCTCTCAGTCTCTAGCTCTCTCAGTCTCTAGCTCTCTCAGTCTCTAGCTCTCTCGGGTCTCTAGCTTGCTGCCTCTTTAGCTCTTGCGTCTCTAGCTCCTTATCTCTCTAGCCACTAGCCAAACTCTCTGTCCTGCGTGCAATTCCTCCGTCCAGCACACTTCCATGCCAACAGCCTGCCTTCTCACCGTGCCCATGCCCGTACTCCTTTCTACTGCATGAACCGCAGATTCACAGCCAAAGCAAATTCTACCTGTCAAACAGGGCAGTTCATACAGATTCGCCTGGTGAGCAGCCCAAACAGGGCAGTTCATACAGATTCGCCTGGTGAGCAGCCCGCTGAGAGGTGGTCGCCGGGGGAGGGAGATCTGCCTCCAGGGGCGGCCGCGGCGGCGGGTTGGGGGGAGGAATGCTGGCTTCTTGTCGGCAGTGTCGACGCGGGCGGTGAAAACACCCGCGGCAGTGGCGCGTGCACGTGGCGCATGCTCAAAGCGTGAGGAAGGGCACGGTACACAAGACAGAGCACAAAGACACGGAGTCATACAAGCTGAGTAAAGCAAGCAGTGGGATGCCGTAGGGTGGACCGTTAGCAACACGTCAGAAGACTAGGACTGCGGGCTGAGTACTATGAGTGGGACTTTTGAGTTGAACGACAAGGCGCTGGTGTACCAGGGCCCATTGCTTTACGAAGCCAAGATCATAAAGATCTTCTACCCTGGAACGCAGCTTATGAAATACAGAGATGAGAAGCACAACGAGGTGAGAGAAGAGAAACCGAGCCCTAGGTTTCCTGCGGAATATCAGAACCTGAAGTCGTACTTTGTGCACTACAAGGGCTGGAGCTCCCGCTGGGACGAGTGGGTGTTGCCTGAGAGAGTCATGAGCGTCAACACGGAGAGCCTGCTTCTACAGAAAAACCTCAAGTTAAAGTTGAAACAGGAGCAGCAGAAAGCTGCAGATGAAGCCGCCGGCCTTGCCCCGAAAACTAACGGGTCGTCCAGCGTCAAGCCCCTCGAGCAGAACTCGACTCGTGCAGCCACCCCCCTGACGAATGGCAAGTACAAGCGTGTCAAGCATGCAGATGAAGCATTTGGCAAGGAAAAGGATACGACATCAGCTAGCAGAGGCGAGGCAAACACTCACGGTTCGAAACACCAGTTAACCAACAAGAACAGCACTGGCTATGCTAATCACACTGGCCACTACACCCACGCTCACGCTTCAGGCAAGATCACATCAAAGAGGTACGACTTGAAGGTTAGGTTTCCAGATCAATTGAAACTCATTTTAGTGGATGACTGGGAAAATATAACTAAGAATCAGAAATTGCTTACACTTCCAGGTAAACACTCTATCAATCAATTATTGAATGACTATACAAACCACGTTTCAATCCAGATTACGAGGTCAACTAAAATGTCGAAATTTGACATTTCAAAGAACGCATTGGAGATCATTCAAAGTTTAAAGCTTTACTTCAATAAGTGTCTAGGATCTTTGGTGCTCTATAGACATGAGAGAAACCAGTTTAGAGACATTTTAAACAAATATGATAATATAGAGTACACAGAAATTTACAGTCCATTATTCCTACTTCGTTTGCTGGCCATTTTGCCAAAGCTCTTGATCCAAAGTGATACTGATTACCAAACGATTCATGTGGTGCATGAATTTCTTGATGGCTTTTTGAATTGGTTGAATTCTAATAGAACAGTGTATTTTACGAATGATTATGAGAATAACGTTCCTGTAGTTTTAACTTAATGAAGAATAAATCTTATATATGTTTATAACCTTGGTTATCTGAAATATAAAGAAGAAAACACAGTACAAACCAAGCGCAGGTAAAAATAAGGAGAAATTAAGTGGATATCAAAGAGAGAAATGAAGAGAACGTACATAAGAAGTCGAAGAAGTCAATCTATATGTAAACAGTATTGTTTATTACAGTTGGTTTGAGTTCTTCTAATAGAGCGTCTATATCTGTTATCTGCTTGGAGAAGTCTCTTGAGTGGGAGATACTTTTTCGGTCCTTGTAAGCAAGCGGTGAAGATGAAATGAGGTTGGATGATAGATTTGAGTGTGTTTCAATTGGACTTTGCGGAGTCTTTGTTGACGAGTTTGAACCTGAAAAGATTGAGTCCATTGAGTATGAATCAAAAAGAGTGTCGTCTGAGCTCTTCCTGTTTACCGGCAACGTTGGATTAGCAGTGAAGGGGCTTACCCGCTTCACGCTCTCGGAAGATGAAATTGACACCTTGGAGTGTAGACCCAAGAAAGACGTATCTATACTCAAAATCTTGTCATTTCCTATGGATTTCAAAGCGTAGATGGTATTCGTTGAAGCAGGTATCACCGTACCACATTCTCTGCTATACACATCAAAGTTGAAAGAATTCTTAAGTGAACAATTCAACAGCTTGTCTTTTCGTGACAGTGAGTCAAAATTCAAATCATCAAGGTCCCAATGAATGATACTACCGTCTTTTGAACTACTCAGTAGATTGGACTTATCTGACCAATCAATGGCTGTGACAGGCTGAGAATGGCTGTCTAGTTGGCATAAAGGTTTCATGTTTCTGATGTCCCAGATGGTGAGTCCATTATTTTTGTTTGATGAACAAAGATAGTTGTAGTCATCACGACACCATTGAACTGCCGTGGATTCTGTATTTAACTTGTGTGGAATGTAGAAAGAATAGGACAATCCAGATTTATCATTGACTCTCATATCAAATAGTGAAACACCAAAAGTTCCTGAAAGAGCTAAAAGACCTTCCTGTCTCTCATTTGGGTCAAAAGAAGAAACACCTCTAATCTTATTCTTGAGCAATGGGCTCGATGACCTTGACGCATCCCACATAAAGACGTTGTCCCTGTAAATGGACAGCAACGAGTTCATGTTGCAACTTTTCCAACACTTTGGAGCTGTATCTATTTTACACATGGTAGAAGAGCTGGAAGAGTTATCCAATATTTCGCTGGAATTAATATGCTTTTGATGGTTGAACCTCTTGATGATCTCTGCGTTCTTATCTGTATTGGGGTTACCCAAAGGAACAAGGCTGAGGTTCACAATACCTGCACTATGACCAGAAAGTAGAAATTTGAACTCATCTTGATTGGAATCTTGGAAGTACGTTGAGCCGGTGACACTGTATAGCCATTTCAAAGAGTGTATATCAGGCAACGAAATTGTACTTTGGTGAGACAGGTAATTATCCTTGCTGTTAAGTTCGTATATTTTCAAGTTTCCATGTTGTGAACTGGACCCAATGGCCAATGAAGAATCGTCTATAGAGAAACATGACTGGTATGGCTCTATGTCGTTATGATTGCGCTGTGAAGAGGAGTCTACCTTCCAGTAGTTTGACTTGATCTTTCTAGTTGGCTCGGATTTATTGTAGAAATGGAATGTGTCAGGTGCCGACTGAGTTGATGTGTTTGCGATGTGGGAGTCCAGATGAGGTGAGTAGCTGGGTTGCATAGTGAGTATATGTGTGCAGGTAGTACTGCTGAGTGGGAGTGGCGTCGCAGAGTATTGAAATTAAATGGGGGAACCGGAGGACAAAAGTCACTGGAGAAAGCGTCTCTTAGGGAGTAGGTGTGATGTCTGCGGAGGAGGACAGACGACAATATATAAATAGCGGCATTCAGCTGAGGCGGTCAAGGGCAAGCTCTTCCTTTTGGAGCCATTAATACCAGCAACCTCTAGCAGGGAAAAACAAGGTACAAGATCAAACAATCACAGATAGTGCAAAACCCGCTCTTCCACCAGTCCACTAGTGCTCATACGTCAAACTTTAGCACTACTAAAACACAACCGTGAATAATCCTAGCAACAGAGTGGCTCTGACTTTCTGCATCTGGCAGGCTGGCTGGTTCTCCCGGCCTGCTCAAAAGGGGCATTGCAGATTACAGATTACAGATTACAGATGGATTCTACAGATTGGAGATGGGTGACACAGACAAGCTCACCTTGCTTGTGCTACAACAATAGCTCTAGCACAATAGAGAACAATACCTTTGCTCACCGCAAGATTCATGACAATAGCAGGTTGAAAACCCAGGGAGCGGGCCCCTCCAGCCAGCCCCAGGACTGCCCGCCAGCGAAGGCCCGTCACCAGCTACCCCCGGTGGCCAGGTGTGCCTATTTGGGCAGTGATCTGCAGACTCGCCACCCCTGCTGGTTGAAGCCGCTCCTTGCAGGAAGCTTATTTAGTGCGCGGCAGTGACAGAGTTGCGCGCGTAGTTTGCATGGGAAGGAGCAGGTGCAGCGGGGATGAGAAACGGCAAGCCAGAGACGCCTCAGCAACCGTACCGGGTGTAGCCTGGCGTTGCTGCGACGCTGAGCGCTGCTAAGCCATACGCAACACGGTTGCGCAGGGCGGCTTGCCCGTGCTGGTGCGACGCTTTGGCACCCCAGCGAAAGAAATGCCCGGTGGCACTCTTGCACGGTGGCGTGTGCAAAGGGATTGACACATTGGGACGAATAATGCCAACAGCATTAACTCCGCCAAACTCTGTTATCATATATATGATATATATCATGGGGATGATGTATAATAGCGCCAGCGTCGAATACTCTAGCCATTTCGTGTGTACGATAGCTGTTAATGGGAGCTGGGTTGAGTTGTGGATGGGTGCTGGTGTCTTGAGTGGATGGTGCTTGGAGTACTGGCTGTACACTACTTTTAGCAGAGATCTTAAAGGGGTACTGCCACTAGACGCCGGGTTTAAGCCTACAGGTGCGGTGGTGCTAGTGGCAGTTTACATTATGATCCAAGAGTAGGGGTTTTTAGCTTGGAACTGGGATTTGAAACGTAAACAGACTAAATTTGGGGTAGAGCAAGCCGGGGACGAGTAGTATGACATCAGCCACACACAGCACCAGCACAGGTCAAAGGGGTGACCAAACCTGCTTTTCACACTTTTCATGCTTCACTCCCGCTTGGGATGTCAAATGACATGACTTTTCTAGTTGGGATGCATTCAGATACAAAGAGGTCGCCAAACACCTGCACAGCTGTGAGCACAGCCATGAACCAAATACGTGAAATTTGCCAAACTCTATATCGATATGCTACATGTGCTATAACAGGGTCCCACATGGTCACGCTGTTGAGTGTCTGTGCTCGTCTTACCACTTGTTTACCTTTTGAATCCCGGTGAGCTTCCCTAACCCCTTCCCCTTGAGCCAAATCTCTCTAGCTCGTACTAGTTCACGCTAGTTTACGCGAGTCCACGCTAGTGCCTTTAGTTTTAGCACCTAAACGCTGTTATAATAACACTTGTTGCCAAAACAATAGTAACATTAAAAAGACACCTTAACAAATACGCACTAAACTCTTATTGTTCTCCTGTGTCTTGACTAAACCAGTTAGGCTGGATCTGACCGCAGATCCTCCACCTGTGCACCATTTGGCAAGTTGTACACCCTTGCATCATGAGGCAAATTCTGCACCCGTGCACCACTGGTTAAAAATTTACACCCGTGCACTACTAAAGTAAAATGCACCGCCCGTTTTATCTCACCCGTGCACCATTCTTTGGGGGCTCGCAGGACCCGGCGCCTATCCCGGTCACCGGACCGCCGTACGTTGCGGTGCCAGGGCTGGTTCATCAGACCATGATCGGTGCTGGAGACTCGTCCTGGACTGCGCCAGCTGAGCCAGCGCCAGCTGCGTCGTGCCCAGCCCTGAACCACACTCTGCTGAACCGTCTCTGCTAAGCCCGCCGGCCTCCACCTGCTCCCTACCCCGGCATCGCGGCCACGCACCTGCTACACCTCCACCACCTCAACTACACCTGGCCTGGGCTCCGCTGTCTTCTCGCTGTCCCTCCCCATCCTCTCGCCTGCTAAAACACTACCAACCTCCATTAACAACCTCCGCCAACCTACACTTCCTTCCCAGCCCCGTCTCCCGTCTCCCGTCTCCTGCCTCCTGCCTCCTGCCTCCCACACAAAAAATCCCCTCCTAGCACCCTGTAGTAAGCTGAGTAATGCTCTGTCTGCGTAGCACAAACACACCGCCAACCTCTCCAGCCCCACTCCACATCAGCCGTAGCTGCTGATTTGTCATGGTGTCCAACCGCCCTCCCTTACTCATCGCCATATCCATCTGCCATCTGCCCTCGACCCCTGGCCTCCCCTGGCCTGCCCAATCGCCTCAAGTGACACATCCCGCCTGTAAAAATAGACACTGAGCCAAACCTAAGAAAAAGTGAGTGAGAAAGAAAACAGCAAAAAAGTGACACACAAAGTTGGAGAAACAGAGGGGAGTGGCCACTTTGTAGAGAGGAGTGTAGGAGAGGCAGTTGTTGCAGGTGAGATAGTTGAGTCGATTGGGAACCGTGCGCTGTGCAGTTCAGAGAGGTTTGAGAATACACCGAGCTTGGAATCTTGAAGGAGCCAGAGCCCCGGACCAGCAGCCCAAGTATTAGCCTGATTTTGCCCTTGTTGTGCCGTTGCTGCGCCATATTGAGTCCCGATCCAGAACGTGTGCTTGGATCCACGGAATTGAGTCTCAGGCTAACAACTAGAGGCCACACACTTGTTCCTAAGAGGACAGCCCGGCCGGACTACAGAAGCTGTATCCGGAGATAGATAGCCCCTGCTGCGCCCGAGTCTGCTGTTAGAGCAGCCCGTACTAACCACAGAAACACATTTGGCTTGGAAAGGCAGACAGTCTACAGCCTATACACTTGCAAAACCATTCGTGTAGACCAATAGAACCACATACAATACAGCCCACACCTACGACACATCAGATTGCTGAAATAATACCACATTATGTCTTCGTAAGTATGATTTGCATTTTGCATGGATTTCGATAAATCAAAAGTCATTTGTACTAACATAAATAACCCACGATATTACCTTGTTTCAATTATTCAGACGCTCTAAAATTACGGTTACAGTTATTGCTGCCGAAGGCCTAAACAAAAGAGAAGTCTTCAAGACTCCTGACCCATTTGCTGTGTTGACTATCGATGGCAGTCAAACTCAAACCACTGAAACAGTGAAGAAAACCTTGTCCCCTCGTTGGAATCAGACTTTTGAATTCAGCGTGACTGAAAACTCTATTCTAATCATCCAAATATTCGACCAAAAGAAATTCAAAAAGAAAGATCAAGGGTTCCTAGGTGTCGTGAACATCAGAATCGGTGACATTGTCAACCTGACCGACACTGTGAGTGAACAGACCATTGCAGAAGATTTGAAAAGATCAAATTCAAATTTGGCCGTCACGGGTAAATTGATTATCACTGTGTCCCATAAGGACACTTCAGCCTCATCCAGAGACTCAAGAGATCCAACCAACTTTTCAAATTCATCTGCTACGCAGCAGATTGGTACCGCATCTTCAAACAGAGCTTCCGTTTCATCTCCTAACGTTAACTCACAATTTCCAGGTGTGGCCGCTGCAACTGCCAATGGCCCACCAAACGCTGATTCCACAAATGGCGCATCCAATGCTAGTGGCAGTCAAAGGCAATTTTCCTCTTTCGAAGATCAGTTGGGTAGATTACCACCAGGATGGGAACGTAGAACCGATAACTTTGGAAGAACTTACTATGTTGATCACAACTCTAGAACAACTACTTGGAAGAGACCAACATTGGATCAAACAGAGACTCAAAGACAAATGGAAAGAGAGAGAACCAGAGAAGCTGAAAGATCTCAATATAGAAGCAGAACACTACCAGAGAGTGGAAGTGCTAGTAACGTTGATCAGTCAGTCGCTATGACAATGGCAGCGACCGGTGCTACAACTCCGGGTTTGGGTGAATTGCCTCCAGGTTGGGAACAGAGATTCACACCAGAAGGTAGACCTTACTATGTTGATCACAACACTAGAACGACAACTTGGGTGGATCCAAGAAGACAACAGTTTGTCAAGAGCTTTGGTGCTAACGGTGGTTACAATCCTCAAAGATTATCTGCCATGGGTCCGTTACCTAGTGGATGGGAAATGAGATTGGCAAACACTTCAAGAGTGTACTTTGTTGACCATAACACCAAGACGACTACTTGGGATGATCCTAGATTGCCATCTTCTTTGGATCAAAATGTTCCTCAGTATAAGCGTGATTTTAGAAGAAAAATGGTTTACTTTAGATCTCAGCCAGCTTTAAGAATTTTGCCAGGGCAATGTCATATTAAGGTTAGAAGAGACCATTTAATGGAGGATTCATTTAGAGACATTATGAGACAAACGCCAGAAGATTTGAAAAAGAGATTAATGATCAAATTCGAAGGTGAAGAAGGTTTAGATTATGGTGGAGTGTCTAGAGAATTTTTCCAACAGCTATCACATGAAATGTTCAACCCATTTTACTGTTTATTCCAGTATGCTTCCATTGACAACTATACGCTTCAAATTAATCCAAACTCCGATGTTAACCCAGAGCATTTGAACTACTTCAAATTCATTGGTAGAACTGTTGGTTTAGGTGTCTTCCACCGTAGATTTTTGGACGCGTTTTTTGTCGGTGCCATGTACAAGATGATGTTACATAAGAAAATTGTGCTACAAGATTTGGAAAGTGTGGACACAGAAATGTACAAATCTCTGTGCTGGATGTTGGATAACGATATCACTGATATAATATATGAGTCTTTCTCCATTGAGGAAGATAGATTTGGTGAAAAGGTTGTTATTGATTTAAAACCAGATGGAAGAAACATTGAAGTCACCAACGAGAACAAGCATGAATATGTGGAATTGAAAACTGAATGGATCATCTCCAAGCCAATCGAGCAACAATTTAAGGCCTTTATGGATGGTTTTAATGAGTTAATTCCACAAGAATTAGTGAGCGTTTTTGATGAAAAAGAATTGGAGTTATTGATCGGAGGTTTGGCCGACATTGACATTGAAGATTGGAAGAAGCATACCGACTATAGAGGATATCAGGAGAACGATGTTGTTATCCAATGGTTCTGGAAGTGTGTGTCGGAATGGGAAGGTGAACAGAGAGCTAGATTGTTACAGTTCACAACTGGTACTTCTAGAATCCCAGTTAATGGTTTCAAGGATCTACAGGGTTCCGATGGTCCGAGAAGATTCACCATTGAGAAAGCTGGTGAATCAGAGCAATTGCCAAAATCACACACCTGTTTCAACAGAGTTGATTTGCCACCATATAAGGATTATGAGAGTTTGAAGAAAAAGCTAACAATTGCCGTTGAAGAGACAATTGGTTTCGGTCAGGAGTAAGAAAGTTCCCAAAAGTTTTTTCGATCTTGTTTTTGGTTTTTGTCTATTTCTTAGCCTTGTTGAGTCATTACTTGTTGCCCTTGTCTAATTTTGGCTCCTGGCCTCCATAAGGTGTTCACTAGTTTCTTTAACCGGTTTCTTTCTTTGTGATCTAATGCATGATCTTTTTTATTTGTGTTTCTCTCTTTTATCTTTGATTTTATCTCTTGTTACCTATATCCCCTCTCTCCCCTCCTCTATTCCATATTTTGTCTTTCTTTTTCTGTTCACTCTTCAAACATCTTTTTTCTCAACTATCTTTTATACTTTAGCACTCAGCAATATATCGTGTTTTAGTCATCGATCCTGTTTTATCTTTCACGTCGCCATACTTTCCAAGTGCTTTTGCTGGATATTCCTTCTTCCCGCCATGCCATCGCTCTGAAGGGCTGTTGGTACCACCCTCACTACCACCACAGAGGTGCTATTGCCACTAGCTCATGGCATATCCATGCTATCCACTCAATTCAAATAGCTGGCCAGCTTGAGTTCTGATTACCTGAGCACTTACCTAATGGTAATGGTGAAGCTGGGCTTTGGATGACGGCATTGATTAGGAGAGCACCGACCTGAGGACAGGACAGCATGAAGGTGGAGTGTCGAGGAGTGCAGTTAGTTGACTAGCTGAGTGTTGCGGGAGAATACGGTGGTTAGGGTTTAAGAGTCACCCGTGTTGTATCTGTTGAGTAGCAAGACAGACGGAGATTCATTGCCGGTGTTTGTGCTGCAAACAGTCCCTCTCTTAGGCTGGTTTTGTAATTGTATTGTCTACGGAGACGGCGCTTTAAATACAGAACCCCTAGGTAGCATGTTGTTTCGAACATGGTATACACTGGCCATGCACTGAAGCTACCTGTGCTTGTTTCGTTTATCTGCCAATGAAGCCAGCTTTGCTCCAGTTCTTCATCTGTCTTGTATCCTGGGTCGTATAAGTATATTTCAGAAAAGAGTCTACAAACACTATTGTTTAGAGTATACAAATATAGTATTTAGGGGCATTGGGTAGACACTAAGCAGACGCCGGCGTCATTAATGAGCTTATGAAAGGATGCTTGAGCAAATCAGCAGCACTCGACCTCTTGCTATAGTCTGTCTCAAAAGTTAACATTAAAAACTCCTTGGCAACCGCTGAAGATGAGACAGGTATCTCGGGCAGAGAAAGCGTACCTATTCTAAAGATCGCTTGCATCTGAGAAAATCCAGGATATGGATGTTTACCAGAGTACATCTCAACTATCAAACATCCCACGGACCATATATCAGCTTTGTCAGTATAGGCAATTTGCTTGACAACCTCCGGTGCCATCCAATACACGGAGCCTTGCAGAGATGCCCTCTTCTTTGATACGGATTTCTTATCTTCTTGTGATAGTGACGATGTTGCTGTCTCTGAATCTTGAATTTGTTCGGGAATCTTTTTCGAAATTCCAAAGTCACTGATCTTTACAGTACCATTTATATCAATTAGAATATTGGCACCTTTGATGTCTCTATGCACAATTCCTTCATTATGTAAGTACCTTAAACCAACTAATACTTGAGTAATAAAATTTCTGACTAAAGGTTCTTCAAAAGGACCATATGTGTTGAGCATCGAACTAACGGAACCACCAGGGATATATTCCAAAAAGATATACAGCCTTTCAGAATCCGAGGAAGAGCCCAAGTATCTCACAATATTCTCATGGCTTAAGTCTCTTAGTAATAAGGTTTCCTGTTTCAAAGCATTAATCATTGTAATCTTTGAGTTCTCAGTTGAGGAAACAGGTAGATCAACTTGCTTCACGGCCATCAATGCACCAGTTATACCATCTAAACCCAAATACACAGTACCAAAAGACCCTTGACCAATCTTAGAGCCTTTATGCCAAACGGAAGGACCCTCCCTAGTAGACTCTAGTGATAAAGAGCTGAACAGCTCCTCAGAAGAATCAAAAAACTCGTCTTCGTCTTCACCTTCTTCTAGTAGCTCAATAATAGAGCTCTGTCTTTTAGATGCAACATCCAAATGGCTATGTTGACTAGCATCTTCCAGATTGGCTGATATATTGTATGTACCGCCTGCATCTTCACCTTGATTACTGATTGCAATCAAATTAGTTACATCCTCATCCTTTAAAGTATCAACCATGCTTGTATTATTGAGTAAAACGTCACCGATAGTTTGATTCGATTTAGCAGGAATTCCAACACCAAAACTGAAGACTGAGCTCACTGTGGACAAGCGCTTACTAAATTGTGAGTAAACAGAGTTACGTCCTGCACTTGTGCTCAATATGCTATCTCTGAAATTGCTGCTGTTTATTCCACTTTGGGTCAGCTGTTGCTGTAGCAATCTGTTATTATACACAGACATTCTCACTGAGTTTCTCATCGCCTCTTTCAATTGGGATGATCCAGTTTTGGGGAAATATTCTCCAAGGTTGCTCGAGATCAACTGGCTTGGAGGCCTTTGACCCATCACGTTCTTCAAGGTATACTCATCTTCACTTCTTCTCTTAAGGTTGCATATCTTGTTAGACATATTAAGAGCTTCGATACTTGGTTCTTCGCCACTGTAGCAAATGATGATTCTGTCTCTTTCTTCACGATCAGGAGAATTGCATATGTTGATGAGTTCCATGTCATACAACAGCATAGGTGTCCCGGTCGCTTTATCAACTGCGTACGTCACCGACTCACTAGACTTTGAAGAATTGTATCCTAAGTTTGTTAATGCTCTACTCTTAATTGTAGTTGAATTGATGCATCCACCGATGTTTACCTTACTTAGTCTACCATCTTGGGATATAAAAGTGACGTCAGCACTGGTGTCGCCGGAAATGCCTAGCTGTTGATTCTGAACAGCACTTCCAATCCTGTCCACTATTTTAGATGCTTTGTTGACGCAGTCCACCATATCCTGGAGCTGCGCAGACGACTTGATAGACTCCATTCTTAAGAGCTGTGCAAGAATCTGAAGTCTCAACCGGTCGCCAACCTTCGTGACCCCCAGCTCTTTCAACGCTGCCTTGTCTAGCTGTGGCAGTAAGTCAGGTGTGATCTCATTTTCCAGAAACGTGTCTAAGTACGTCTCGCAGTCCACTGACCTCAAGTATTGTGTCAATGAGTGTCGGCTGCCATAAATAGAATCACTCAGCTCAGGTTGCAATTACTGTTAGTATCCTGGAACAATGCTTCTGCCTTGATCTCCCGCTTCGTACTCACATGCTGTCTGTCATGATTTCAACTCCTCACTCTATCAGATCTCTGCTTTCTGCACTCGCCTCTTCAAACGTGTTCCAAGACTCCAGGCTCTATCCATAAACTCTTCATCAAAGCTTTGTATGGCATTTCTCATATAAAATTGGCCTGCTAAGTAAAGTGCGAAAAGCGGTGTTTTACATGGCTATGTGACGAGTGAAGGGTAGGAGAGGGAAGGTGGAGGCAGGTGGGTCAGAGCTGTGTCGATGAGAGGAGGTGGTAGATAGTAGAAGGTAGATGCTATGTCAGTGCTGAGAGCGGGATGTGATGGGAGATGTTATAGGAAATTTTGGGGGTGGGCAAGTGTTGTAGAATTGAGGCTTAAGAGTCTTTTGTTTGCGATTTTGAGGTTGAAGTACGAGTTGACAATGGACTGGTGTGAGAGCTCGTGTGGGTGGTGGAAATTGCCCTTGAGCACTTGAAAACAGGAGGCTATCAGTTTCAGCAGCTTGACAACCAGCAGCTGCATGAACTGGCCTCTGAGATTCAAAAACTGAAACAGGATGAAGCATGCATCTGTCTGGTTCTCGGAGTCGGGTGTGCTGTGCTTTAAGGTTCTGCGGGACCACCTCCGTGCCCTATCGGAGAATAGATTGATGGCTGCTAGCTGAGGCGAGAGCCACAGGCGAAATGCATCTATTTGGTGCTGTATCAGCAAATTCTGCCTCTGGATCTTTTCAATGTACATTTGGTAAATAGACCTAATGGAGTTTTCTTGAAACAATAAAGTCTTTGGAGTCGACATGGGTTGCTTGGCGGTGTCTCTGCTGGCATCCCCGACAAACTTGTCAAATGTGTTGGATATTGAAATGTTCATAATGCAATTATCCGTGATAGGCTCCAAAGGCCTCTCCAGTAGCTTGCATAGGTCTCTGAATCTCGTGTTTGAATCTTTATACACGTCTAATAAGTACTCTGTAACTTGAGCACTTGGGCTGGCTCTTTTCAATCTACTCCATCTGTATTTATTTGCAGCTTTCCACTCCTTGGGTACATCAAGAATGAGTACGGGCGATGATGGGCACGTGCTTGTTTTCTTAGTGATGTTGATGCGGTTCAGCATCACATCGAGTCTTGCCAATGTAGGTTTGAAAACACTGTTGTCATTAGTATTATCCATGTAGATGTACAGGCTGTTGATATGGCCAAGTATCATGTTTTCAATAAAAAATACATTATCCCATGCCACCGCTTTATCAGTCGATATCCATGCTTTCACTCTACGGTCTTGCTGCAATCGCTGCATAATGGCGGTGATTCTGTCGGATGATTTGAAGTACCAACTGTAGGCCACCATCAATCTCGTAATGTAGCTGACAATGATCCTAGAATTGCATTTCACAGTTTCAGCCAATGAATCCAAAAATGACTCCATTATTCTTATAATTGTCTTGTAGTTACCGTGTATCAAGTTTATCTGATTTTGCTTTACAATAATAGACCGCTCCACCATGTACTGACTAAGAGATCCCACACTCTTTTCCACCTGTTTTATTGTGCTGAGATATTCATTTTCTTGCTCTATGAGCTTTTGAAACCTTGAAGTCACTGGAAACCCCTGGCATGCCGGCTTTGCTGGCCTACTGGCTAATTCCATCGCCGACTTTTCATTTCTTGACGCTCTTGGATGTGGCGGCCACGCGTTCTTTGTTCTTTCTTGAATCTCTCGAATCTCTTCCCCCTCATCTCCCCGGAGATAGTACCATAGAGATTTGGCATAAGGATTGCCCTCAGAAATGCAACCCACCTGCCCTCCGTCATCCCGGTTCTCCTTCTTGCTCCGTGAATCCCTTGAGTAGACAGAGGATGAGGTCTCAAAAGAATCCGTCCCGCAGTACCTGATGTCTGCCATTTTGTTTCTTTGTGCTCACCTAGAACTCAACATGCGTATTTACAGCTATCTAACGCTCTTACGCCCTACGAGCACCTCCACAGCATTAAATAGTGTCATCTTATCTTGCTACCACCTGTGTCTTGAATCACCCATGTTTCATGTGCTGTGGCGCGCGCTACTGACCTGTGGCGGTGTGTTGGCCTTGCGTGTGGCGCGTAACAGCCCTGCTGGCATAAAGGCGGTCAGCATGCTTTAAAGGCAGGACAGCCCTACATGATACAAGTGGTGAGTACATGGCGTTGTTGGGCTAGGCAGCAGTGCAGTTTGGTACGGACATTCAAGACCGAGCGCAATGTCATTGTCGTCGTGGAGACAGTTCCCCTTTTTTGAGTGTTTCCCTATAAGAGACCCGAACTACGGATCTGAAGAAGCGCTGTATTCGGACCCAAGTATAAGTGCGATATGCTCGTCGCCAGAACACATCATCATCACGACAGGGGGGTCTATGATCAAGCTGATAGATTCTGAGTACAAGCTCGTGTTCCAGTTTGAGGCGTATGGCTCGGGATGGACGGTGACGAAGTTGAAGTACATAGACCTGGGCGACGGTAACGGTATGATTTGCTCTGTGGCGGAGAGACAAGGCCAGCCCGTGACATTAAAACTTTGGCATCCAAAGAAATTGATGAATATGGCAAAAATAGACTTTGACTCCGATTACCATGCTCTTTGCCAGGTGACAAACGGATCCAATGATTACCCAATGACTTGCTTTGCCAGTTCCAATGATTTTGCCGTGCTGGCGTTTGGGTTTGCCAACGGTACCGTAATCCTTGTGAGGGGCGACCTGTTGCATGATAGAGGATCCAGACAGAGAATCGTGTACGATAGCAAAGAGCCAATCACAGACGTGCATTTTAAAGATGACTCCATGCTCTTTGTCTGCACAGTCTCCAAGATTTTTACAATCCCCACAACCGGCAGAAACCAGGGAAGTTTGGACAAACTACTAGAAGAAAAAGTTGGTGCTGATATCAATTGTGCCGATATACTACAGGATTCAAGGAAGAGTCTAGTGGTCTCAAGAGAGGACTGCGTTCAATTTTACAGTTCACGAGGGAAAGCGCAAAGTTTAATGCTGAATATTCCAAAGAAGAGACTCTATACTTACAAGAGTAAGTACATATTGCTAGTGACAGCAATTAATTCAAATTTGACCATCTCGTCGACAGTTTTGACGAACAAGTTGATAATGGTTGATATCGCAAACAAATTCATAGCCTTTAATCAAACAATTTCCAATTCTGTACTTGAAATCTTTGAAATATGGAATGACTTGTATGTTTTGACTTTGGACGGATTGCTTTACAGGTTGCATGAAAAATCAACAAAAGAAAAGCTTGATATTCTTGTTCAAAGAGAATTGTTTCCCATTGCCATCAAATTGGCAGAAACTGCAAAGTCTGAGGTTGAGTCCGAATCATCAGGTGATGCTTCAGTTGTTTATGAAGATTCAGCTGAACTGGATATTATGCAGATTCATAAAAATTATGGTGACTTTTTGTATAATAAAGGTGAATTGGAGGAAGCTATTCAACAATACATAAGGTGCATCAAGTTAGGAAAGACAAGTGAGATCATTCACAAATACAAGGAGAGTTCGAAGATCCCCTTTTTAGTTCAATATTTGGAGAGATATGTTGAGTTGAAACTTTCAAAAGAAGATCATGTCACTTTATTACTTTGCTGCTACTGTAAACTGAACCAAGATTACAAAATTTTAAAATTCATTGAAGAAGTTGAAGTTGATGACGATTATGACATTGTCAATGAACATCAAAAGTTTGATCTAAATGCCGTGCTTGGCCTCTGCAGGGAGAGTGGGTACAATAAGCTAGCTTCAATAATAGCTAAACGATTCAATCAACCATCAATAGTCGTTGACATTCAATTACGTGATTTGGATAACCCGAAATTGTGTATGCAGTACATTAGGGCCTTGCCTATTGATGAATTATTGAGAGTGCTGGTTGATAACGTTAAACTCATGCTAGACAAGTTACCTAATGAGTCGACGCAACTTTTGATTGACGTATTTACTGGTAAATATCAACCAGACACAACATTCAATTTGGAGTCTGCTTCTTCGATAGGTAATGGATCGCTAAAGAATGAAACTCTAAGTAACACAGAAGCAGAAAGCGACTACCCAATCCTCACATCTTACAGACAATTTGTCTCGTTTATGAAGATTAACGAGCCTGATTCTGATGCACAGCTACAGCCTTCAATACCAACATATCAACCTCCAAGACCTAGAATAATATTCCAATCGTTTGTGAACCATCCTCATGAGTTTGTTATTTTTCTTGAAGCTTGTGTGGAAAGTTATGAGAATTTCTCTGGTAACAACAAAGACAAAAAAGACATAATTGTTACCTTATATGAAATGTACCTATCTCTATCAACCAATAAAAATCATGAATCAGAAAAGACTGCCTGGGAAGAGAAAGCTAGAAACTTGTTAGAACTTGTTCAGAATGATGATTCGTGGTCTTTAAGCGATAAGACTAAGCTACTGTTGCTTTCAAACTTGGGTGATTTCAATGAAGGAGAAATTGCAATTCGTGAGTCCACTGATTACTCGTCTGAAGGTTTCGAACTTGACTTTTTCAGGTCGGCAATCTTTTCAAATAATTATGAAAAGTCATTAGAAATTCTAAATAAATATGGAAACAAGGAACCTGAACTTTATAAACTTGGATTGCTCACCTACACGTCTACCGAAGATATTTATGAAGCAATAGGTGACGAGAAGATACTCAGTATTATTAATAAAGTTGAATCTTTGAAATTAATGACCCCACTAGAATTGGTGCAGCAGTTGAGCTTAGGTAGTAAGCCTTACATCAAATTAGGATTAGTGAAACAATACTTAATAAACTATATTAAGAGACAAAAGGTGGAGATTAAGAATAACACCACCTTGATTGAATCTTACACTTCAGAATCCACGAAGCTTGAATCTGATATTAAGACGCTTATTAACGATGCCCAGATAATCAATAGGCCAAAATGCTCTTCTTGCTCTCAGCCTCTGCAGTTCCCCATTATACATTTTAAATGTAAGCACTCTTTTCATGAGCATTGTTTGGCTGTTGAATCATCTTCCACTATGGGTGGCAGTGCCAATGGGTCAGAAAACTCAGCAAGAATGGACAAAGATTTAGTGTGTCCAAAATGTTCTTTAGAGCTGGACACTCTAACGATACTCAAAAAACAGCATGAAGAGATTGGGGAAAGAAACGATTTGCTCAAGGCTAGTTTAGTGGACAGCACTGATCGTTTCAAGGTTATAATGGGATTTTTCGGAAGGGGTGCTATGGAACAAACAAGAAATGTTTATTAATAATAACTAAAATACAGAGTATACATTCCTAATCTTAAACAGTTTTATTATAAGACGTAAATCAATGGCAAAAAAGGAACTAGTCAAAGGATTATCCTGATCACTTTCTCAAGGACCTTATATACTGGATTTTAACAAACGATCTGAAATAGACAAATGTTAGTAAGCGGAACTAAAGAGTGTAGGAACGTGGGGTATTAAGCGATGATCAAGATAATACTGACTTTAAGCCTAACAAATCTTCTTTTTCGATATCTGGATCTGTATCCAATTTATCCACCAACTGCTTAAGTGCTCTAACTTCGTCATCTGTAAATGAGTAGCCAGCAGACACTAAGCTATTTAAGATACTTAAAATCTTATCAATTGAGTTGTAATTCACATCACCATTATCATCTGTTGATTCGTTTAATAACAACTTGGTAAAACCAAATTGCTTAAAATTTTCCAGTTTTTCACCAAGTTCAGAGGCCTTTAATGATTCATCTTCTGTTGTTGGATCAACTGTCAATAAAGAGGAAAAGACTGATAGCATTCTCATCTTAATGTTGTTTGATAGGCTGGCAAATTTATTTTGAGAGAGAAACTCGGACAGCCGTGACCATCCTTGTAATGAACTGAATTGCTTGTATAGCGGAGCATGGTACCTTATGAGGTTGGAGACTGCAAAAAGAGCTTTTTTCTGCACTTTTTCGGTTTCCTTGGTCAAGGTTGTCGGGAATGACAAACTAATCAGTTCGTTAAGGTAATCAAACTCTGGCGCCAACTCCTGTACCACTGCAAAAAAATCGTCCTGGGACTGCTTGTTATTCTGAACAGCCACACCTGTGCATGCCGCACTCCAGAACTTCAAATCATCGCTCTCCTTGTTCAGCTGTTCTAGCAATGGTTTCCACAGTTTCATGTTTCTCAAGTTGTTGGAGTTATCCAAGTTCTCCAAGAGCATTTCAAAGTTCTCAAATGCAACCAACTTGTCCTCCTGTGAAGTCTCTGGCGACTCGATCACCTTCATGTTCTCATTCATCAGTGTCGGGTCATCTTTCTGGGCCCCAAAGAACTTGGACAAGTCCTCTGGCGAGATCTTTGGTGCTTTGGCTCTCTCTTCTGGGTCTTCCGACTGCTGCGCAATCGACCACTGAAGCAACTTCTCCATACTTGTAACTGTTCTTTTTGTTTTTCCTGATTACCAGCTATGCTGCTCTATCAACTGCTAGGTGCGGGCCCCTTTAGTCCACTCTTTCCTCTTGTTCCTACGCTTCTCCACTGCACCACTTTATGTGATTCATGATGGCTTTAATAGAAAATTTTTATATGGGCTTCCTGTCGGCAATCTGTCGGCAGTCAAGCAGGTGTCGAGACGAATCTTCTGGAACGTTCTGTGTGTCGACGGCCGGCCCGTCGACAGAGACGTGTCGGCAGCGCTTGCGGGCACGGAAGTGAAACTTGGCAGACACAAAAGAGCTGAAAAGGCTAGAGCTGAAGGCTCTGAAGGGTAGTTAGAGGAGTAGATGAAGCAGCAGAAGAGACACAGTATGAGTGGTGGCAAGGCACATAGAGAGGCGCCAGGGGTAAGTTGAGCAGCTTGGAGAAGTGAACGATGGATGCTATAGCTGACAGGGCGTTCAGCGACCAGGCGAGCACGGCGCAGTCCACCAAGGTTCTGGACGAGACTCCGTCTCTACTCACGGTGATTCTAGATGTGAACCCATTAGAGTGGTTCAAATTGCTGGAGGTTGATGATTCGAGTTTCAGGCAGCTGGTGGCGTCACTGCTGATCATGATGAACTCGCATCTGGCGTTGAATAGCGGAAACAAGGTTGCTATGTACACGGCGAACTCGTACACTGAGTGTGCGAGACTGATATATCCAAAGGCAGAGCAGGAGGAGCAGGCAAACGGCAGCGGCGGCAGCAGAGTTAAGGATAATAAGAGAGGCTCGGAGCATTTGGTATCCCATGGAATGTACAGGCAGTTCAGGATATTGGACGAGTCAATACTGGCAGAGTTGGATAAGGTCATTGAGGGGTTTCCAAGCTCATTAAAAGAACTCCAGAGAGGTTCCCGCGTCAAGGGCACCCTGACTGGTGCTATATCGATGGCATTATCCTATATCAACAAATTCCAATTAAACAGTAACCAGATGAAATCTCGAATATTAATCATTGGGCTGAGTGATGATTCAACGATTCCTTATGTCTCCATCATGAACACCATCTTTGCGGCGCAAAAGATGAAAATATCAATAGACACATTGAAACTGAACAATGATTCTACGTTTTTGCAGCAAGCATCAGATTCAACTAATGGTATCTATATGAAGCTACCCTCGTTGTCAGGGTTGGTGCAGTACATGTGCACAACGTTGTTCATTGATCCAATGCTAAGAACCGTTGTTGTCTTGCCTACAAATTCAAATATCGATTTCAGAGCGTCATGTTTTATAACCAATAAAATCATAGACATAGGATACGTCTGCTCTGTGTGTCTTTGTATTCTATCGATTTTACCTAGTGACGAGAAGTGTCCTACCTGTGCAAGTAAGTTTGACCACAATTTGATTGTCAAGTTGAAGAGAAAGGCCAAAGTGTTGCCTTTGGTTGCTAAGAAGAAGAAGAAACTAGAGGGTGATGCTACATCTACTCCAACGCCCACATCCACGCCTGGCCCGGCTTGAATACAAATGATGCAATCATGGGAAGTGGTAAACATGCAGGTTGAAGGAATGTGTATAGTACAAGATCAATTTCATAGTATGTTGATATTAATTTATTTTTAGATTTTGAGTTATGCTCTTTCCGATATACACAGTACACATAAGAGCGGACATAACAACAGTAGAGCCAGCAAACTGGTTAGTTACCTGTGGCGGCGGCAGCGGTCTCAACAGCGGTTTCGATAACCTTAGCAGCTGGTCTGGCGCCCATGCTAGGGAAAACCAAATCCAAGTATGCTGTACCGATAGCAATGACTGCAAAGATAAGCTTGAACACAGGTGGCTGGGAGTCATCCGATGGGTCTCTGATCAATGGTTCATTCAAGTAGGATTGGACGGCTAGAAATAGGGTGGCCCAGGATAATGGCTTGTTCTTCAAAAACATAGCTGCCATTGGCATGTTGTTTGCCATGAACTTGGATGCAAGATCCTTTTGTTTTATTGGAATATGAACGTATCTGCAGCACAAGCATTCCCGGCTGTTAGTATTTTGGCTAGAGGGTTCACAGAATAGCGGCAGAGACGCATTACTTACGGTTTCACCAACTCTCTTCTCTTGACGTCTTTCACCATTTTGCGTGACCTTTATCTGTGTCTTTTCAAGGCTGGTTCTCCAGGTGGATTCTTGGGCTTGTGGCTTGCCCGCTGTGCAACCTCTGTTATCACCTTCAGCTATGAGTACAGCACATTTCATGGCCCTGCCAGTATCGCTCACCTTCGTCCACGGGGCCCCGAGGAGTGTGGTGCACGGGTGTAAATAGAGACGGTATGCTGACGTAAGCGGTGTCAGCGCTTGCAGCTGATGCGGACCTGACGTAAGCACGTGTGCCCAGAAACGCGTCGCGTCGATGGGAGTCGGGTTTCCCAATGCGGAAAACAGGAAAACGGTGTTAAACGAGCTGTACGACGTTGGACGGGCGATGGGCAGACGTGGGACATGCGTCTGCTGCCGCCCAGCTACCTGGGCACTTTGCGACCTGGACGCATGCTCGTCGCCTCTGCATATATACAAGTAGTCTCTCTGCTCTACTTGTTGTGCCAGCCCTACTTGTCCTGCTCTACTTGTCCTGCCTGCCCCCGCCAGACTAACCCTCCAGATCCTCTCTCCACTGCCCTCCGCCGTCCCCCCTGGCCGCGTGGAAGAATTTTCCTTTCTGCCTGTCTCCCCCCAACCCCCGGCGCGTGGCTGCTGACAAAAAATTCACCGTGCGGGCAGGCCGCCTGGGCCCACCGGGCCAGCCAAACACCATCTATTTCGAAAAGACACCAATCAAGCCCAGTAACTAGTAGAAGACCATGAGTAGAGAGAGCATCCCAGAGAGATACGCTGCGTTGTATGCTCAGAGTGTGTATTCTGTACAGATAATACGGTATTGTGCTTGCAGCTTGTTGTGAGACCCCCTACGAACCCTAGTCGGACAACCGTTGTACCGTGGCCAGCACGAGCTCTGTGATCGCAGTACTGTTTTCAACACTTAGTGTGCGGTGCTCCCATTTCGAATACTTGACTGGATTCCATCCCATAGGGCCTACCTTTCTCCAAGTGGCCAGAAACACCATCAGTTGATAGCACTGAGTGGCCCCCCTGCCGTTGTCAGCTCTGCCACACTCGCATTTCTATCAAGATAGCATAACCCCCGTGTCCAAGACCCCTGACCTACACAAACACAATGACATACTTGTTCTCGGAGATCCCAGGCAGCCTGGCGAGATTCTGTGCAAACAGACCCATCCACGTGATCAGCAGTACAGCCTTGCTGGCTTCCTTGACCTACTTGACAGTGGTGGAGAACTACTTCTCACAGCTGTCAGCAGACGCAAACTCTGATCTGCTACATTTCTACCATCCCGCAGGATCACCACAGTCTTCCAAATGGACACAAGTCAGCGACATCACCTCCCACCAGTCGGCCACGCATTTTGCCTTGACCCCAATGAAATTCAAGAGAACAGACAACATGCCAGTGGACCCAAACTTCATTTATGGCAATGACGAGAAAGACGCTTTTCTCTTGAATGAATTCTCCAAAGTCACCGATTACTTAAATTCTTTGGAATACCTGACAAACTCTGTGGACGAACAGTTCAAAGAGAGACAGGCTCACAGACTAGGTAAATATTATGAGTATTTGAAACAATCAGCATTCAAACTGTTGAACTTGATTAGAGGTGCAGAGACATTTGACATTGCACTAATGGCATTTGCTTACATTTCTATGTGGCTTACGTTTATTCAATTGTTTATCGATATGAAGAGAGTTGGTTCTAATTTTTGGTTGGCATTCGGCTCTTTGCTGTCTTCTGGTTTTGCTTTCTTGTTCTCTATTGTTTTAACTACAGAAGTTTTAGGCGTTAATGTTCCATTGATCTCTTTAACAGAAGGTCTCCCATTCTTGGTTACCACCATTGGATTCAAACACAAAGTTGCTTTCACCGCTCCGGTGGTGCAAAATTTGAATTCTGGAAAAGGAAATGACGACATTTCTCAAATCATCTATAAAACCGTCAAGTCAAAGACCGCCGGTCCTTTGATCAGAGATCAATTGATTATTTCTGTGTCTTTCTTGCTCTGCTCAATCCTAGCACCAGGTTTGGCTGGATTGAGAAACTTCTGCATCTTGTCTTCGATCATCATGGCTGTCGATTTGTTATTCACCTTTACCTTTTATGCTGCCATCTTATCCTTGAAAGCACAAATTTCAAAGGTTCATAGAGAGATTGAATTGAAGCAGTTTTTGGAGGAGGATGGTATCAGCGAATCAGTTGCAGAGACAGTTGCCATCTCCTCTGAATCATCCTTGTTTCATCACAACAGTAGTATCGTTACCTTCAAGATTGCTGCAATTGTTGGCTTCCTAAGTATCCATCTATTCACGTTAGGTACATCCTGGTTGTATGACGATTCTGCAGATTATGAACCAGTTACCTTGATCAACACAAGAACAAACACTTTGTCGAGCGGCATTACAAAGAACATTCCAATTGGCAAATACGGTACACTCGTCACTATATTCCCAACTAAGGTTTACTCAAAAGTCGATGCTATCACAAAAACTGAAGACATTGTTCTAGGTATTTTCCATCAATTGTCTAAAGCTATTAGAGATCCTTTGATTTCTAAGTTTTTGTTTATGTTAGCCGGTATCTCTGTTGCTATTAACATCTACTTATTGAATGTCACCAAATTCCACATGGCCTTAAACAGTTTATCCTTGTCAAGAACCGCATCAAAGGTTCCTTCAAGTAATGTGACCGCTGAGTCTAAGACTGTTACTTCTGCTGCTAGTCATAAAAAGTCCTCAAAGATGATTACTTCTTCAACTGTTGTTCCTGGCTCAAACATGAGCTCCGATAATGTTAAAGAAGCTCAAATCATATCTGAGACTAACAGCGAAGATGATTCTTCTATTGGAGATATCGACAGTTCTGCGGGCGTCCTTGTTAGACCAATGGATGATTTGGTTGAAATCTTGAAGGCCGGCAACGTTAAAGAATGTTCAAATGATGAAGTTTTGGAATTGATCTTGGCTAACAAGCTTCCATTGTATGCTCTTGAGAAACAGTTGGCTGACAAAACCCGTGCTGTCGTTGTTAGAAGAATGGCCATTGCCTCTTTGGCTGATGCTCCTGTTTTGAATACCAACAGTTTACCTTGGAAGCATTATGACTATGATAGAGTGTTTGGTGCTTGTTGTGAAAATGTTATTGGTTACATGCCTTTGCCTGTTGGTGTTGCCGGTCCAGTTATTATTGATGGAGTTGCATATCATATTCCAATGGCTACCACTGAAGGTTGTTTGGTTGCCTCCACCATGAGAGGTTGTAAAGCTATCAACGCTGGTGGAGGAGTCTCCACGGTTTTGACAAACGATGGTATGACCAGAGGTCCATGTGTTACCTTCCCAACTTTGGCCAGAACTGGTGCTGCGAAGTTGTGGTTAGACTCTCTTGAGGGTCAAAAGAGTATCAAGGCTGCTTTCAACTCTACTTCAAGATTTGCTAGATTGCAACATGTTCAAACTGCCATGGCTGGCTCTTTGCTGTTCATTAGATTCAAGACTACTACTGGTGATGCCATGGGTATGAACATGATCTCCAAGGGTGTTGAATTTGCTCTGAACTATATGGTCAATGAATGCGGTTTTGAGGATATGGAGATCATCTCGGTGAGTGGTAACTACTGTACAGACAAGAAGCCTGCTGCCATCAACTGGATCGAAGGTAGAGGTAAGTCTGTGGTTGCAGAGGCTAGAATTCCGGCCGAAGTGGTGAAGAAGGTTTTGAAATCTGATGTCGATGCCTTAGTTGAGTTGAATATTTCCAAGAACTTGATTGGGTCTGCAATGGCAGGGTCTGTTGGTGGATTTAATGCCCAGGCTGCCAACTTGGTCACTGCGGTTTACTTGGCCACCGGTCAAGATCCAGCCCAGAACGTTGAGTCCTCGAACTGTATCACTCTAATGAACAAGTTACCCAACGGCGACCTACAGATCAGTGTGTCTATGCCGTCCATCGAGGTTGGTACCATTGGTGGAGGTACTGTTCTAGAGCCACAGGGTGCCATGTTGCAGCTGCTAGGTGTCAAGGGACCACATCCGACCGAGCCTGGTGCCAACGCAAGACAGCTGGCCAAGATTGTGGCCTCTGCTGTCTTGGCTGCCGAGCTATCGCTATGTGCCGCCTTGGCCGCCGGCCACTTGGTGCAATCGCACATGAACCTCAACAGAAAGCAGGCCCCGGCGCCCGTTGCTGCCGCCCCAGCCACCAGCGCCGACATCAAGAGACTAGAGGAGGGTTCCAAGATCTGTATCCGGTCCTAGGCCAAGAAGCGGCCATGTATGTATCACAAAAAGGCCGAAACAGAGATTGCTACAGATGCTCTTTTACCATGTTGATTAATTCTGTTGCTATTGTTGAGCCTCCAGCTGTGTCTGTTTTGCTATCTCAATTCCACTATTCATTTCATTTATTCTGTCTTAGTGTTTTACTCCATCGCTTGTACTGTGTATTACTCTGTATTACTCTCTGGGCCCTCCCCTGAGGCCCTGCTATTGTGCTAATCCCCATACCCTTACTATTGTTCTTCTCCACATCGTGGGCTCTACGCCCGTCCCGCCCGCGGTCCGCCCGAGGCCTGTGGTCGACCCACACAGGGCCGTAGCGAAGAACAGCGGTCATCCGACAATGTGAGATGGGAAAGGGCGTCTATGGGGAGGTTAGGCCCGGCGGGAGTCAGGGGGAGGTGGGTGAAGAGGGAGACCAGCAGCTGATAGGCGGGTGTTCAGAGGAGGCAGGGAGGGAGAGCAGGGAGGGAGAGCCGAGAGAGATCAGAGACATAGGAGGCAGAGACATAGGAGGCAGAGACATAGAAGGCAGAGACATAGGAGGCAGAGAAGCAAAGCACAGACACAGCGGCATGACAAGCACCAACACTCCACCCAGACCACGCCGGTGCGTTCTGCCTGGAGACTACGCCAACCAGGTAGACTTCCCCCTGAGTGGGCGGATCTTGAACTGTATGACACAGCTGCCTAACCAGATCTACAAGAACACGTCGGGCGAGTGGGGCGTGAAACCACTCAGAGGGTCCTCCGCCTTGTACGCCTCCAACAACTACCTCAACCAGGAGACGGAGTGGGAGACCCATCTGATCGCATGGACAGGCGAATTGTACTCCCAGGGAGAGTCTGTGCCACACTCAATACCGCACAACGAGATTATTGAAAACGACCCATTGTACCTCTCTGAAGAAGACAAGATCAAGTTGACAGATAAGATGAGACAGGTGAATAAAGATGAGCACATCCATCCCATCTGGCTGTTGAGAAAGGACCAGGACAAGTGGAGAAAATACGCCGAAAACGTCTTGTGGCCGGTGTTCCACTACATGCAGAACCAGCCAAATGACGGCAAGGAAGAGACACAGTGGTGGCACGACTACGTGAAGTTCAATGAGGCGTACGCTTTGAAGATCAAAGAACTGTACAAGCCAGGTGATATCATCTGGATCCATGACTACTACCTACTACTATTGCCGCAGCTTCTTAGAATGGAGCTCCCGGATGCATACATTGCGCATTTCCTGCATATTCCTTTCCCATCCTCAGAATACTTCAGATGCTTGTCAAAGAGAAAGATCTTGCTCTTTGGTATGTTGGGAGCTAACCAGCTAGGCTTCCAGAGCTATTCATTTGCTAGACATCTGATCAGTTGCTCCGCTAGATTGCTTGGCTTTGAAGTAACGCCAACATCGGTCCTTGTGTACTCGACAGCCGTCAAAATTGGAACTTTTCCATTGGGCATCAATGTCGAAAAGTTGGAACATGACGCTTTCAACGATACCGTAAAGCAGAAAGTGGAGAAACTTAGACAATTGAATGGAAATAGAAAAATTATTATTGGTAGAGACAGATTGGACCTAGTTAGAGGAGTTGTTCAAAAATTACAAGCCTTTGACATGTTTTTGGAAATGTATCCAGCTTGGAGAAATAAGGTGGTTCTCATTCAAGTGTCCTTCAAACCATTTTACCACAGCTCTAAGTTGGATAAACAAGTGAACGAATTAGTGAATAACATCAACGGCAAATATGGCTCGCTTGATTATACACCTGTTCAATACTACAACATGAGAATTGACAAGAATGAGTACATGGCATTGCTGAAGGTTGCTGATCTATGTTTGATCACCTCGATTAGAGACGGTATGAATACCACCGCACTGGAATATATTGTTTGCCAAAAGGAAGGAAACTCCCCGTTGATCTTATCTGAATTCAGCGGTACTACAACGGTGCTGCAGGATTCTATCCAAGTGAATCCGTGGGATTCTGTTGGTGTGGCAAACGCCATCCAGGATTGCTTATTGATGAGCGATGAAACCGCAAGCGCATTGGAGACAAAGTTGTACCACGCTGTTACCAAGAACACTCTTCAAGATTGGACTTCTAATAATTTAGAAAGTTTGCTAAGTTTTGTTTCAACGTTGTCTTCTAAGCATGGTACGCCATACTTGAACAAACCGCTTTTGCTGAAAAATTATGAGACTGCAAATCATAGGTTGTTCCTGTTTGATTATGATGGAACATTGACTCCAATTGTCCGTGATCCTGCTGCAGCAATTCCTTCAGCAAGGTTAAACAACATTCTGAAAGAGTTAGTGAAGGATCCAAAGAATGAAATTTGGATCATCAGTGGTCGTGACCAGGAATTCTTAGAGAAGTGGATTGGCTCGAACTACCCAGAGATTGGCTTAAGTGCTGAGCATGGTTGCTTTATGAAGAGGGCTGGATCCACTGGATGGATCAATCTCGCCGAGAGTTTTGATATGACTTGGCAAGAAAAAGTAGAAGAAATCTTTGGTTACTATACTGATAGAACCCCTGGTGCTTTCATCGAAAAGAAGAAGGTTGCATTAACATGGCATTACAGAAAGGCTGATCCTGATTTAGGACTTTTCCTAGCCTCGCAATGTAAACAGGAGTTGATTGACAAATTAAAACAATGGGACGTTGAAGTGATGTCTGGTAAGGCTAATTTGGAAGTGAGACCAAGTTTCGTTAACAAAGGTGAGATTGTAAGAAGGTTGGTTCTGTGTTCGAATGCTGTTACAAAGGAACCAAGACAAGTCTCGGAGTTTCCAGATTTTGTGTTGTGCTTAGGAGACGACACTACTGACGAGGATATGTTCAAAACATTGAACGGCATTGAATCTGACTGGAAAGAAAATGAGGAAGTTGACGTGAATCATCTGGGTACGTACGGTATGTACCCTGTCACAGTTGGTCCGGCGAACAAGACGACTGTTGCTAAGGCATATTTGAGTGATCCTTCAGAGGTTTTAGATACTCTTGGGTTGTTTGTAGGCCAGGTGTCGCTATTTGAGACGGGAGGTACGGTGGAGTTGGACGATAGAGGACATGTCCAAGGAAGTGAATCTGCAAAGATATCTGAGATGAATAAAAAGGCGTATAATGAAAGAATCAAATAATCGGACTCGCTATGGCGATGGTGATGCTCGTTTAGACTGTGCCGCCTCTAGTGTATAACACTTTCATAAGTCTTCATTATTTTCCTGGTTTCAACTCGGACTTCAGTTTGGTTCTATTTGTAGACATACAGGCACTAGATTTTGCTGTCTTACTTTACATATTTACTAGTTTATCTCTTATGGAAGTTAAGTTAAATTTAAGTCTTTGAGTAGCCATTTAAATCTTTGAGCAGCCATTTAAATCTCTTGTTCTCCTATCACGCTATACTGCCCCTTTATCCCACTGACAGCCTGCCACCCTTAGCCTAGCAACCCACCTCTGTCCACTACTTCTGTTCCTGTCACAGGCCTCTTGTAACCATTTAACCCACTTTCCTACCACTAAACCAACCTCAGCTCCGCCACGACACCGTTTCCTGTCGCACGCGCAATCCGCTCAGGCCGCTTCGACTCGTTTAGTTAAGCGGAGAAGACAGTTAAGCAGCCGGAGATGGAGGAAGCTGGGGAGACAGAGGGTTGGCTGCTGGGGATGACAAGAGAAGAGTCATTCCAGTTTTACGGAGTATAGCTGAGAGACAGGACAAGCAGACGGGTGGCTTGAAAACAGGTTGAGACAGGCTAATTGCTTTCTACAGGCGCATTCCCAGACAGGCAATAAGCAGGTACTAAGGAGCAGGTAGGACATTGAGCAGCCATGGCGGAACCGTTTCCTAACCCGTATGGGTCTATTTCGAACAATGCATCGCAGGAAGATGACCTCTTGGCGACGCTACTAGCGTCATCACACCATGGGAACAACAACTCTAGAGACACGAGCCGAAAGAACTCTCTGATATCGCAGATAACCGGAGCCAACGTCAACGAGACATCTCAGTTGCTAGAACCCTCATTAAGACGGTCCCGAAGCCTAACCGAGTCCATTGCGAACTCGGTGGTGTACGTAACGAGTGCCACTCTTAGGCAGATGAGGCGCCAGCGGTTTGTGAGCTCGTGCTGTATCGGAATACTGGCAGTGTTCTTGTTCAACTTGATCTTTCTGCCCAGAACCTCATTGGATAGAGACTTGAGAAGACTCCATGGAGAGTTTTTAACTTTTGATGATTGCCAGAGACTCTTTTTGACCCATCTGAATTTCAAAAACCATGTTGGCGACTACATCTCGATATTTGAAGACGAAATACACATCCCTGGAGACAACTACGAAGTCACATTTGACCTTTTCAAGCGGGATTTCAAATTTAAAACATGGACAGACAAGTATGAGAATTGGCTAAGCAAGCCAACCTCTAATTGGTTGCGCTTGATAAATGATCAAGATGAGGTGGTGTACGAGTCAAATTTAAGAGAGTCTGATTTATTGACTTTCCAACCCTATTCTGCTAACGGTACTGTAATTGCCGAATTCTTGTACGTCAACTATGCAACAGAGGAAGATTTCAAGCTTTTGGCAGATAGCAAAATAGATATACGAAATAAGATTGTCATTGCTAGAGACGGTTTAATCCACTCTAGCATTAAAGTGAAAAACTGTCAATTGAATGGCGCATCCGCAGTGTTGTTATACCATGACCCATTTGACGACGGTAAATTCACCGTTAGCAATGGATACAAGGAGTTTCCACAGGGTCCATCTAAAAACAGGTTTAGCATTGAAAAGGAAACGTCAAACTTCGTGATAGAGTACCCGGGCGATCCAACTACTCCAGGTTGGTCTTCGACTTTGTTTTCACATAGAATAAAACCTAATACAATCCCGAAGATTCCAACACTGCCAATGAGTCTAGAAGCCATTGAACCAATTTTGAGCAGTATTGGTGCAAATGGACCCGATTTACAATGGCAAGGTGATGTGCAGAACTTTACTTACACCCCGGGCCCTGCCAGAGGATTGAGACTGGATTTTGGAAATTTGGTTCAGTTTAAGATCAAACCGATTTATAACATTATCAGTGAAATTACTGGTGTTATTCAGGACGAAGAAGTGATTATTGGAGCCAGCAGAGATTCGATTGGTGGGCTAGGCGGCGCAAACAAGGGTCATGCATCTCTGTTGGAGTTGGCTAGAGGCTTGAATGAGTTGGTTAAATTAGGGTGGAAACCATTGAGAACTATCAAATTAGTGTCTTGGGATGGTTCCAGCTATGGTATGCTTGGCTCGACGGAATTTGGGGAATTTTATTCTAGCAGGTTGAACAAGAACACCATTGTCTATATCAACTTGGATAGTGTAGAAGGTGAAGCGTTTAGGGTGGAATCGAATCCGTTATTTAACAATCTAGTTGAGAAGATCATGAAGATTGTGATGGTTGACGAGAAGCATTCATTATTTGACTATTTCAAGAAGCACGGTGACGGTGAAATTGAACTGATTTCAAATGGTGTTGGCGATTATTCTGTTTTCCAGAGTCATATGGGTATACCTGCGCTTAACTTGGGATTCAAGAACAATCCAAATATTAATTTTGTGCCGTACCGCAACTCCAAATACAACAACAAGGATTGGCTACTGCAGATTGACTCGAAATTGAAATTCCACAACTTGATGGCGCAATTTGCGGGACTGCTAGTTTTGAATTTGACTGAACAGGAGATCTTGCATATTAAAACGACAGACTACATAAAAGTGATTGAGCAGAAGTTCACTGACTATGCTGCAGAGGTCCCTGGCTATTGGAAGGACAGGCTAATCGATGATCTGGGAGTTTCGGCCGCCGACGACAATGAGAGGGGTATTAGGGTATCCGACAAGCTCACGAGAGTCGCTCAGCTATTTGAAAAGCTGCTTGTGAAGTGTGACCGGTTTGATGCCAGTTTGGACAGGCTGCAGCAGGAGATTGTCCAAGACTACCCGTGGTTCAAGCTGTATATCAAGGTGAAGATTGCTATCCAGATCAAAGTTGCAAACTTGAAGATCAAGTCGCTTGACAGGCTGTTTGTGAACCACGCCGCCGACGAAACAAGCCTGCTCTCCAACAGAACATGGTTCAAGCACATGGTATTTGCCCCAGACCGCAAGACGGGACTGTCGGTCGACGTGCTTCCTGGCTTTCATGAGAGCTTGGCCACCTTGGACTATGACCTGTTTGTGCTCAACTTGAAGTGTCTAAGTGCTGCGCTAGGCAAGCTGTACGTGAAATTATAGCTCCAATGACAGCTCCGAAACTCTTCTGTCTGTGCTCCACTTGGTGTGTCTAGGTGCTGCCCAGCCTGAAGCGTCCAGCCGCTGCTCCAGCAAGTCTGTCCTGCAGTTACGGCCTCCCAAGATACCCGCGCCGATCGACGCGCCGATCGACGCGTCGCCTCCCGAGGGCAAATGAGGAGACGAGAAAAATGTCGTTGAGTTTTGGCTCAATAGGTGGAATAACGAACAGGTGGTGGAAGGGACGGAACATGGAAAGAAGAAGAAGGGTAGGGTAGGGGGACGTGCTTTTAGGAGTACCGGTTAGTATTAGCAGCAGGAAGAAAAGGATTGGTATATTGAGAAACAGATACTTAAGATGTTGAGACAGCAATCCAGAAGATTATTCTCGAGCACGAGCTCGAGCTTGGTGAAGACCTTCTTTGACGTTTCCATTGGCGGAGAGAAGCAGCCAAGAATTGTGTTTGAATTGTACGACAAGGTTGTGCCAAAGACTGCGGAGAACTTCAGGGCTTTGTGTACCGGTGAGAAGGGATTTGGATACAAGGACTCTATTTTCCACAGAGTTATTCCAAGCTTCATGTGCCAGGGTGGAGACATCACCCACTTCAACGGCTTTGGCGGTAGATCCATCTACGGAGACAGATTCCAGGACGAGAACTTTGACAAGAAGCACACCAAGCCAGGTTTGTTGTCGATGGCCAACGCTGGTCCAAACACCAACGGCTCGCAGTTTTTCATCACCACTGTTGAGACCCCATGGTTGGACGGTGCCCACGTTGTGTTTGGTGAGGTTGTCGAGGGTTTTGAAACCGTCAAGAAGATGGAGGAGAACGGTACAAACTCTGGAAAGGTCAAGCAGGAGCTTAAGATTGAAGACTGTGGTGAATTGAAGGAGTAAGCCAGTCCACAACGAAGTTTAAGAAAGTTTACCAATATGTACGTATAGTGACTTTATAAACAAAAAGAGATAAATTGCTGTACATAATTATCTATCCCATTCTCTTGAACCAGTGTAATCTGAGTTCATCCACTTGACACCGGCGGGACAATCACCAATTCAGCGTTGTCCTGTATATCGATACCGGCGCCGATACGTGCCAGATCAAAGCCCGTGTCTCTGTCTATCGACACATATTCTTCGTTCAGTGCAACAGCGCAGCTCTCCCATATGAACCTGACAAACGCTTCTGCATACAGCTGCGCAAGTCTGGCCAAAACATTGTTCAGTGTGACTCGAGTCTCAGCAAACTGTAAAATGTCCTCTGATTTACCCGTGAACTCTTTCGACGGGCCAAAATAGAGTACTGTAATTCTCGTCATTGTCGGGTGTGTTTCCATAGCACTGGCCACCACGATATATCTGGCCCACTGACACCGCTGACTCAGTGTTGTATAGGTCTGCTGTCAAACACGCTAAATACACGTAACAAGCAAGTTGGCTCTCGTGACCTACCTTTGGCCCTCTGAACTATCCTGCTCTCTCTGTAGATCTAGCAGTCTCTGTTTGTCTATCTCTTTTCTCTCACTGACGGCCTGGAAAAGAGCGTGTGATGACATGAAAAACGAAGACTGAAGATACCCCAATTTCTTAATGCTATCGAATTGAACAGATGTGCTCGCAGATAGCTTGCTCAAAGTGTAAAGATTGTTCTGGAGCTGTTCTAGTTGCAAGTTGAGTTCCTTGATCTGTTTCTCTCTGTTCATCTTCAATCTGCAACTGACCTTCGGCTTTCAAGGATAAGAAAGGGTGTGAAACTAGGAAAACAACAACAATAAAATGGTGTTTTTTTAGTGGAAAAAAGATGATTCAACGAAAAACACGGAAACTGGATAATTAGCTTGTTAAGTGATGTGATAAAGCGGATACGGGTATATAGAATACAGATATAGGAGTAGTAATGGCAGTTGTAGCATGTCATTGAAGTTTGTACAGGCGGTCAAATCGATTTCGTTCAATAACCATGGAATAAGAGCCAAAGCCAAAGCACGGGCTTTTCCGAAACATGTTGCCATTGCGTTGTCAGGAGGAGTGGACTCTATGTGTTTGCTAGAGAGTCTTGTGGAGTATAAGCAGAAGTATCTGAGAGACCTGCAAATCACAGCTATCACCATTGACCATAATCTTAGGCCCGAGTCTGGCCAGGAGGCAAGCCAGCTTTCAAAGATGTTGCAGAGCCGGTTCAAGGAAGCAGTAGCACACGAAGTAATGACTATAGAGAAGGATACTATAAACGAGCAACAGCTCGAGAGGCACGCAAGGGAGCTGCGATACAAATTGCTCTTGAACAAGTGTGAAGAGCTGAACGTGTCATACATATTCATGGGCCACCACCAGGACGACCAGTTGGAAACTTTCATGATGAGGTTGAGATCCAATTCTACGCTGTTTGGATTGGGGTGTATGAATGAGATCTCTAAGTACCCATTGGAATCGCCTCTCGTGGACCTTCAAGTAGTGAGGCCATTTTTGGGTATAACCAAAGAGGAGATCTATAGCTACTGCAATGAAAGAGGTTTGGACTGGTTTGAAGATCATACTAATCAGGATTCAACATTGACACTGAGAAACTTTTACAGGCACCAGCTGCAGCTAGCTGGCAATTCTGGGCTTAAACTGAGACTATTACAAACACTGACCAAGGTGAAAGAGTTTAATCGAAACCTGGAGACCCGTATCGAGAGCTTGAGAAGCGCTTTAGTAGAGAACGAAATGTACCAGTTTCACAAGGAAACTGTGAGTTTGAAGATACAAATACCGTTTGACAGGCTACTGCCAGACCCCTACTCTTCACTGCATATTGACAGATTTTTGTTTGAGTCAATGTACATTGTATCACCAACTAAAAACTACCATCACGGGTTCACAAAATTCAACTCTTCAGATATGATCTCATTTAGCCACCACAAAGCCGGTCAATCATTAAGCGAGAAGCTAAACTTGAGTTTGGGTGATGCCGACGGGTCAACACATCAGGTGAACGTACTAAACTGCTTAATCAAGACAAAGAGAGTGTACCCTAAAGATACGAACGGCGACGTCTCTGTGATTGAATTCGAAATGATGAGATGCAAACCTGACAGTAGGGTCCCTACTGCTGTATGCGAGTTTACTTTGTGTCAGTTGAATGAATTCACAGACTGGCAACTGTTTGAGAACAGAGTGTTTGTGAGGTTATTAGCTGACCAGTCGGGACTACTAAACAGGAGGCTCGTCGTAAGAAACTTTGATCTAAAGCAAGATTTACCAGGGTTAAAGCAGACCGGCTTGAATAAGAGCAGGGCCAAAGAGCTGAAGCGGTTACTTGTGCAGTACAACCTACCGGTTTTAATTGATGCTGCCACTGGGCATATTTTGGCGGTGCCGACATTGGGGTGGGTGAACGCCAAAGGTCTCAAAGTGGATGTCCGGTTTAAGCGGCCTCTATAGAGGTGCGTTGGAGTGGAAACCACTAGCCTCAGGCACGAACTGCGCTTATTCGTGTAATATTATCACCTGTCCGGACTTCCCAGACTCGGCATGTGTTCGGGACACCGTCACACTTGTATATAAGCACCAGGTGTTTTGTGTAGTGTATAGCTGCTCTCTACCGGGCTCCTTCCGGGCCCCGCCCAACTGAAAAGCACTTGTATCTATCGCGTGCACCTCCGTGGCCCATTCTAATAACAGCTAAACTCACCTGCGAGCTCTCTGATCAACCAGTAAACCCCCTCCACCCAAAGCTGCCTGCATCACTGCTCGCCTCTCCAAACACACAACACTCCACTCCACTCCACTCCACCTTATCAGCTACAACCCCTGTCCTCCAACACACATCCTCCCATCTAGTCGTCGCCTAAAGGTAACGGATCTTCAACCCAAAAACGGAGAAAATTTCAACTGCGATTTCGGGCCTGAGATAAGGTGAAATGGCCGTTTGTACACGGTTCCTTGGTTGTAGTGGAAGCAGTACGGGGAGCTTGCAGAGTGAATAAGTGAAAGATTGACAGGGTCTTTGAGGTGTGGTGGCTGAGAGCGGAGTTTTAGTGGTTGCCTGATTAGTGAGCACGGACTCGGCCAACGTCGCATTTGTTGAACAATAGCTTTGGCTGGAGAAGTGGGTTGTGAGAAGAGCTTTGAGGCGAATAGTTTCTGGCATCTTGGAGGAGTCTATAGCATCACAGCAGTAGAGTACTGGGCACCGGCGACACCTGGTGTAAGTGTGCTTGCGGTAGCGGGACGGACTCTTTGGCCCCTGGATATCCAGACACACGAATGAGCCAATGACCACACATCAGCCAGATCAGATGGTATCCTCGCATAAGGGCACAGGCCCAGCCGACAGCGTGCCGGATGTAGAGCTTGGGCATTCAAGCACTGCCAACTCTGGTAAATTGGACACTTCTAAGCTTCGAAGAACGAACAGACTATCGAAATCATGCTACAGCTGCAAAAAGAGAAAGGTGAAGTGCAATTTCGAGATCCCCTGTGATAGGTGCATCAATAGAAACAGGGCCCATCTCTGCTCTAGAGAGCCAATTATCATGGACGGGCTGCTTGTGAACGCTGGAGACGAAGTGGAGCTCAAATTCTCCCAAGAGAACGAAGTGCTAAGAAAGAAAATCAAAGAATTAGAAGAAACAATCTTTAAACTGAAAGAAGACGTGACAGCAAAGAGTATAGAAGACGAGTATAAGCCGTCATACAAGAGAAAGACACATGCGGATGCGACTGAGCAGAGAAATAGTGACAACCACGAACTAGTTGAACCCTTTAGTAATCGCAATGAAATGGCTAATAGTAACAATAATGACAACCTGGCCGAGATACAGTTGCAAATACAAAACCACCAGAGCTCTTTGAAGAAAAGAAAGCAAGTAAACATGACCGGGAATCTCGACGCTGAAGACCTGCTCGAGTCCCGTAAATGGGATAGCTACTCAGTGACTCTTAGTTTGTTGACGAAAGGCTTATCAGAAGGCATACAGGATGAAGGTGACAAAAACATGGATTTTAACACAGAAGAGTGGTCAACAATCAACAACCAAAAGTTGATCAACAAAATAAAGAAGGATGATGTCAAATCAGATATCTGGAATTATCAACTAAGAATCATTAAAAAGATAGGCAAAAAAGAATCAGATATCATTATAAACAGTGCATTACCTTTGAATTTTCTTTATGGCGTTATTGACGCAGATGCCTTTCTTAAAGAGTACGAAGATTATTGGTCAGATGAAAAAGTGTTTGAAAAGCACATTACTCCATTCTATTCAAAACCAAACAAGAAATACCTCATGTTGGGACATTACTACGCCATAATGTGTATAGGACTCTACTACGCTGATGAGTCCTTACAACAGAAACTAGGCTTTACCGATGAACAGTGGGACATCTATCCCAGAGTCTTTTTTTCATGTGCCTTAGAGTGCCAATTTAGAGGCCGATTCATGACATATATGAACTTTAAGACCATTCAATTGTATGAGATGATCAAACTATGCGCCCATGCTATGGGTGGTGTTCATTTGATGAATTGTATGACTTGTATTGCTAGCTATATTGCTCGTGAAACTAATTTGGATAAGATAAACGAGAGTTTACCTAATATAACGGATAACGACGTGCAATTGAGGGTCCGTGCATGGTGGAGTTTAGTCACAAATGACTGGACTGAGTCGCATGGCCGATATTCCTTGATTGGATTGGACAGTTTCAGCACTCCTTTACCTGAAAGATGGCTAATTAGAGATAAAATCTTGGATTGGACTCATTATTATCAGAGTATTCGAATTAGGACTGCCATAATTAAGAAGAAATATTATTTCGTCGATGAAGTGGTGAATAACAGAATCGACTTGAGTTCATTGAAGAAAGCTGATGTTGAATTGCGTGTTTTGAAAGTGGAGATTGACAGGGATTTTGTGAGTTACATGGATGTGGAGAAGTACGAATCGGATGAAAAGTTCAGGATTCAAGTTGATTTTACTAAATATTTGGTGAACTTCATCATTCTGCATGAGATTATGGATGTGAATAGACAAATGTCTGTTTTTATGTCATACAAAGAGTGGACGACTAAGTGTTATCAGACCTGTTATGATTGTGCCAAAAGACTGATATCTGATTATACATCGAAGAAGGTTCCGATTAATTTTAAAAAGCTTTGGTTTGTGCCAGAGTACGCCATTTCAGCTGCTGTCTTTTTGCTTGTTGACTGCATGCTTAACAAACAAATTATCAAATATCAAAAGGAGACCATTACGTTAGTTGAGACAATTTTACCGGTTCTGAGCTCATATAAACAAGTAATTAGACCAGCTATCAGGGGTGTCTATGTAATTCAAAAATTGATAAGCTTGATGCTGGGTGAGGACAAGACACAGAGCCTAACTAAACTCCAAGACATGACCACGAGGAAAAAAAGTGTTGCAGGTAAGGTTTTAGCCTCACCAGAGCTGGTGGGGAGTGCCTTGATGAACGAGTCACCAATGAGGTTTCACCCAAGTGTTTCTCCTACTAGAAATTCCAGTCAGTTGTCCTTGCCACTAGTTGGTAGTGAGTCAAGACCCACATTAATACAACGCTCTGCATCAGTTAGCAATGCATTAGTATCAGTTAACAGTGAGGAAAACCAGTACACATTTATTGATATCAATCCTGAGATTTCCAAAAAGAGCAACGGATTGGCGGGGAATAACAAGAAAGGCACCTTATTGGACGTTTCCACTGTAGATGAGTCGCATGCCGATCCATCAGTGTCTCCGACCGCTATGAGCTCTACTTCAAGCACTACATATCAGATTTTGCAGAGGTTTAACCAAGAGCAGAGACAAGATTTGATTGATAATCCTGTGAGCTTTGGAAATGGTGAGAGTGGTACCAGTAATAATAGCCATTTTGGAGAGGTGAATATCTTAGGAAAATTGCCACAAGTTTCCTATAACTATGGTGATCCACAAGCCGTGGAGTTTCACCAGTATAGAGACGCCGACGAGCGGCTGCGACAACAGCAAGCTCTGCATAATATGCACCCAGAGTTTGCTCCTGGCGTCAGTCAGCAGTTGCCATTACCACAGTACTCCAATACACCGGGCGTTACCAGCCCTGTGCCTGAGAATGGCGCAAAGAGACACTTGCACACAACCATATTAGACATATTAGGGGACAACGGCTGGGAGCAATTCCTGGACTCTATTGACGATTTTGCGCCAACGATCGATTTAAAAAGGTGACTAGCTTCGACCCCCGCCAAGTTCCGCCATCTTCTGTTGTATAATTCCAATCCCGGCTGCATATCTACTCGAGAAACCTCTCGATTCTGCAGCCCTTGCACTTGTGTACTTCCATTTAATTCCATCTAATTGGGCCCCTGGCACCCCCACCAGATCTCACCCCGTGTGTGCTTACGTAACAGGCGGGCTACGTAAGCGGGCGTTAGTGATGATGTAAGCAGAGCTGTTGGAGTGCGGCGAGGCGTCTGAACGTGGCCAGCCGGACGTGGAGCAGCGCTGCTCGCTGCCACAGCGCAACGCTGTGTGTGCCAGGAGCAAACACAGACACCAACTAGCCAGACTCGCTTCCCAAAGGTCAGGTGCTTATCTTGCTTGGTGTCTGATTGTCCAGTTGGCGCTGCCGGTTGCTGCCCCGCTTCTTTTGGCACAGCACAATAGCCGCAGAGCGATTCTATACGGGGTAGGAGCCGGGGTCGCGCCGTGATTGGCCCGTGGCAGCGGTCATGCCGTGTCACTCTAAGGGAAGGGGCCTCAGAAGCCCCTGGTAACGGCCCCCGGACCTGGGAACGTTCTGGATGGCCTACCTAATTCTGAGCCCAGAGGATTAGGATAGGAAAGATCACGATACGTATTTGCTAGGGGGTTGGATATAAGAGGGAGATTAGCTAGGGCATGTAGAATTTAGAATGTTTATAGTGAGGGTTTCTTTATCGAGGAGAGGTGTTGGGTGTGAAATAGCAGCAAACAAGGTAGTTATCACATCGGCCGACTACTAAATTGCCAGCATAACCACGAACTAGATCTGCGCAGCGCTGAATCTCCAGGAAATGACGTCCAACCTACCAAACTATAACAACCGGCCAGTGTCGCCTCCACCATACTCTCCTGCGGTGCAGCACATGTGTCTGTGCTTCTACTGCGATGAGCTACTGTTCGAGCATGTATCACAAAGAGTGTTCAAGCCCGTGATCATCGAGATCAACTCGACACAGTTGAACATCTACAACGTGCAGTACAACTACACAAAGTACGCCAACCACTACTTCAAGAAGCTACTCCCTGAATACATCGACCCGATGCTGAATATCAAAGACAGCTTGGCCGAGTTCATCAGTACAACCTCTCCACCTGCTTCGTCAACACCAGCAAACAAACCACACACAACTGCCGCCACACCATCTAAATTTGGAAAATTCATCAATAAACTAAGTATAAATCCCAAGAGAGAGCTATCGAGAGAGCAGATGTACTCAGAAAAGTGTAGACTCGTCCACAGAACATTGAAATGGAAGCCTGATTTGAATATTGAAATTGACTGCCCACAAAGTGTCTCGGATGATATAAAATGCATCAAATCAAACCTTTGGAAGAGCTACTCACTGCAAGAACTGGTTAATTTCGGTAATGCAGCTGACTACCTAGGTAAACCGTTCACCCTAAGACTCATCTTTCCTTGCGAGCAGTTTCTTCTAACATCATACACCTGCAAGCAGTTTATCCAACTCTTTTACAAATTGAACGTCTCGAGAGAGTTATCTCTAGATTTGGACGTGAGATCAGATATCCCTAAAGATTACTGTGTTCCAAGATCAAGTATCAGAAGGGGATTGGATGCTGCGATAGCAGCCGAACGAGTGGCATTAAACCAGGAGGAATACGAAACAGAGCAGAGAAGACAGAAGCAGAATTTAAAGAAACCCCAACCACTTAACAGCAAACAATCCCAGCAAATTGGAGAAGCAGCAGTCTGCGATTTCCTGGAGGACATAGATTTTATGGATACAGAACTTGAACACCAAATGGAGGATCTTACGCTGCAGCAGACTCGCCGTCCACCTGAAAAGCGCAGACTCTCGTCAGAATCATCAGATTCGTCACTGTTTTCGGAATCATTTTCTTCAGGCGTCGAAAGCTCACCACTACAAAGAACAGACACTACAATCACTACTGAATCTGAATCTCAATTGAACGGGAAGACTGATAGGACTATACATCCAACTCAACAGGAAATTTTGGATTACAGAGAATTGGTGTACACTTTAAGATGTATGAGACCCTGTGGGTCCAGATTTAGCCATTTTAAAAGATTCAGATACACTGGAGTTGACGGTAAAGCACTAGCCACGAATATTCCTTTGTGCTGAGAACTTACTCAATCACATCATGTTAACTTTTCTGTAAACTTATTAAGTTATTCCAATAAAATTTCATCTGCGGCCTTTATATTTTATATCTTTCTCTTAAGCTCATTTTGCTAAATACCTGAGGTAGTTTTCGTTCAATTTAGAGATTGTAATATCTGTGTCCATTTCGCTCAATTCCCTTAAAGTCAATAGGAGAGTACTTGAATGCTCATTTTTTCTACTATCTATAAGTTTGTTGATTCCCAAATCAGTCTCAATCAACAAGCTGTCAATGAACTTGGATTTATCATTGCTCTTATTTAACATTTGCAATATAGTATCTCTGTAATGGGTCAAATTTAAAACCTCCGATACGCTTAGGTAGACTTGGCCAGTTGAGAAATTCTTGAAATATAATCGGAGCTGATCCGCTGACCCAGAATAGGAGTGCAATTCAATTTTAACATCAGCAGAGTCCTTCAAGTGGGATAATAGGCTGTCATAAAGAAGCCCATGACATTTGACTCCATGCACACTGATTCGTCTTGTGTAGTGTTTGGCCAGTCGTAGGAATTCGTGAAATATACGCAATTGGTGAGATATCTTCACCTTGAACTGGGTCAATCCAACTTGCTGCTGTATGTTTCCACTGATATTACCATAATAACCAGACGTGGGCAGTCTAAATGACTTGTCCAACCCGATTTCTCCTATTCCCGAATCACCACTGTCATCTTGCAAGTATTTCTCTACAGTACGTAAATAATCCGCAATTAATAGAGGCTTTGGAAGTTTCTCTTCTATGAACTTTAACAATTGGTCGTCTTCACACTTTTTTGGTTGCTCTATAACATCTGTATAATGCCTAATCTTGAAAGACGCATCAGACTCTTGACCGGGTTCATCAAATGTGAACAAATGGGAAAACCAAGGATGGATTCCGTAGTTTGCTACAATCTGCTCGGGATAGCTCTGCTTCAACTCATGCACCAAAGGTAGATCATGCTGGTTAGTGGACATCAGATTGATTATAGGCCTCTGCATCTTGATTTGCTCTACTCCTTGTTTCAGCGATTCAATTGCAGAGATGTGCCTCAGATCTGAGGTCAAATGGCAATGCGCATCGTATAGAAAGCCCGAACCCCCGTTGTCAACCAAATATTCGGTCATTGTACAATATTCCTGAATAATCTCTTTATGATTTCATCTAGCTCTTACTACACACCTTCACAGTCCCAGTTACAGGTGTATCATTTATTGGTTGCTAATCTTCACTTTTCTGTGTGTGTTTTTCTCTCTAGACAATAGTTAACCGCTAAACAGATAGTGCACGCTTTAACAGTCTATACTCTGCAATGGACATTGGATAGTCCCTAGAAACTTTAGCTGTGATCCTAGCAGGCTTAGTCCTGATCAAACGGGGTTTCTTATTGCTTCTTTCACGTTTTCCAGCATGTGCTAGGGTTCCAGGGGGTAGTCGCAAAGCATTGCTGGTCACTGGTACAGCAGGTAACATCTGCCCAAACTGCTCACGCTCCAACTCCAATTGAAGCTTGATTCGTTTTGAAATCTCTGACTGTGACTCGTCAGAACTTTCATCAACCCAGTCGTTCCCAGAATTGGACCCAGACTCATCATCCGGTGCTTCTCGGTTGGGCCCTTGGCCGTATCTGGATAGGTCAAATCTACGTGATCTTGATTTGTACGGCAACATCTTGAACTTGCGGAGCTTTTGCATTGCTGTGGTAAGATAAATTCTTTTATCAACATCCACTGGCGGCCTCTTCATTATCAGTTCACTGAAACTGCCGGTTCTTGTAAATTTGCAATCAGCGTTGGGTTGTTCATCCTGGCCATTGGCCTCTTCTTCGTCCTCTTCAACACTCGAGGTGACCCACGTATTCACCAATTCGACAGGACGGTCACTTGGTACTCCACAATCTCCCCATTGAAGACACTTCTGTTCATCATAGTCAAACTTACTGTTCTTACAAAAGCAACCGTAGTATCTCTTCATTGAGAAGCCCCTTCCCCATGTGAGCCGAGATTCGGTCAACGGATAAACCTGCTTAACATTACCATTAAACATTTGCATGAAGTTTAAGGTCTCCTTACAAGAGCTATGCCTGGAATATATAAAAGCAATCTGCTTAGGAAGTAGGTCACCTTTCTCGTTCAAAACGTACTCTTTTCCAATTGAAGTGGGTGATTGCTCACATTTCAAGTATCCCACGTACTCACAACCACCCTTATGTTCAACTCTCTCAAAGCATGGATCACCAAACCTCTTTGGCGTATGTAAAAAGTTAAACTCGGATTCACTGATATCTATACGATGCTTTATCCTGATAACAGACTTATCAAGATCATAATTGAATCCATTGATATAAAAAATGTAATCGGATTCTGTGGGTATGTCCGAGCTATTTGCTAGAGTATGTGTTATTAGTGGTACTAAGGAATCATTGGAACTACATCTTAGTTCTGACTTGTCTTTCACCTCTAAGAGTCTCTCAAACCTTAGTTTTGTAGATAAGTCAAGAATAAACTGACAGCGGGGTAGTTTGTCAAACAGCCTTATCCAAACATCTTCGAATCCAGATGTCTTGTCTAAGAGTTGAAATTTTGTACCTATAGGATACTGTTTGATAGATTCCAACAGCCTCTCTAAACCCATATAATTGTTCAAAAAGTTGATGTTTGATAATCTGTAGCTGAACGTTGTATCCAGATAAACCATACCCAGCTGCTTGCTTCCACTAACGTATTCGATGATCCTCGAGTTGTATTTGATGGAACTAAGCGTGAGATCATCAAACCTTGCATCCCCTGTATACAACACATTTTCACCACTATCTGTTTCAATTAGTATCATTACTGACCCAATACAATGGTAATTGGGGATCAATGAGAAACTCAAGTTGACGTCATCCAATCTAACGCTCGTGTTCATAGGGTACGTTACTATCCTTTGGAAATTATCACATTTGGTAAACCTGCTACTACAAGCCAGTAGCTGCCTTGTAGCGTCAGTACATATCACTTTATAGCAGCTTCCAAGGGCATTATTGGAAAACCCATAGAGATGATCTGCGTGTGCATGGGAGATAAAGTAGTATCTAACATCTCTCTGATCTGAACTCGCCACTGAGAAGTTGTCTATCCTGATCCCGGGTACGCCTTTAACAGTACCCTTGAACGTGCATCCTAATTGTTCTTTAGACATGGTCTGAAAACAATGTCTAGATAAGCAGTAAACTCTGACTGGATGATATCTCCTAGCCTGTATGATTAGCGTCAAATAACGCCCTTGTGCCGATGACCTAGAAAGCCTTTCCTTATTTTGAGCTCTCGGTGTGGTGTCTTTTGGATACCTTGTAGGACCACCAAACTACGTGAACACTAAAGGGATCAAGTTTCTAAAAGATAAATGTAATATTAAAAGGATTTGTATGGTTATATATAGTTTACACATATAAGGAAGTGGGTGCTGTGATTTTGTAGTTTGAAAACTAGGCAGAAGCATATTTGGCGTCGATTTTATCCAAATAGTCACCAAATTTAGAGACAAACATCTCAGCTCTATCCTTAGAGTCATAAACCTTTTCGTTGATAGTCAACTGCAGATCCACAGTTGTTAGCAGGTCGCCATTACTCTTTACGGTCTCGAGTGGTTCATAGTCAAAGATATCTTCTTCATCCTTGGAGGATTGTGAGGTTTTGTTGACGGAGTACTTGATTTTGAATCTCTCGGCGTTTCTAGCAGGGGCAATCAAGTCCTCGAATAATGGGTCGATCAAGTCGGATGGGGCGTACACGTTAGAGCCGTAAGAGAATTGTTCGGCCTTGGTTGAAGCAGTATCAATCAACTGAGTCAATAATTTGGATGGAATGGCAGAGGAAATGACAAATTGTTTCACAATGGTAACTGGTTCCTTCTTGGCTGGGGCTGAATCGGTTTTGGCGGATGCTTCAGACTCAGTACTCTTCTGAGAAGCCTCTCTCAAGACAATGTTTGACAAATCCAAGTGGGTCTTGTTTTGAATGAAGGATGCAATACTAGCATTTGACTCCTTAGAAATTGTACCTAGATATGCTAGGACATCTCCTTTCAATATTCTGCCGTGTGGGCCAGTCGCCGTTATTTTGGACAATGCGTCAGCTCTAGAGATATGGTTTGATCCTAGTAGCAGCTCAACAGATGGTAGGAAAGTCTGGTCTGGGTTTGCTTTACCAGCGATTCCCGCTGATGGTGTACTGACGGCTGCTGCAGGTGGAGGTGTGGCTGTCTTTGGTACAGCAGGTGAGGCTGCAGCGGCCGCAGGTGCATCATCTTCGATCTTTGGCAGTTCTAAGTTAGCCAAGTCGTCAGTAGGTTCGGCCAAGACGGCGATCGGGGCGCCAACCTTGATATCCTTAGCGCCTTCCTCCTTTAAGATCTTGACCAAGACACCGTCGTCCTGGGCTTCAACGGAGATTGTCGCCTTGTCGGTCTCCACGTCCAACAACAGGTCACCCGACGCAAACGCACCTCCCTCCTTCACGTGCCAGGTAACCACTCCACCTTCCTCCATCGTAGGCGACATGGCAGGCATGCCAAAGACAGAAGCCTCCGATCTTGATGATGACAAGTGAAAGCCTGTATTTCCCGGCTCAAAGGGTCCATGAGTCGTGTTTCGTGTTAGTACTCCGTCTCTTTCTCCAGAGCCTCTCAACCCCTCTTCCAGCGTTGTGTGCGCTCACTTACTTCTCTTCACTGCAAACGGTCTGATTGACTTCGAAACTAGTCTGAGCATCTTGTCCACTGTTTGCTATATCTCTACTGGTATATACCTCTCTTCAATGCTCCTCTCTGTTCTCTGTATCTACGCTTCGTCAGGCCCCTCTTCGGCTCCCTCTTGCTCCACTATTATACCCTCTGCTCAGTTCCTTCCACCATCAGTCGGCTGTCCTACGCAGTGGTGCGAAGCAGCGGAGTAACAGGTGCCTGCTTACGTCAGCCAACGGGTTTATCGAGGCCGGAGAGGGGCGGTGAGCGGCGCGTCGACAGCCAGTGGCTTACGTAATTATGCAAACGACGCGTCGATGGTAGATTACGTAAGTTATTGGCAGTGGCTGCTGATATAATCTGCGTGTTGATTGTTGCTTACGTAATGCTTTGCAAAGCGGCGGCTGCTGTTGTGGCGTACCGACTCCGTTTGTCGACGCGCTGACACAGCCCTGCGCGTCGATTTCCGCGCTGACGTAATCTGAAAATTTTTTAGTGAAAAATATTTCTATCTCTATTTTAAACAGGCCTACTAGACAGTCAAGTATGGCTGGGAGTGAGTGGTTTGAGAGAATGGTACAGGCCAGAGCGCTAGTGGAGATCAGTGGTGAGGTGAAATACACTGGACAGATACAATGGGTAAAAGAAAAGTCAAAAGATCGGTGGAGATCAGACACAGCAAGAGACTGAAACAAGAAGACTCGAAATTGGATGACGGACTGTTCAGTAAGTACCAGGGATCACAGCTGAGCGAAGGCGAGGAAGACAATTACAGTGCTGATGAGGGCATTGTCGAAGATATCAACGAAGAAGATAGGGAGGAAGAGTACGAGCTGAGACCAAGAAGCTTCCAGGAACAGGACACGGACGTGGTTGAAGGATTGCCGATCAGATCGCTGGACGGTAAAATCCAGAGAGTTGTCAGAAAGAAAGAGACTAAGCAGGATACCGAACAGAGCCAAGATCCTCAAGACAGTGAGCCTGAATCCGAAGACGAAGAAAATGCTGAAAAGGAAGCCGAAAACACAAACGACGAGGATGAATTCGAAGCCGAGTACAAAGACCTCTCTCCAGCTGAACGTATACTCAAGACTAAGGAGGATATTGCCGGCTTGGCAGAGAAGCTGATCGAAGACCCAGAGGAAAATATTGTCCTTCTTGCAAGACTTCGAAGAATGGCCGGTTCAAAGAACCCAATTACCTGTAAATTGGCATTGCTATCTTTGGTTCCCGTGTTCAAGTCCATATCCCCTTCTTACAGAATTAGAGCATTATCAGAGACAGAAAAGAGAGAAAAGGTCTCTAGAGACATAGCCAAGCTCAGATTCTTTGAAGAGAATTTGGTCCTCAACTACAAGCAGTATATTGACATGCTTGCCACAAAGAGCAAAGTCTTTGCAGGTAACCCAAAGGCCTCTCCATTGGACGTGGAACTCGGCCTTTTGGCTAGTAATGCGATAGTGGAATTGGCATCTGCTTTGAAATATTTCAACTATAGAAATGATTTGTTTAAAACAGTTGTGAGAAGAGTCATGAGAAAACCTGCAAATGATGCAGAGTATGAATGCTTCACTAAATGTGTCAAAGTCTTGGAAGATGAGTTGAACGATGACCATGATGGAGAGTTATCCTTGGATATCATCAGAAACATGAATAAGTCATTGAAACACAGAGATTTTAAAGTTGACGAAGCCGTTATTAATATCCTTCTGTCCTTGAACATATTGGCCGATTATGATCCAAATGCCTCAGAAGAGGAAAAGAACGAGAAAATGAAAATGAGAAAGAAAGATAGAGTTCATTTCAGTAAAAAGCAGAGGAAACAATTGAAAGAACGTAAGAAGATTGATGAGGAGATGAGAAAGGCCGAACAGGCCATTACAGAAGAGGAAAGGGAGAGAAACCAAGCTCAGGTGATAAAGCTATTGCTTACTTTGTATCTTGAAATTTTAAAAACCAGACCAGAGCAATTAATGGCGCCTGTCTTGGAAGGTTTGGCTAAGTACGGCCACCAGGTGAACGTTGATCTAATGGGTGATTTTTTGCAAGTTTTGAGAGAGATCAGTGAAGACTTGATCTCTGCATCAAAGCAGGATACAACTGTCTCGAGCAATCAATTAAGACAGATTATGTTGTGTGTCGTTACCTCATTCTCTTTGATTGCTAACTTACCAGCTAAAAAAGTGAAGCTGGATTTGAACAAGTTTGTTGAGTTTCTTTATTCCATTCTACCTATTCTATCCCAGGACACGGAGCTGGAGTTCTCTCACAAGACATTAAGACTTATGGATCCCTTGTCCACCAAGTTCAGCAAGCCCAACGTCAACATTTCAACCAAATCGGAGTTGTTGCTCAGATCACTAGACTCCATTTTCTTTAAATCTAATTCGGGGTCCAAAACTAGAGCTTTGGCCTTTACCAAGAGATTATATTTAAACATTTTGCAATTCCCAGAGAAGACTGATATTGCAACTTTGAAATTCATTGAGAAATTGCATTCTAGATACGACGAATTGAAGAGTCTGTACACCACTGAAGATAGAGTTGCATATGGTGTGTACCAACCTGAAGTTGATAGCATAGAAAGATGTAATTCTGATATTGCAGTCCTTTGGGAAAATGTCCTACTAGAAAAGCATTATTGTCCTGCTGTTGCCATGGGAATCAAGTCATTAGTTAAAAAGGCAAAATAATTCATGCAAATGCCTTCGGACGCAAGTAGAAACATGGGTGATGCCAAGTGTATTTATAATATTTATAATAGCAAATGGTATTCTTTTGAAAAACTTCATAATCCTATGTAGTTGGTAAGAATTACCTCAAGTTCATACAAAAAAACGTAATGGATATAGGTGTATATATGATCAAAAAATATGAAATACGTGACGGTTGATACTCCTCTCAACTGAGAACGGCCAGGTTTCTTTTGCCAATAAGAGCTCTCCAGAAGAAATGATTCATATATGGAAATCCACAAGCATGGAAGAAACCTATGCATTGAAGACTGAAACTCTATTCTTCTGGTTATTAGAGGCAATAAATGAATGGAAGTTCATCGAGTGCTCATCATGAAACTTTGGGGAAAGGAAACTGCTGGCTGCCGTTGACTTATGCTCTGCAGCTGGCAGAACATCTGCATCATCGGAATCAAACAAGAAATCAAAGTCATCATCGTCAATCCAGCCATTTTTCTTTGGTAATGCATGGCGATGTTTGCCCTTTGGTACCATATGGTCTAAGTTACTAGAAATGCCAGCCTGGCTGTTATTAGCAAACCAGTTGGTTTTCTGTGTAGGGACCGATGAGGAAACAGGTGACATGATCCTAACCTGTTTTGTACTCGAATTGATTGCTTGGAGGTTAGGCTTCTTGAGAATGCCAGACGTAAAATGCGATGGTATAGCGGAATGCGAACTACGTCTATGATGAGGTGGCACATACTTGTCATAAGCATTTGAAGTAGAGGTCAAAGCAGATCCAATGGAAGATACCTTGTTAGAAAAAGTGGTTGTGGTAGATGTGTCTCTTGATTTTCCATAATCGTTTCCAAGCATCGATGACTCTGCTAGTTGTTTGGTCAAAGAACTAACAGGCGCAAGTGGGGTCAAAAAGGAAGAATAGAGTCCCTTCTCTTCCTTCTTAGAGAGCGCAAAATTCAGATTTCCATTGCTGTCTTTCCGTGACTTTCTTCTATGGCGACCGCCGCCTGCACTTAAAGATGATTCTTCAAACATAAACAAATCGTCTTCAGCATTTGGACGCGATTCATCATCGGACATAATAGCATGTTCATCATCCATAGATCTCGGTTGCTTTCTTAAATTAGGAGGAATATATTTGCCTGATGTTCCAATCGAACCAGGAACCAAGCTTTTGGATCCGGTATAAGAAAAAGATGTTGATTTCTTATGTGAATCATGAGATGATGCGACCAAAGAAATTGAAGCTGGTGCCGTAGAACCCGGAAGCTTTGGCTTGTTGTTATTTGGAGCGCTGCTGCTGTTAGCATTTCTATGATTGAAACTTCTAGATTTGTAGCTTCTCTTCTGGTGGCTATTTCTAGCCTTGCGGTTGTCTTTATAGGCATTGTTTCTTCTCTTCCAAGCACGTCTCTTATAATTTGAACTATATAGGTTTGGCTTGCTGCTTTCATTAGCGACTTGACTCTGTCTATTTCTGTGAACCTTCTCCATGTAATGGTTAAAAACAGACTTAGGAGTAAAGAAATCGGATCTCTTAAATAAACTGTCGCTGTTTGAATCATGGCTACCATAGTTGTTAAAGGCATCATTCGTGCGTCTATTAACCTTACCATTTTGCGATCTATTTCTATTATTGACGGCGGTTGGAATTTGAATAGGTTTACGCTGGCCTCTATGTCTGTGTTTATTCAAATGGAATTCACCATCTGATAAGTCTTTAGAACCAATTAAAGAAGCTTGATCAGACTCTTTAATAGGGGACATCGTGATCTCATGCATTTCTTCAACAAGTGGTTCAATAATAGAAGGAACTTTAGTGCTTGCATGCGAGATAGCAGGTTCAAGAACCTCATCCAACGATGGTTGATCATGTAAAGTGGCTTCATCGTCCTCAAATTCATCATCAATAGTAAGATATTCAGCCTTCAGAACATTCTGCTTAATCAAGTGTATGTCTCTGTTAGTTGGATCTATGGTCAAACTGTATCTCAGAATAGCAAACAAATCGTACCCCATGGTTGGAAAGATGTCAAACAGAGTCTCTCTATTTGCAGCAAAATGTAGGAACAATTTGTCCTTAGAGCTTGCAGAACGAAAAGGACTTTTACCAAACACAATATTCAGTAAACAGACACCTATTGACCAAAGATCAACTTTATCTGCATAATAGCCTTCAATATCTTTATGATCTAACAACTCTGGCGCCATATATCTTTCACTACCAACGTCAAAATCGGTACAGTAATTATGATCTGTAGCCAAACCAAAGTCTGTCAACTTCAAAGACCAATCTTCAGAAATTAAAATATTTTCTGGTTTGATGTCACGATGGTAGATTCCCAAACTATGGCAATATTCAACAGCACTGATCAATTGCATGTATACATCTATGACATCTCTCGTAGAAACTGGAGCAATACCCATCTGAATGGCGTCATGTAGGTCACCTCTAGAGCAATATTCTAGTACAATATAGGTGTCAAAGTCATCTAGCAATTCGGTGATATGAGGATGCTTACCAACTTTCTTTAAGATATTGACTTCGTGTTTGGTTTCTCTTATGATGACTGATCTACTAACATATTCAGACTCATCCTCTGTCTTTCTTTCCTGTTGATTTTTACCGTACGTAAAATCACTAGAAAAAGCAGTGTTGTATTTCATAGCGACCAACATATCGCTTTTCTTGGTATCTTTTGCCAGTGTGACTATACCAAAGGAACCTTCATTGATATTGCTGACCTTTATATATCGGTCTTTCAGGACGCCTCCGTCGACGTAGTCACGATAATTAAAGCTCATATTTATAGAGCTGAATTGAAATTGGATGAATGAAAAGTTGGTGAGTTAAAGGTTATAACAAGCTGAAAAAAAATGCAAAGGTGATTGGAGTGTAGGGATATTGATTGGTTGATATGTGGCGTATGTGCTTGTGTGTAATTAGTTTATATTATTAGGAAAAACCCCTGACTGTAATGTTAAAATCTTATCTTGTCGTATTCAGAACGTTGATTCATAGACAAGAAATGCAAGAAAGAAAAATGGATATTTGTTTTAAAAAAGTATGTTGTGTGAAAGCCCCCTTCAAAATGATAATTAATAAAGCCCCGTGATAAAGATATGTTTAGAAAATAGTTATAGTAAATTTAGGTGTGTGGTTATAAAGCAAGGGAGATCCTGAGTCTATGCTAATACCTGTGAGGAATGCTGGAGACTGCACCGGTTTGTATTTAGACCCTAGTAAATGTCAACAGTGTCTGGCTTGTATAATTGCACGAGCCAAAAGTGTGTATGTACGGTTCCGTGTCTCGAGCCGTATGGATGTTATTATATGCGAGTTGGTTGTTTGCAATCTAGAAGCCCAAGCAGGCTGTATGTTGTGTCTGTTTTTGTCTTTTTCTGTTTCTGTGTACTACAACCCCTTATCCAAGCTTAAGCACTTGAATTCCAGATTCCAGATTCAAATACCTGATCTCCGTGGCAGGAGCCGGCTGCTGACCCAATTAGTCGTGTGGTCTGTGCTGGTGACTCCTGGCTAAAACAATCGGCCAAGAAATCAAGTTTAACCAAGGTGCTGTAGACAAAGTGCTGGCGTTGTCGGTCGGGTCTGATTAGGCGGCGTGCTGTGTATTCCGGTGTGTATCGCTTAGATTTATTGCTGAGAGAGTGTCTGCTGCTGTGTGTCTTTCCAAATACCCTCTCTCCACTCTCCTTGTAGTGTGCACTTGTGTTACCAACAAGCCTACACCTTCTCTCGCCGGAATCGCTGCTGTTTATTTCCCCTTTGCTGTGGGCTTTTCGAGCGGTTTCCACAGCGCTAAAGCTGACAGCCCTAATTAGCCGACTGGGGGCTCTGGCGGTGCAGGCCAGGGCAAACACCGGGGTACGGCCTGTGCACGGGTGGTGGCCGGGGAGGAAGGGAGGAGGGAAGGGAGGAGGGAAGGGAGGAGGGAAGGGAGGAGGGAGATGAGAAGGAGGGCATAGAGAAGGAAAGCAAGGAGGGAGATGGCAAGGTGGAGATGGGAGCTGGGCACATAGAGGAGCTGGGCATAGAGAAGCTGGGCTTAGAGGAGGGAGCTGGGCATAAAGGAACGTAGAATACAGATAGGAAAGAAAACAGAAAAGATAAAGGAACTGCTAATGGGAGGAGGGAGATGAGAAGGAGGCCATAGAGAAGGAAAGTAAGGAGGGAGATGGCAAGGTGGAGATGGGAGCTGGGCATAGAGGAGGGAGCTGGGCATAGAGGAACGTAGAATACAGATAGGAAAGAAAACAGAAAAGATAAAGGAACTGCTAATGGAGTGCTAATGGAGTACGAAAGAGAGTCCTGAAGCGCTAAAGGAACACACCGGGTGGAGGCAAAAGAGACTATCATATTCAGCTGGCATACAGCAAACAAAGTGCAGATAGAGTTAAAATACAGAGAGGTAAAGTAAACAAAAGCTAAAGCAGGTCGGGCTATGGGTATATATTAAGTGGCGGCGGTTTAGTTGAAGCTTCCCGTGTACAGGTAAGGCGAGATATGGTCAATGCTAGCGTCCGCAAGCGGTGAGCCATTTGCCTCTGGGACTTTGCATTTCTTAGAAACACTGGAGTAATCCTCAGAGTCGTCCCGCCTCTGCCTTTTGTTGCCTTCATTGCCATCGTGTGTGTCGTGTTGCGCAGAGTCTGTCCCATGTGCAGCAGGAGGCGGCATCTCCGGAGACTCAATCTTGCAGCTCACCGTTGGCTTATCCACAGCATCACTGTGTTCTAAATTCAAATGCTGCAATGTTGGATTCAGAAAGCTCTTGGAATTCTGCTCTGCCGCCCTTGTCAGCCTGCCTCCCTTGACACCATCCTTCGAAAAGTACCCCTGAAGCTTCTTGGCAATACTCGCAACCTTCTTCTGGCTAGGAGGCGCCGTCTTATTCACAGAAAAGTACTCTTTTGAAGGAGTAGGATTCATCGCCTCAGGATTCGGGAACCCTTTAATACCCGCAGGCGATTTAAACACGGCAGACTGGCCAACCATCTTGGGCACCGAAACTAAAGATACATCATTGAAATGAGGAGATGCGCTGTAGTAAAAAGCGGTTGGGGTCATAGCAGGATACGAAGGCAATCCATTCGCCACATCATATTCCATGCTGTCCACTATCGGCATCAACGAAAATCCTTGAGGAATCATGTAATTGCCCTGAACAGAGTCCCTTGGGCCCTGCGGTCTAGTCACTGTCTCTCTAAGCTTTCCGCTTTCTTCAGTAGTTTCATAGTTGGCAGTGGCATCAGCACCTTTAGTCACAGCACTGGATTCCTTGCGTTTGGCAGACACTGCAGCATTGGTGGCAGCATTGGCGATAACTGATGCAGTGAAAACGGGCTTATACGTCTTATTAGAGTTCGGCTGCGCAAGTTTAACAGTTCCCAGCATCATATTGTTTGTTCCCGGGGTATAGAGAGGCTGGAAGAAAGAACCTCCAGAAGCAGTACCTGGAGTGGCGATTCTCATGCAAGCACTAGTTGGAGTTCTTGATAGCCAAATATTGGTAGGGGATGCACTTGATAAAAGTGGCCATGCGTATAAGCCTGAAGATTGCGGCTGTGATAGCTGCTGTGTCGACTGCTGTTGTTGAGGGGGGAATGTGAATGGAACCACGGGTGTCGCTTGATCAATGAGTAAACTATCAGCAAAAGTCATCTGCTCAGGTGATACCATGTATAAAGCAGGATCGAAGCAGAGGGATGGGTTGGGCCCCAAAGGCATGAAATCGTCTTGCGTATTATCATTTCTCTTTTCATATTGGAAATAGTCCAAAGGCAAATCGCTTTCATCATTTAATTTGATATCTACGCCGTCTTCCCGAGATATCATGTTATTATCTGTTTCCATGTCTGCATTTGAGAAAGGTGCATCATCATCTATATCATCTGATAGAGGAGATGATGACATATGATCTATAGGCACAATTCCATCTGAGTTATAGAGCTGGTCGCTTCTGAATCCCTTAGATTCAATGTGTGCAGCAACTTGGTCAAGCAACGGAATTGACTGGTCGTATTTGAAAGATAATGAAGGCTCCGATACTGTGGTGGTTGTGGTCTGTTGATTCATCATTTCTCTTTTTAAATCTCTCTCAAGAGCATCACAAAATAGCCTATCATGGGGAACACTAAACCAAAAAAACACTTTCTGCTTCTTTTGGGTTCTTAAACATTGATTTTTGTGTAAAAACTTAAGAAAAGGCGAACGGGGATTCTCTAGGACAGCATCAGTACCACATTTAAGGGAGCGGAGATCACTAAAGATTCCCTCTTCGAATTTCTTTCTATCCGTGATGCTTCTACCAAAATTCTTAATCTTATATGCAACACAACGAACAATATCTGTCCCTGTTATAAAATAGAGGTTGTTCCAATAGACGCAGGAAACAAATCCTTCTTCTTCATTCAATGTGTATCTTCTAATGACTTGATGTTCATGCCAGTTAACAGGAGCAGTTGCTAAAAAAAATTTCAGGTCATCTATACCCCTCAGGGCCTCCATGGTTGAGTTATGAGATTGTGAATCAGCATCGTTTTTGATAGAGTTATTATCCGTGTTGTCAATATTTTCTTTTTCCTTTGGGAATGATGTATCTGGAGGAGGCTTTGAAATTGCCAACATGTTGTCGTTTTGGTCTGTTATATATGCCAGGTCAAATGAATATAAAATGCAAAAAAAATAGATCAAAAGCCGAAAAAAATATGATGCAATTATGAAGAATGAAAATAGCACAAAAATTGATAACTTCTATAAGCACTCTGAGGATATCAGATAGCGGTAGTCAAGATAGCAGTCCTTGGATGTTCCGGATATGAAAAGGAAAATGATATTTGCGTGAATGGGATAATTGGGTATTTCGTGGGAGTGAACGTGTGCAACCGGTAAAAAGAGACAATCCAGGGAAATCGGTCGGATATAAGTATGTTTTAGAATACTGGGTTGTGTTTCAGTCTTGTTGCAAAAGAACAGGCAAATAAACGGAAAAAGCAGTTCTCAATGACAGGCTGCGATAAGAAACCAAGGAAAAGTCCGAGCTCACAAAACTGCGGAGATAATGAACATGCACTGGGATTCGTGTATTCTGTCTGGAAATGATGCCTGACAGGCAACTGATCATATGCTGATGGTGAAAAAAGAAAGTGTCTTGTGCAATCGAATCGGACAAACCGCCAATGCTAACAAATAGAGCAGATTGTTCAAATTAAACTGAGCTAGACCCACTGTGTATGTAACTGCTAACTGCACTTCACTGGTGTGTATGCATGTACCTTTTTCAGCTGTGTGAACGTTACTACTTTAAGCCAAGCTAAACCAGAAACAGAGGACACAATAAATGTCGTTTATACCAAATAGAGGAATATGGATGCTGGGTTGACCACTAGGTGTGGCTCGACTTGCGCCTGCAGTTGCAGATTATACCACAAACACCAAAAGCTGCCGATGGCTGAAAAAGATGCTTGTCAAGGGCCCTTTTAAAAAGGAAATTGTTTCTCTGAGCGGGCGCCACAAATGTGCCGTTATCTTTTTGGATATCCTAGCTGCGAATCTTGTTAGCCTCTCAAAGTGCGATCTGCAGGTGGAGTCTGGTTTCCAATAATTAGGCAAAATAGAGTGTGGGTATTTTTGTTTCTTTGGGTCGGTCCACTTGTTGTATCTATCTACTGTATAATCCGTGTGTTTACACCTAAATTCTGAAACACTCACATTCTTTTTGAAACATGTTTCACAACGGGTGAAAATTAGGTGCTGCACGTCGATTTAACGCTCGCTTGGCTAAGGCTGCGTTCGCGGGGACGGCTCTTCAAGTGCTAAGAGATAACGTGGCCTGCACGGCCTGCACGGCCTACAGGGCTGCATTGGATTCCCAGAAATATTATAAACAGACATTGGCCATGCGCATCTATGCAGCTGTCAACAGTTACCATGAAAGCAGTGCTTTCAGACTTGATAGAGTGTCACCCGGCCGTTCAAGAAATTTGCCTTTATGGCTGCAGTGCATTGCATCCGGAATCCACAGAAAAAAATGCAAGAAGCTTAAAAATAAACCGTGGTGCGGCATGCAAGAATATAAACTCAGGTTTACCTTTAGCGTATTAGAAATATTAATAATAAAGCGTATTTCAGACTTTTGCTAATCTTTTATGGTATGCTCCAATTCAAAGAACAAGCCGATAGCAGCATTGACACAGAAGTGGATGGATTCAACTACAAAAGGGCTATCTATTTCTCAGGAGTGAAAACCAAAGACACAATGTGCACGGCGCCGGCACGTTCAACCGCATGAGCTGGGCGGCTCGTATATTTATTAACCAGTCATCTGTAAGATCAAGAATATTATTTATTTGACTTTATCAGGAACGTCTGTTTAAATATATAATTATTAATCTATACAATATTGTTCTTATTCATGGATATACAGGTGATAACTCTTTATATATCGAAAGTGCATAATATTGCGTTGCCTAATGTGCACATGTTCTATTAGCTTCGCCAAACACCTGCCTTGTGTCATGTAAATACATAAATTCAAAACCCTTGCGAGTATAATAAAAATCATATTGTAAATTGATGAGAAAAATTGGGTAACATTGAAAGGATCTGCGCCTATTTCAGTGTATCGTAGCAGTTGATTGCCCGGGGCTGAAATCAACTAAACTTCATGTTTTCTTTATTTTAGAAACATTCGATAAAGCGAAGCCAACTTATGGTGGCACTGTGTACAGTAACTAGTAACTCATGGCTTCACTTTACACCCGGGTGCTACATGCAAAAAACAAGCTATCTAGGTTAAACTTTCTTATTTAGGCGAACTTACTTGTTCAATTGGCATGTTGCATGTTGATATTTGTTGAGCGTTTACCTAGTTGATCGCTTGATCTCTAAATTTCCTAGCGGCGGAAGCATATGTGAATGATTCCTTAATTAACGTAGCACTTATTATTCTATTGTTATTGTCGGTATTTGATTTAATGATAATAGTACGGATGCAATCAAATAGTTGCAGTTTAATGAACATGAAGCATCCAAGTGGCTAGTATTGTATCGGAATCCCCAGAAATTATTTTAAAGCAAGGAAAAGCAACACTTGACAAAAACATTCAAGTAACTGAATACCAATATGGCCCTCTATACGTATATCAGGGTGCATATGCAATTTAATAAAAATAGAATAGAGTAATATAATCGAAATGTTGCCTTGCAGGAAAGTACAGTATTAGAATATAAAAGAATATTGATACAATCGGATGACGGGACGTTAACTCCACTATATGATTATTAATCTATATTGTTTGCAATTATCCAGTATACAAGGATTCAGATACTTTGAATCCCAATTCATCAATTAGATGACAATTTGTCGATAATAACGGTGCATTTTGAATAAATAAATGCAAAAAAGCCCTGTGGGGTGAGTCGCACAGCAACGCAAAAGCCGCCTTTCCTTTATCAGTAAATAAGAAGATAATATGGCGAGGAAAATAATTTTACATTGTTTTTCCTTTTGGGTAACACGGTTAAAAGTAGGGATTAGGCAAGGCAAATCCGCCTTAAGAGGCATATTTCAATTTGGTAGCTGCACAAAAACTGCACCCATTAGCCCTTAACCTTAGCCTGTATCTTGAATCTATCTGGAATCTTTAAATAAAGTTAACAAGCAGTGATCATCCCACTTTCGCTATCTCGGTTATTTTATGATATAGAAGGAATATCAGTAATACAAGTGCAAAGTGCAAATATTAAATCATGTTTACAACTACAACTATAGATGTATATTACATGAAAACTGTGCTAAATAATGCTTTCAGACTGAAATCTCAAAAATGCAGGGTATTGCAGCGGGAACTGGTTGATGGGGGCATTCACGGTAATGCCACGCACATATTTATGTAGATGTGCGTATTTATATGTACATGCGTGTATTTATGCATTCTTATTTTGTTATGTATCAAGCAGTAATCATCATTTGTGTAAGCGCTAATTTCAAAAAACTCCGATAGAACAGCTATTCAATAGACTGGTTTTGAGCTTTCTTATTTATATGTATGTTTATTTTAAAAAAAAAGTTCTTGATCGTTATTCTGCTCATTATCATATTGTGGTTTCTTCTGGATTGCCGCTTTGACATTGCAACCTCACTCCACTAGAACATAACGCCAGCATTTGGTAATCGGACACCGGTGCTGCTGAGAATGTATTCTGCCATATCATGATATTATTTTTTTTCTTGTTTTGTAGTCTCCTCCCTCTAGTCGTGTTCCTCGTAAGCTTTGAGTCGTTGGGCAAGCGCCGCACCTTATTGCGGCATGGTGCGGCGCAACTAAACCTTAAGACGCTTATAAGGAATCACCGTCACCGATAAAGCTCCTCAAGTCACCGCGCAAGTTCGCTTGGGCATGCAGCTATGCGGTGAGGTAAAGCGCTGATCTTCTGTTGCCTCACTGCCTCAATCTCACTGAAAAAGCAAGGGACCCTTAAAACTCTCAAGTCGAGGCCATCAAAAGAATTCCACGGGCTATCTAGTAACCGGAAGTAGGATTTCTATTATATTTTAGCACTGGTTATTCAAAGATCTAGTTTGCAAATAAATTTACACTTTCTTCTGTCAGTGTGTTTGGAGATAAAAATTCATCTTCTACTTCACTTCATCATCTTTTAAGTATTTGGGCTTTGCTGGTGATTGATTACTGCGTGGCGTGATGTATTTTGTACTTTATTTTTATATTTTCTCTTTCACTCTTTCTGTCTCTGCCTCTCTACCTAGACGTCTTGTTAACCCATGTTGGTAACGGTACGTCTAATTAAACTTTGCAGACTGACATATTTTCTGTATGCAAAGATTCTTCATAAACAAAATCAATAAAATGTGCCTGGATTCTAGCATAGGCTAGTATTACTTGAATAGCTTAAGATTATCTCATCTGGAAGTGTCATTTTTTCTGGAACCATATTGCAAGCTCATTCTAGGTGAAATTACATGAGAAGTTTCTTCAACACTGTAGTCGTCACCAGTTCGATGACGAATATACCTGTTAAAGGATGCAGGCTCATTTTTAAAAGCTGTATTTGAAGAGGGTACAATAAAACCGGTTCAAGAGATGCGCATTGAGATATGTTCCATTAACAATCTCCCCAAAGAAATGTGTGAAATTAAGAGTCAGTCATTTATGGCTATGCACGAATTGGCAATCTGCACTGAAACAATTTAGAGATATACTTCACTAAAAAGTAAAGATTGGAGAATATCGGCAAGATTTTCAGAGATCTGTTGCACTGTTGGGTCCAGGATCATAATAAACTTACACCTAGCAGGTGATATCATGGATTAGGGCTGGCTACGTATCAGGCTTTTGGCAAGTGAACATCGAAGACAAAAGCAGCCACCCAATGCTTTTATTAGTAACTTGGGCATTAAAAATTTGTGGCAGTGCAAGTCGGACCAGCGTCGAAATTGACATGGCCTTAATTATTTACAACCAAACGCCCATAAAAAGTGTGCATTTTTGTGAGTGTCACTGATACAGCACAAGATTGACAACTGCCTGGAATCTATTTCAGCGGCAACCGCTTTTCCGGCTAATTTCAGCACTGAATTCATACTTAGTCCCAATGATTGTAGCAACCCCTCTAGCATTCCCTAATGGCTCCTTTCATGTGGTGTATAATAAGGCACGCGTAGCACACAACTTTGTCACACTGCAAATGCCAAATGAGCTACATGTATAAGTCTTACGTTCCTCTTTGACACCACTTGAAGTAGCTGGTAGGGAAGCCAGTCGGCTTGGCTGGCTTTTACAATCTCGCTTAGCTAGATTCGCACGCACAGGAGAATTTATCACCCCGTACGACAGGCACGCGGTGTCTGGAATGCCTACGATGTCGCCTAGGGCGAGCTTGGCCTGCAGAGGGTGCTGGAGCCGGGGGGCCTACCCGTTAAAACATGTTTGGTAAAGTAGCGGAAAAGAGGCTCGGTTGCTGTCTAAAAGTAAAGAAAGCTAACCTTGTTTGAAACACATTAGCTTCTCTTTTTAAGACGCCAGCACCTCGGTATCAGCGTATCTGGGTGTCTTTAGAAGAGGAGCGTTGAACAGAGATACTGGTTTTGCGGTTGGCAAAGGCAGTTTTAAGGGCATGAGCGCAAAATCGGACAATAGAACCATTCTGACATATTTTATAGCATTCTTAACAGCAGTGTATATTCTCTTTCTAGCAGATTTTCATATAACCAAACCGGAGAAGGTGATCAAGTCTGAAATCAAAGAACTGCGACGCCAATATGGAGCAGCAACAGGAAATGCTAACCCATTTGACCCTCTTGTTACAGAGGCTCGACTAGCAGCCATGTACCCTTACTACCCAGATGATAACGGTATACCCAGAACATTGTACCAGATGTGGAAGTATCCTCCGGACCATGTTGATTTCCCCAATAAGAATTTGGTTGACAGATGGATAGAGCACAACCCTGAGTACGACTACGAATTCTTGACGGATGACATGCTGGACCTTGTGAAGGCTCAGTTTATGGATACGGTGCCGGAGGTGGCTGCTGCACTCGACCTGTTGCCCACAATCATTCTGAAATCTGACTTTATCAGATACCTCGTAATTTTCCTCCAAGGTGGTATGTACGGTGACATAGACACCTTATCTGTGAGGTCTGCCAGAGAGTGGTTTGATAGCAACAGAGAAGTTGGATTCGTGTGTGGTATAGAGTATGATCCGAACAATGAATTTTGGCAGACAGAAATGCCTATGAGGGTACAAATTGAACAATGGTTTTTCAAATCGCAAGCCAATCATCCCATTTTAAGAAAATTGATTGCAACAATAGTGGCAACCACATTTGATGCAAAAGTTAAGGGCAGTTTAAACGCCAGCTTTAAAGATTTTAAAAGAAATAAGGATAACTCAGTGGATATTTTAGAGTGGACAGGACCCGTTGTCTGGTCACAGGTTATCTATGCCCACCTGAACTCTTTACAAAATCCAATAATAGTTGATATCGAAGTCGAGAGAGACCATGGAAAGCTGTACGGACCAACAGTTCCTGACGGTGTTGGTATCAGTTGGAAGTTATTGAGTGGTTTGAGAAGTCCAATGATGGTGAATGATGTCGTAATATACCCAGTGAAAGGTTTCAGATACTCAGATTCTTCGTGTGAAGATTACTGTTACGTTATTCATATCTTTGCCGGTTCATGGAAAAATAATTAAATATTAGTAGTCTTTATGATTTTATTTTATTTACCTTACTGAGTTACATTCTTACCGTTTTTTCTCCATTGCTTTGTTTGTGCTAATTCTCATTTAGCTATACAATAGCAGCTCGCTCAATCTCACGATTTGTTATCTTCGACTTGCTCGGCAATCTCTTAATTCCTTTTCTTGAATGTGTAATATCGGGTTTGTTATTAAAAACATTTTATATAGTGCCTATTTACCATGTTTCAACCTATCCACAGTCACCTTGCTGTTGATTTGGCCTGATGGATCAAAATACTTTCACTAGACGTAGGAAGGGAATCAGTAAACCTCATATTTCCAAAAATACATGAAATCAAGTTTCAGTCATCAAAAAAAGAATATAAAATGACTGAACCCAGGATCGAACTGGGGACGTTCTGCGTGTTAAGCAGATGCCATAACCAACTAGACCATCCGGCCATTTCATGTCAAAACAAATTCTTAAGAGATCTATAAGTGAGTTCGTATCCATCATCAATGATCTTTTTACTACCTTTTTTGAACAAAATTGACGTTTAATTTGAGTACACATTGAACTTCATATAAATTTAAGGTTAAGAATTACTAAAATATAGAACTTACTTTAGCAGAGTGCAAACTTCTTCCCTGCTTTTGTCGAATCTAGGCTGTTGGAACCCGGATGGTGTTTGCGTCCAACACAATAAAGTCTTTAAGAATGTATCATAGTGAATAAAGTGAAATAGCTGAAGAAAAAATTAGACTAAAAATATAAAATACAACATGCAGCAACAATTAGATACTTGAAATTAAGAGGACACGACAATAGTAAAAGTAACAAAAAAAGCTTCTATAAATTCATACGTTGAACATTATTCCTTTTGCCTCTGCAAGCTCTCTTAGAGAATTTAAGTGGATAAGACTTCTCTTCCAATAAACTCCACTTAATCTTAATCCTTGCAGGCATAACTTCAAAAGATTATAGTATAAATCATTTTGGTCTCTATTGCATAGCACTAATAAGACCATTGCCGCAAGGTAAAAACCGTATCCCAAATGATAAGAAACAAACTCAATTTTATTCATATCTATGAGACTCTTCAAAGTGTTTGCTATCGACGTGGCTGCGCTAATACATTTTTGAGCAGAACTTGGTTGCGAGTTAATAAACAACCTATGAAGCAAGAGTTCACACATATGAAAATTCAAATTAAAATTGATACGATAGATGTTATCATCAAGTAAATCGGGTTGTGAGTGTGGTAACAATGTTGCCTTCAAATCCTGCATAGTCTGCTCAGCAGTGCGCAACAATTTTGAACGTTCTTGCGTGTCACCTAAATCACCTTGAATCGAGCAAATTTGATCTGTAAATCTGTCCAAAGTGTACCATAATCTGCATACACCTGCAAAAAAAGACTCTGCTATATAATTCTCTCCATCACTGGGTAAGCCACCAACCTCGTATAATGGAATGATGATTCTTTTGAAGTGAATACATGCAGGGACACCCAAGGTTGTGGTTATGATTCTATCTTGAGTGCAAATTGACCAGAGCACAGCAGACTGATCCTGTGTGGAGGGAGGAGCAAATCTGGCGGCAAGAGAATTCTGATCATAAGAGATATGATATCCCATGTGCTGTGTCAATGCGCAAGCAATGGAGTTAAAAAGATAAGACATAGAATCTCTTCCTTGGCCCATTAGATAACATGATATCAAAAGTAAGGCCTCTATTAGATACTTATCAACTTTTAATTTACAGGCATCAACTGAAAGGTTAATAGCCTGATCAATAAATAGTTTTGAAATAAGGGTATTGTGTGGGTTTTTGGAGAATCGGGAGGCGTAACCAAAGATAGCACACATTAGTAAGTGGTGTGAAGGTATCTGATCTCGGGAGAAGTTCCAACTTGAAATGTCAGGCAGCGACAGTCTAAAAGCGTAAGTCACATTGGGGCAATGTGTTTTAAAAAGTTGGAGTAGCTCAGATTTGAAAACCTCATCTATGTGATATACACAGCTGCCAGCAATACCAATATAAGCAGTTAAGTCAGCATGTTTTTCAGCAGGACCCAGCGTTTCATATGAAGCCGGTGACGCCTCTCTGCCTATTTCAAATAGGTTCAATCTGTTAAACTGCGCACTTAGATCTGGATCGCATTCACCTCCTGAGGTGAATGAATTATCTAAACCTTGCTCAGCATCCTGATCATAAAAGACAGCATTCAGGCTCTGGTCAATTGACTGCACAAGGTGTGGACTGTATTTGTTGATAAACTCTTCCAATTTTCTCGTCTTTTCCTCAAGATAAAAGATGTAGTCACTGTGGTATTTTCGACGTCTTCTATCAGTTTCCACCTGGTAGATGCATGTCCGATGACTATCAAGGCAGTTCTTGCATGATGGATATTTTCCGTCACAGTTTTTTCTTCGTAGTGCTTTACAGGATGTGCAGATCTTTGATAGAAAAGAGGCCGACAGGTCATCTGAGATAGCAGAAAGCGACGCTGACAGCCCTCTCGATTGCAAGGACCGCCGCGCGTCTGCCACTGTTTTGGGCGGTATCTTGCTCATTGAGTCACTCTACTCTTAGCAGTTCATACCTTCACTCAGATCACCCATAGCGGCAGGTCTATGGAATAATTCCTTTCTATGTATATCTCTTCTCCTGCATCTTCTCTTGTCTTTAGCCGCAATTTGCAATTTGTGTGTTCTTCCACTCGCCACAACATCCGCGCCACAACCGGCGCGATGGCGTCTGCGCCTGATAAGCCGATTGTCGACTAACCGGGACGCATTTGCACGCGCTGCTTGTCGACTGTTTTTCAGGTGGAGAATTTTTGTTGTGAAAATTACCATACGTTTTTAACTAGATTGTTATCTTATCAGAAGCATACGAGCCAGGAAGCCGGCGTGGATGTGTATTAGAACAGAGGTGTTAGTTTACAAGTACACTGTCACTGCTATTGAGGTTGCATAAATATCCCCGCCTTATCTGGCTGCTAAGTGTTGCCGCGCTGCATTGTCTGTTGCTAGGCTCACCACAATAATCTGGTACCAAATATATTCTTGCATTTGATTATTTGATTTTTGTGCTGCCACCGACTGTCGTTGATAGTGATTGTGATTTTGCGAGAGTCGCATAGTTCTGGAATATATGTACCCGCTCACATACTGTCTGTCTCTATAAATATCTCACATCGGAAGGTATTTTCTGCGTATATATATCTACAGACCTTTGCATTTCCATAGACTGGGCATCTTTTCAATTACATTGGTTTTACTGATTTCACCATAGAGAATCATCACGTATTAAAAACCAAAATGAAAATTTCGACGCTTTGGAAGGCTCCTGCTGTGAATCCAAGAAACCTAAAGGCAACATCGATCCCCATACTCAATCCAATTGACCCATATGGAAGAGCTTTCCATCTGGCTTGGATCGGGTTCTTTGTTTGCTTTCTTTCTTGGTTTGCTTTTCCACCTTTGCTTCACGGTGCCATTGATAAAGACCTTAATCTTACTGCCGTGCAAATTGCAAACAACAATATTGCTGGCCTTTGTGCTACCTTGATCGGTAGATTTGCTTTGGGTCCAATTAATGATCGGTTTGGTCCTAGATTATCCATGGTTGGTGTCATTGTTGTGGGCGCAATTCCAACAGCTATGGTTCCTTTAGTGAAGAATGTTTCCGGTTTGCACGCTATCAGATTTTTCATTTCGTTATTGGGCTCCTCTTTCATCTGCTGTTCTCAATTCTGTGCCGTTTTCTTTGATACGGAAATCATTGGTACGGCAAATGCTATTTCTGCTGGTTGGGGTAACTCTGGTGGTGGTGCTGCTTTCTTCATGATGCCTGCTTTAGTTGCTGATTTAGAAAGAAGAGGCTATTCTTTCCACAAAGCATGGACGTATTCCTTTGTCATTGGTCCATTTATCGTTTTACTGTTTGTGGCTGCTATTATTTTATTGTTTGGTAAGGATTGCCCAAAAGGTAAATGGTCCCAAAGAAAAGATATATTGGATCTCAGTATTGATAATACTCTAGTGACTTCTGTTTCCGTTACTAAGCATGTTACAAAATCGGGCGCTGTTACATCTGTGGAAGTTCAGGCGATCACAGAAGATGACAAACTACAATTGGATCAGATTGTAGCCGACAGTGAGGAAATGGATGCAGAAGAGCACATAGAGCATGACATTGTTGATATTGAATCTGTTATCAGTGTGAATGAGATTATTGCTGATCCTACCATAAAGGAGTTTATCAAGGTTGCTATAAGCCCGAGAACTATGCTTGTCGGGTTGGGTTACTTGTCTTCTTTTGGTGTTGAATTGGCTATCGAATCTATTCTATCTGGTTTGTATAAACAAAGACAGCCTACTTGGACTACATCTCACGCAGGAGCGTGGGGTTCAATGATGGGCCTATTGAATGTTGTTAGTAGACCACTGGGTGGTTATATTTCAGATGTGTTGTTTGGAGTGTTTCAAACTACCAAGGCTAAGAAGTTCTGGATGATCTTTTGTGGATTGATGGAGGGAATCTTCTTAATATGGATTGGATTTGTTCCAAACATGGGTATTCATGGTTTGATTGCTGCTCTTTCTGTCATGAGTGTCTTTATGGAGATGGCCAATGGTGCAAACTATGGTTGCGTGCCTCATATTAACAAGAAACATACTGGTATCGTTTCTGGAATCACTGGTAGTATGGGTAACTTAGGTGGTATTATTTTCAGTTTAGTTTTCAGATTTACAATTAAGAACGGTGCCAATGATTACTTTAAAGGAATGTGGATCATTGGAATTGTAGTTGTTGCCATCAATGTTTTTTGCATTTTGATCCCAATAGTTGAAGACAAACCTAAGCCAGCTGAAAAGTTTATTGCCGCTCCAATTAAGAATGAGGTTTGAGGCAAGCGCTTGTGCTTTTGAAGTTGTTTCTAGTTTACTTAATAGCCGGGCTTTTAGTACATCTTTGTTTTTTAGAATATTTATTGACTTTACTTCTTGCTAGTAGAAAAAGGCTCAATGTCTTTTTAATGTCTTAATATTTTTAATCAACTTACCGACGCTTTTACTAAATCTCTGAAATGCTTGAAAAAGTTGAAACCCCAGAAGTCCCACTTCATCTATAAACAAATGGTATATGAGCCAAAAACCTCGGTCCATAATTCTTACACTGGCTTAAGATTACAGAAAGTACAAATCCTCCTCAGCAAAGCGTACTCATACGTTATAAGAGGATCAATTCTGTGGACAATAATACTAAAGTAATGTCCACTGGCCGCACGGAAAAACATATTCTCCGCCGCGGCGCAGAGGCAAAAAGGTGTCGAAAGAAACGGACATCGGGGCATCGCTTGGCGGAGAATACCAGTGCAGGACGAAACTGATAAGACTTGTGTACGAGACACAAGAAAAATGGGCAACAGAACTATTGGTAAAGGAAAATTGGGTCACTGCATTTAACTATCTAAAATATAATATGCTTTTTGTTTCCTCTCTGAAAACAAGAACCACAATGAGTCCTGTTCTGTGTACTTGTATCATTTTGTGAATCAAACCGTCTACGGAAAGCACGCAAAACTCAAATGATAGTTGAACAAAACATGCAATTGAATTGCATGCCTCCACTTCCAGAGGATGTGAGGCCAGCTTCATTGAGGCAAAAAATTGTGGTCGTCGGTTTTGGAATGGTGGCCTTTTCATTTTTAGAGAAGCTGTTGGCTAATGATTCCAAGCTTAATGAGTTTTCCGTTACACTAATTGGCGAAGAACCTCACCTGGCCTATAACAGAGTTGGCCTAACTGAATATTTTGAGCATAGGGATATTGATAAGTTGTCGCTGGCCTCTAGAGAGTTTTATAATTCCAGAGATGTGTCAAAATGGAGTTACACCATCAATGACCAAGTTACTGAAATTGATTCTACGAACAAATTAGTGAAAACTTTGGGTGGTAAGACCGTTCCTTACGAGATCTTGGTCCTGTGTACCGGCTCAGAATCTGTGATTCCAAAATCCCTTTTACCAGCTCCAACCCCTTTGAAATCTTACCAGGATATGGGTTGCTTTGTTTATCGTACAATTGAGGATTTAAACTCTATGATTTCATTCAGTGAGAATCCTAACAAAAGTAAGAAACGAGCAGTTATTGTCGGCGGTGGCTTACTAGGCCTAGAAGCAGCAAAAGCCATCTATGATATGAAAGCTTATGAATGCACTACTATTGTACACAGATCTAAATGGTTACTATCAGCTCAGATGGATGGTGTTGGAGGATGCTTGCTCACTAACAAAGTGAAGGAAATGGGGATACTGTGTAGAACAGGAACCCAGATTCAAAGTCTGAAATTTGACAATAGTAACAACATCATAGGCATTGTCTATGATAACGGAGAAGAAGAAGAGTGTTCTTTAGTTTGCTTTGCTATTGGTATTAAGCCAAGAGATGAGCTTGCAGAATCGGCTGTCATTGCAACCAGTGAAAGAGGTGGTTTTGAGATTGATGACTTTTTGAGAACTTCTGATAAATCGATATATGCGATTGGTGAGTGTGCATCGTGGAACAATAAATATTATGGGTTAATTGCTCCTGGCTATGAGATGGCAGACATTTTAGCCTTTAATTTGACCCAGGCTAAGCTTCACTCTCACAAACAGTTCATTGAACCAGATCTCAGCACTAGGTTGAAATTGATGGGAGTAGACGTTGCTTCTTTTGGCGATTACTTTGCGGATCGTGATGGTCCTAAGTGGCTACCCAAATCCTGCAAAGAGAAAGAAGTGAAGTCTTTGGTTTTTGAAGATCCGGTTGAAGGAACTTACACAAAGTTAATTGTTACTAAAGATGGTAAGTATTTACTAGGTGGTATATTAGTTGGTGATACAAAGAATTACACCAAATTTGCATCTCTTGCCAAACAGAAAAAGGCATTACCAATGCCACCTTCTGAGTTGATTATTGGCTCTGGTGACTCTGGTGATGATCTTGATCTTTTGGGTAATGATACTCAAATTTGTTCTTGCCATAACATTACAAAAGGCCAATTAGTTGATGCTGTACAATCTGGTTGTTCTACTATGCTTGAGTTGAAGAAGTGCTCCAAAGCAGGAACCGCATGCGGTGGTTGTGAACCTACCGTAAAGCTAATTTTTGAGTCTGAAATGAAGAAGATGGGTAACAAGGTTTCAAACAATTTATGTGCGCATTTCAACCATTCTAGAGCTGACTTGTTCTCAATAGTTATGGTTAGACAACTGAATACTTTTAAAAATGTGATGAAGGAGTTAGGAACAGATAGCACAAGCTCTGGATGTGAAATTTGTAAGCCGACGGTTGGCTCCATATTATCAACTTTGTATAACAAGCATTTGATGAAAAAGGAGGTTAATGGTCTACAAGAGACGAACGATAAATTTTTGGGTAATATCCAGAGAAACGGTACTTACTCAGTTGTTCCCAGAATGTCTGCTGGTGAAATCACTCCTGAGAAGTTGATTGCAATTGGTGAGATTGCTAAGAAATATAATGTCTACACAAAGATTACCGGAGCACAAAGAGTTGATCTCTTTGGTGTCAAAAAACCAGATTTAATTTCTGTCTGGAAGGATTTAAATGAAGCTGGTTTTGAAAGTGGACAAGCTTACGGTAAAACTCTACGTAATGTCAAGTCTTGTGTGGGTTCTACCTGGTGTAGATATGGTATCGGCGACTCAGTTGGTTTAGCTGTTAGACTTGAGGAGAGATACAAGGGTATTAGATCTCCACATAAGATGAAAGGTGGTGTATCTGGTTGTGTTCGTGACTGCGCAGAGTTTCATTCCAAAGATTTTGGTCTTTGTGCTGTTCAAGATGGATATAATGTCTATGTTGGAGGTAATGGTGGTATGAAGCCAGCTCATGCTCAGTTGCTTGCCTCAAATGTTAGACCAGACGAGGTTATTCCTTTATTGGACCGCTATATAATGTTTTACATTAGAACTGCTGATAGGCTCCAAAGAACAGCCAGATGGTTAGAGAATTTAGATGGAGGTATTGAATATTTGAAAGATGTTATTGTGAAAGATAAGTTGGGAATTGCTAACGATTTGGAAGTTCAAATGAAACAGCTAGTATCCGGCTACTATGACGAATGGGCTAGAGCGATTGAAGAGGATGCAGAAAATCCAATTTTTAAGCAGTTCATAAATACTGATAAGACTCAAGAATCTGTTGAAATTGTTTATGAAAGAGGCCAACCAAGACCAGCTCACTGGGCTCCAGCCTCTGCTACAGAAAAGTTTAATGAGATTAAGTGGTCGTCAACCAGCTGGAAGCTAGTGTGTAAATCTAGCGATTTGGCTCCTTCAGAATCTGGATCATCAGTTACAGTTCTAATCAGTGATACTCAACTGGCTGTCTTCAGAAACAGCAAAGGTGAATTATACTGTTCTCAGAATATGTGTGCACACAAAAGAGCCTTTGTGCTGAGTCAGGGTATTTTGGCTGAAGACGCTGCAAAGGATAGCTATGTGTCTTGTCCAATGCACAAAAGAAACTTTGATTTAAAGTCTGGTGCTTGTAAGAATGACACAGAGTTGTCTATTGCTACTTTTGAAGTCAAAGAGAATATAGAGGAAGGCACAATCTACGTAAAACTGCCTCCAATGTCAGAGCTTGACGAGCTACTAGGTACCACGAAGTGGAAAGTCAAAAAATCAGAGTCTGAAACTAGGGAGTTTTCCAAAGTTGACAAGAGGTACAGCTTTAAATTGCCTGAGAGAAGGCAACCTATTCTGAGTTGTTCAGGGTCTTCTGGACTTGACTGGTAGGTTACCAATTTGCATATTTGATTCTTACTTATATACTTATTTATTTTATTTATTTATATTTAACAAGCAGACTTATCTAAAACTTCGCCACAATTTAAATAAATTATTAATAATTGAAAAGAGCATGTTAATGTAGTAAACCTATATATCAGATAGTAACTTTTACTTTCTATGGAATAGCTCTCCTTTTGAGTTCGCTTATCTGCTCCCAAATCGCCCTGTCGACAAAAACGGCTCGCGGGCGGCAGCATATTCTCCGCTCAACTGGCGGAGAATACAAATTAGATAGACAATTCACAAATGCTTTCATTAATCGCCGCCTTGGATAGCATGATTTGAAAACTACATACGGAGCAGTAAACCATTGAAAACTGGCTCAGTTTGAAAACGTATTTACAGAATTGACTTTTTAGATTTGTGTGACTTTCATATATCTTGCGGGTATTGTAGTATGATGATCTCAGCTAGGTTTGAATTTACACAACTGAGATCAACTTCTTTTCATAGTTGTTGAGCCATAGATTTTGAAATTTAATTAACATCAAGACAACATACCAAATTGTTTAAATATGCTAGTAGATAGCGCTGATTTTATTATGAAGCCGGCTAAGGTTGATATAGCTAGTAATAGATTTTCTATCCCTGTTTTGGAAGACATCACAAGGCTCCCATTCCCGGTAAGATTTGAAAACCCACTGACAGAAGTACTAGAAACGGATAAAAACACAAAGGATAACCATGTTGCAAGAAATCCAAATCTTTTAAGACTTACAGGTTCACATCCATTTAATGCAGAGGCAGAGCTATCCACATTATATAATTCTGGTTTTTTAACCCCAGCAAGCCTACACTTTGTCAGAAACCACGGAGCTGTACCAATAGTTGATAACGACATTTTAGACTGGGAGATTGAAATATCAGGAATGGTTGAAAAGCCCTACAAGTTAAAGCTTGCAGAGATTATTGAAACGTTTGATATTTATACAGTCCCAGTTACTCTTGTTTGCGCCGGAAACAGAAGAAAAGAGCAAAATATGGTCAAGAAGGGAACTGGGTTCAACTGGGGCGCTGCTGGCACATCAACCTCTCTATGGACTGGTTGCTTATTGGGTGATGTCATTGCCAAGGCAAAACCTTTTAAAAAAGCAAGATACGTTTGGATGGAAGGCGGAGACAATCCGGCAAAGGGACCTTACGGGACCTCTATCAGACTTCACTGGGTTATGGATCCAGAGCGATCATTTATGCTTGCATACAAGCATAATGGTGATTGGCTTTTACCCGATCATGGAAAACCACTTAGATGTGTTCTACCAGGAATAGTTGGAGGCAGATCTGTGAAATGGCTAAAAAAATTAATCATTAGTGATGTACCTTCAGATAACTGGTACCATATTTTTGATAATAGACTGCTTCCCACAATGGTTACCCCAGAAATAGCAAAGAGCAATGAAAGCTGGTGGAGAGATGAACGTTATGTCTTACAGGAGCTAAACGTTCAGAGTGTTACATGTCAACCGAGAAATGATGAGACAATTCCTTTGGATTCAACAACTGATTATGAGTTAGGAGGATTTGCATATACTGGTGGTGGATCCCGAATTGGCAGAGTAGAAATCAGTCTTGACAAGGGACGGACATGGCAGCTTACAAATATAGACTATCCTGAGGATAGATACCGTGAAGCCGGATATTTCAGGTTGTTTGGCGGCCTTGTTAATGTATGTGATCGAATGAGTTGCTTATGCTGGTGTTTTTGGAAGCTTAAAGTCCCGGTGAGCATGCTACGCCATTCCAAGGAGATTTTAGTTAGGGCCATGGATGAACGTATGTGCATCCAGCCGAGAGACATGTACTGGAATGTCACTTCCATGTATAACAACTGGTGGTATAGAGTTGCAATTATTATTGATGAAAGAGAAGGTGTGATGAAGTTTGAGCATCCAGTTTTGGCAAACACCGCAGGTGGCTGGATGGACAGGGTAAAGCAGGAAGGAGGTGATATTCTCGATGGAAACTGGGGCGAATATGATTCAACTATGTCTTTAGTTTCTGAGAGAGTTAAGAAACTTGCAGTTGATGAAGATATTGAAATGATGTGCAATCCTGAAAAAATGGATACAATTGTTTCAAGAAATGAATTTGCTAGACATGAACATGATGAAGTCAATCCTTGGTTTGTTGTAAAGGGCCATGTTTTTGATGGTACATCTTATTTAGACGATCACCCAGGTGGTGCTCAGTCCATCACGATGGTAAGCGGCGAAGATGCTACAGATGATTTTATTGCTATTCACTCATCATATGCTAAAAAGCTGATGCCTTCAATGCATTTAGGAAAATTAGAGATTGAATCCTCTAACGAGCAGGTTGGGATTCTTGTTGCAGCCAAAGAACAGCCCCTAAAGCCAATGCTTTTGGATCCAAAGAAATGGAGCAAAATCACTCTATTTAAAAAGGATATTATATCTCATGATTCACGGGTGTTCCGTTTTGCTCTTGATCACTCTGATCAATTGATTGGCTTGCCAACAGGAAAACATTTATTCATCAGGACACACAATTCTGAGGGAAAATACGTGCTACGTGCGTATACGCCAAAGTCTAACTACAGACTCAAAGGTTACCTTGACATCTTGATCAAAATATACTTTCCAAATCCCCAATACCCTAAAGGTGGCCTAATGACAAACCTTTTGGAAAATATGGAGATCGGTGATTCTGTTGAGGTGAAAGGCCCAATTGGCGAGTTTGAGTATGACAAGAACGGTCGTTGTTTTTTCAATAAAGAGGAATACCATGTTAAGCATTTTGTCATGATTTCAGGTGGATCAGGGATAACCCCCACCTACCAAGTTATTCAAGAAGTTCTTTATAATAGCCCTGGGGACCTTACCACGATGAATCTCTTTTTTGGAAACAAAACACCAGATGACATTCTTCTAAAAGATGAACTAGAGGCATTATGTGAAAAGTTTCCAGAGCAGCTATTTCTTGACAATGCTTTATCTGACCTAAATTCGATTCCGGCAGGCTGGAAAGGACTTACTGGCAGACTGACCAATGAATTGTTGGATTCATATATAGATCAGCGACTGGTTGGTGAATATATGATTTTGGTATGCGGTCCTCCAGGAATGAATAATATGGTTCAACAGTGGTGCCAGATGAGAAATATTGATAAAAAGTACGTTGTCTATTTTTGAGCTTATCCGTTCAGTATATAATATGTAAGTAAATTTGCCACTATTATGCTGTTCAAGTGTTTTGTATGCAATAATAAATAACTTTATTTAAAAACTGAAGTATCATTCATAAAAAATCAGGAATGTCCTTACCCAAAAGCGACATATAATCTCCATCAATCAGGTCCAACCCTATATTTTCTGGCAACAAATTAAAATTTTGTACATCATCCATAAAGTACTGATAAGTCATATCAAACCCAGCCATCTCTTCTTGCATAAACATATCTGAAGAAAGAGCTGGCTCCCTAGAAGTGTTCATTGCATTTCTTATAGTACTAAGAATTGGAACATCAACACGCCACTTAACAGCAAGCGAGTCAAGCACTTTAATGTCTTTAATACCTCTTTCCCAGACGTTACCAAACTCACTCAACGCAATTATAAAGGTTGAAAATCTAGCACTGGCACCCTCATGTATGTTTTCATTCTTGAAAGCAAGAAGAAACAACTCAAGCATTGCGCATTGGAAAACAAGGTATCCAACAAAGTAAGGAGCGTTATTAAATCCGTGAAGCTTCATGAATCTATCTGCCAATTTGCTTGCAGCTTTGCAATTTTTAATCATCAGCTCTAAGATCACTTTCGGACTTTCAATTAAATAAGAGCGATGAATGAGCATCAAAACCACATAATAGGATAAATGCAATAATAAAATTCTTCTATCCGATGTATCTGATTTAAGCAAAATTTCGTTTGGAAAGGAATCATACAAAGCTTGCAACGATGAAAAACCTTGCTTTAGGAGCATCCGCCTATGAGAGTTATGTAAGTAGTCAGCTTTAAATGAGTAAATTTGTTGAGTTGCCCTGTCATGTATATACCATAGTCTTGAGTGAAGAGAAAAAGTTAATTCACTGATGTAATGGTCATACCTTACCGGGTCATTCACGTCTAGATTGTATTGTAAACTAGATGTATAGAAAGGTGTGCTAATTCTAAAATATTGAATACGGCATCCCCTGCCGAGTACTGTTGTGATGAATCTGTCCTGAAGTATAATGGACCAAAATAAAGCCACCTTAGAGGAGGAGTGGTTAACCATGCCACCGCTTGAGCTGTCTTGAAATTTGTCAACCGCATTGGAGCCTTCTCGTAAATGAAGACCCAGAAATTGAGCTTGAGATGCACATATTGCATCATAATACCATGAATTTGAATCGTGTGACATCCCTAATTCATAGCAAGATAAAACCAATAACGCTTGTAGTACATTCTCGTTCAGGGTTTTGTCGCATGCCTCCATAACGACACTTTCAGCCTCTTTCAAAAAGGCTTTCATCAAAACTCTATCGTGATCTAAGTAAACAGAAGCGTAAGCAAATACCGATGATAGAAGAAGATGCTTGTCAGGCTCCTGGGATGGAAAATTCCAGCTTTTCATGTCATCTAAGCCTAACAAGGATATGTAAAAATATTGAGCAAAATTGATTTCAAATATGTCAAATAGTTCATTCTTCAACTTCTCTGTCATAAAACTAACCTCTGCGTCCTTATCATCTTCCCCTTCTCCTTCCTCCTCGTGAACACCCTGTCTACCAGACAATGGCCCGTAAAACACTGTATTATCCCCATCAGACCTCACTCTCCATGCTGTTGAAACCATTTCCTCTATCGCATCAGACTCAGCATTTAACTCCTTTAAATCCTTCAATTGCGTCAAATCATTATTTTGAATCAACTTTGGAGGCTGCGGAAGAAGAGACTTCAAATCGGTGCCTGCCAATTCCGGCACAGTTTTAATTAAGTTCATAGCATACTGTTCAAGCATATCAGCCTTCAATTCCAAATAATCTATATGTGCTGAATCATACTTCTTCTTTCTTCTGTCAATGTCATCTTGATATACACACTTCTCAGCATTGTTATACTTGGCGCATGTCCCACATGGTTGCTTTCCATCGCACTTTCTCTTCCGCTTCTTGCAAAACAGACACGCATTTGAAACCAACTTTTGATGCTTTGGCGGCATGCTGTGCACTGATGGCCTTCTAAAATACCTTTTCACAAAACCAATCAACAGAAACCTACTATCCAAGAGACGCCTTCTATCCCTAAAAGACTTACCTTCCATCTCCAAGATGAGTCTATTCATCCCGCGCACTTTTTCCTCAATACATCAAATTTTATCATGGGGCTTATTGAATATTTCAGGATACATTCTTTTGGCTACCGTTTGTAATAGCGCAGACATCCCCAAATAACATTTGCTTATATAATTTGAGCTTCCCATTCTTACACAGTATTCTATTTCAAATCTCAATGCATTCAAACAAATAGATTATACAATTCGGCAACAAATTATGACTGCACAATGCCAACCTCAGCTGAACTAAAGACAAGTAAAAAAACTGAGATCTTCAAAATTCAACTACACTAAAAATGCAATATGATTACAAAAAGGGTGGATCACAGCTGCATATGCTATATATGTAATATGAACAATACTTACCTGTGGATATTAATATATTCTTTTCCCAGGTACGTTGATCTATCCTAAACAACAGCATCTCTACTTTCAACAATGTGCGAGGGTGCGAGGGTGCGAGGGTGCGAGGGTGCGAGGGTGCGAGGGTGCGAGGGTGCGAGGGTGCGAGGGTGCGAGGGTGCGAGGGTGCGAGGGTGCGAGGGTGCGAGGGTG
>PPLV02000005.1:600000-785100 GCA_003706635.2 Ambrosiozyma maleeae (nom. inval.)
AAACATCTGGAGAAGAATTTACTATAAAATTTTAAGTTTGGACGCCATGAACTCATTTCAATTTGGTTCTAATTTGTGCATTAATGATGAGTTTGATGTGAAGTTACCTAGGTTGGATGAAAAATCTCTCAAGTTGATTGATGATTTCAACAAGGGATTATCGGTTAACGTTATAGGCAAGGAATTGCATGCTGTCATGATCGAGAACGCCATCAACAATGATATTGCCTTGGAATTCCAAGCTACACAGTACATGAGAAAGGCAATGCGTCTTTGTAACGACTTGAATGGTCTGTATAAGAAATCTGACTATCTCAACTTGATCAAGAAAATCGAAGAATTTTTGGATGCTAAGATTCCAGGAATTCACGAATTATTTGATTTATCTGAGGTTCAAGGAGGATTGAGAGTTGAAGATTCCATCGATAGAATCTTCAATATTCCTAAAATCAAGAAGTTTGAGATTAGATTGAATCTTTGCGCCTTGGTGGCTTGTCTTTGCTACTTGCTTTATTTGAATGAGGAGCATACAAATGGTATCAACGCAAACAATAAATCTTTATTGGAATTGGCTGTGAAGGCCACCGAATACTCATTGATATTGTTCAAGGCTGCTTATGATTATTCCATCTATACGTGCGAGAATGAAACTCTACACGGCCATTCATTGAAGCACCAAAAATTTAAGAAGTTTTCCGACAAACTTGACATTTTCATATTGAACCGTGTGACAGTCTCTTTACAGAAAGCCCATCTTTGGATATCTTCAATTTTTCTTAAGAATTTCACCACTACAAATTTGAGCTTTGAGACAATTTTGAGCCAAATGAGCAACTCTACTGATGCTGTTGCGGTCTTAAAGTGGTTGAACGTTGATTTGAGCAGGTATACCAATAATCAGTTCTTGGTTCTGTTGTTCCATTTCATTAAAGAGTACTACTTCCTTGCAAGCTCGTTGAAGACCAAGAATTTCAACTGCTGGAGAAACTCAATGATAATTAAGATTTTTATCAATTATTTTAAAGATATGAACGAGGATCAGTTTAAGAAGCTTCTTTTGAGTCCACACCATAGATGTGATTTTGGGTACCATGGATCATTGCCGCTACACCAAATTGGCCAGCCAACGCAGCAGCAGCAGCAGCAGCAGCAGCAGCAGCAACAGCAACAGCAACAGCAGCAGCAGCAGCAACAGCAACAGCAACAGCAACAACAACAACAGAATACGTTCTTTTTGCAAAAGGAACCTTTGGATGCGCTTGAAGGACCGCCTACAGGGTCAACTGGTAGCGGATATAATGGAGTTGGCGAGTATGAAGTTGACGACGGATACGAGAAACAAATCGATGATTTATTCAATGAGATGGATGTTATTAAGGACTTGAACTTGCCATCTTCAAGGATGGAGGATCTAGTTTACGATAACGAGGAATCAATGTTTGAATCTATTGCTAACGATCAAGCGTTCGTTGGGTTTTCTTCGCAGAAATTTGGTTTCTTCACAGATACTGACATTGGAGAGTACAATATGGCAATAAGAAATACCCCATTGATGGACGACCCCGGGTTTGGTCGATCGAGCCAGCATGAACAGCTGCAACAGAGAGCCAACCCGGGTTTCTATAACGGAGTGTTACAGGGCCAAACGGGAACTGCAATTGGTAGGAATTTCTCATTTGATCAGCAGCATTCAGTGAGCTCTGGGTCCCAGTTTACGCCGGACGAGCAGTCGGATATGGCTTCGCAAGGATTTATAAGCTAGCGGAGAGGAGTTATGTTTATTGATATGCTGGGTGAATACAGAACTCAGAGTTCGATATTTAGAATTAGGGGACCTGTAGTGTTCACCAGGACTCCAACGTCTCCAACTATACAATTGGACGAGCTAACGTTTGTCTGCATACTCGAACTCCAGTTTATGACATCCCATTTGAGACCTTTGGTTGTGAGTGTAACGGGACTGAAGAGTGGTAATAGTCCGATGTTTCTTTTAGGTTTTGAGGCAGTCGTGTGGAGTAGTTTTATGAAATTCTGCTCTTTTGTCAATAGGACAACGAGTTCTTTGAATTCCGAGTTGAATAGAATGAACTCAAACGCTGACGAGTTTTTGTATATTTGAGATAGAATGCCGATTGTCTGATCGAACCTTCCTCCTATTGACCCTAATAGGAACACCGAACCTTCATTTGCGATGGGCGGATGATCTGAGTCGAGAATAGAGGTAAGGTAAGGTCCCTGGTCCTCGGTAGGGCGTGAGTTTTGGATTTTATGTAGTATTCTCTGGTATTCTTGTGATTCCGATATGAATTTGACTTTCAACATGTTCAAGCACTTCTGTAGGTCTGTAAGGTACTGTGAGAACCAGTTGACGATACAGACGCCGTTATCTTTGAAGAACTGTAAGTTGGCTTCGTGTATGGAGTCCATATCCCCCACGACAAAGTCTGGCAGGTAATTGAGGACCGGTAGACTGTTAGACTGGAGGTAGCTTAGTAGCCTGTTCGAGCCACCGTCTGCACAGAGCCTCATCTTGGAGACTTTCCACATGTGCTTGAATTCTCTGGTTGACAGGTTGCTGAGGTCCTGGTTCAAGATGATCAGAAAGTTGTCCTGGCGTTGCGACTCAATGCCTGAATCTTCAAACAGTTTGCCGTGAAGGTCTATGACATGTGTTGCTGCACCTGTCCCTGTCTCCGTGACCGCCTGGCCTAACCTGAGCTCATCGGGGTTTTCAACTATCGAGCTATCCGATTCTATGGACAATGACATCTCTAGACTGCAGGATTGGCCGCCACTCGCTCGTTCTTTTTCTCGCTTCAAGGGGCCTGTCTTGAGTTTGACCGTCCTAGAGCACCGCTTGGTACCGCTCAGCTTCCAAAGCTGCGTCTACACCACCAACCGGTACGTAAATGATGTCCGTCCAGAGCCATCAGGTCACTTGTCCCCCCAAAGGCCGGGAGTCTGTGGGAAGAAAGAGAGCCGGCGCGCCGATCGACGCGTCGCCGAGACAAGAACGCTCAGAAGATTTGATGCGCCGATCGACGCGTCGCAGACAAAAAGAGCCGCACGGATAGTTGGGGATATGGCCAGGGATATGGCTGTGAACTGTGAAACAGACATTGAGAAGATGGAACCCGAGGACTTGTGCGCTCTACTGCACAATACAACTAAATAAACACGCCATGTGAATGCGTGCAGATGAAATGAACTGACTTCGAATTGCCCATATGCACTTACGTAAATGTGTCCCGCAGCGCTGATGCCATTTACTATTGACTACGTAAGCTGCACGTGAGTGAGACCCATAACCATGTCGCTTACATAACAAAAACATTAACAACACATGCTGACGCAGAATATTACCTAATGTACTTGTGTGCCACTTTAATAATAGAAAGAGCGCAAACGAGATACCCAGAGACAATGCAGTAGAACAATGCTATTATGAAGCTCTAAAAGACACAATACAGAGAGCTAGATGCGGAAACTCGTGCTGTGCAATCCACATAATGCCTTGTAATATGTCGGATAATTCCTACCTACAGAAATTATTGACCGTACTATTTGGGATGGTCAGCTGGACAGAAAAGTGCCGCAGACTGGCAGGCAGGTGGATGCCTGAATATGACTGCATTATGGGTTGCTATGGGTAATGAAAGCTACAAGTGGGCATGTGGGTAAGAGCGGTGTGCGGGTACACGTGGAAAGTGCTTGCGGAAGCGCCTGGCAACACAGTGGTGACGGGCTACCACGTATGTGAGCTCGCCTGGCGACTCAAGTGAGTGGGCGGTTCGCTGCGTGCCTCGCCTAGCTCTCTCCCCTACTCTCTGCTTGTTGCGAGCTTTCTGCCGAGCTTATTGTCTTGTACCTTAGACCACCCAAATAACAAATCGTACCCTCAACCCATAAATAGCCTTCTTGAATGGCATTAGCAATCAAAATGGGACGTGCTAATATTTATGTCCCAGTTTTAGCGTAGTTTTTCCGCAAGACTATGCAACGCGCTGCGCCACACTGCGCCACGTTTTACGTGCGCGCGCACCCCAACGCAAATCGTTGCTGCTTTCGGAAACCGATGCCTTCTTAGCGTAGTGGCGGTGCCAAATTTCAGGTTTTAAGTTGGGAAACTAATAGGCTTTAAAAATAAGGTTTGGTAAAGCTTCAGTGGTGTGAGTGACGTCTTACACACATTTTATTGAAAAGCCCGCCACAGAGAGTACACTAGGCACACCTCTCGTGGTCTGAATGGCGCAAGTGGAGACTGCTCAGGACACCAGCGGACGCACCGGGTAGAAAGCTGCTTGGGGAGGCGCATGTGCTGATGTCCGTTTCTATGGTGGGTCACCAGACAGCGTGAATAGCGGCACTTTGATCAGCAGGAGTGCGGATCGAAGTGTCATACCGTCGCTATCAGTTGCGCCAGTCTGAGAGATTACATCACCTTCAAAGCCAGGTCTAATGCGTTTCAATTGCACTGCTTTGAATCTCTAGGGCAGTATTCCGCCGCAGGGTATCATTCTTATTACCTTTTTCGTATGACAGAGGTGGCGCACACCTTTTGTTGCTGTTTGACTATTGTATTATTTGAACTGGATACTTTATGTGCCATCAATTGTTTGACACATCCCTGTTATTTTGATTGTTTTAAAATGCAGTGTTTCTAAACAATAGATCTATTGTTTCAGTACTGGCACTGAGACCCATTTCTGAAAAGAGCAGTGAATTTGACAAAAAGTAGAGAATTGCACTGTGAAGAAAATATCTAGATAAACATGTAGATTGAAATACATATATATACATGGCTTTCTTGCTTTTTTCTTTGCTCTGATTAATCACACTTCCGGTTTCAGGGGTTTTAAGATGGCTTAGAGATCCAAACGTTTTGGATCCTGTCAAAAGATCATCGACCGCAACATGAATACAAACACTCTATATACGCTGGCGCTATCACTGATGGCACATGCAGTGACTGCACTGCCAATATCGTTGCCGATTGCAAATGACTGTGAGTCGTCCTCAAAAATGATATCGTTCAAATCGGCTTTCAGATACGCTGACGAAGAGTTCACCACAAGACTCTCCAAGAGAGATACTGTCGTCCAATTTGATTTCCAGCAGACTTTTATCACATACCCACTATACATCGCCGGTACCGAAAAGACCGTGGTGGCAGATACCGGATCTTTTTCAACATGGTTCTTGGACTCTGACTCTTCCATTGCGTCTAGTTCCACATCTGTGTGCGACAATGGCTCATGTGTCTCTTCTTCTGACGTCACCGTTACAGATGACGACTACTCCATCACATACGTGGGTAACTTCGGTGCCAAGGGTAAATGGGCCAAGGCCTCTGTGTCAATAGATGGCACTAACTTCTCGGGTTCAGATGCTTTCAAGTTTGGTTTGGCTGAAAGTTATGATGGTGACACGGGAGGATACTCTTGGTGTGGCCTGGGCTATTCCACGGACTACGAAGGTCAATCTCAAATGCTACTAGAAGTGCTAAAGGATTCCGGCCTGATTGACGACAAAATCATTACTTTTGCTTACGATTCCAACGTCAACTGGGGATCAACCATTATGGGCGAAGGTGAATTGACGTTCGGCGGTTACAACGAAACCAAGTATCCAAAGAGTGATGACTCGCTCAGATTTTTCAACCTATCCTCTGAAAAGTCCATCGAAATCAATTTTAAATCAACCGGATTGTCAACAACTTCAGATTCAGACCTAGTCAGTGCTGCTGACTCTGCCAGTGTGTTGATAGACTCTGGAACAACCAGTTTCCAAGCCAAAAAGAAGTACACAGATTTATTGCTAGCCAACTTTGAGACCGACTCAGACTACCCATCTTTCTTTGTGTGTTCAGATTACAAAGACACTGTTTTTAAGTTTGTCATGGACGATGACTCGGCCATTGAGGTTCCATTGCTTGACATTTCATGGAGATACTACGAAGCCGACTACGATCTTTGCCAGTTGATGGTTGAGACTGTCGAAGACTCTTACGGGTACGAGATGGTGTTTGGTCAGTATTTCATGAAGAATTTGTACACCGTTATCGATCTCGACAACAAGCAGGTTGGTATTGCACCTGGTGACGGCAACACAGTCAGCTGGGCTTGACTACAATAAGCGGGTTTCTTCTTTTGGTTTAGTTCTGGTTACAGTACTGGTTTGGTGCTGGTATGGTTATTTATTTCGATTTGTTTTAGTTCAACTTTAATCCCCCATTTTTTGTGTTACAAGACACAGATTTTCTCTTTGCATCCATCCACATACATTTTTACAATTTTATAGACTCTAGTCTTTGAAAGGCTAACAAAAATAAATAATAAAACTCTATTTCTACAAACACTTTTCACAACCAACAAAAACTTACTAAAAATGCAACAAAAGAAAGATAAAAAAGGTTATAGAAAATCGTCATACCAGATAATACAACATTCATCATCCACAACTCGCAGATCCCCCGTGATAATATCATCTTATTACTTTAACAGCTAGCTTTCTCTTCAAAACTGTCATCTTATTGGCTTAACATATGACGTTCTTTTGCTTCTCTCGCATGAGGAGCGTCTACTGCCGTTTTGGGCACCAACAAGGGGTGTGTATTGCGTGAGTGGTGACATAATACGCAGGTGAGCATAGAGCGAGAGGGGATTAATGACATAAGCAAATAAAAAGAAGGAAATATGACATAAGCACACAAGATAACATAAGCAGAGAATCAGCGGTGTATGACATGAGCAGGACATAAGCACAACGTACGGGAGGCAAAAAAGATGAGGTCAGCATTAGCGTAAACTATAGAGCGGGCCAGGAGGACCTGGAATAGGTGGATAGTGGAGACCGTTTAATTATAATATACACAAAACAAAACATTAAAATAGGGAAGCAGAGTTAGAATAAGGCGGGTAGAAGTAGATTGTCCCATGCCGAGTCTAACTCTGTTGCTGTCTCTTTTTCTTTCCAGCAGCCATGGCCAACGCCACGGCGTCATCTCCAGCTGGGTCGGCGTAGCCGCCGGGCTGGCTCTTGGAGTGGTCAACCTTCAACTCATCCAGCCTCTTTATGGTTTTTTCCCTTTGGAGACACCTCCATCTTGTCAACTTTGCAGAGTCGTGGATTTGAAACCCGAATATCTTTGGGGTGTAGATGTCAACGTTATGCACAGGAACATGCTCGCTGTATGTCTGTAGAAACATGGCCGGGAATGAGGTACCGAAAAACGCTCCGTCTATACTGGCGTGCCTCGAAGATTTAGGGTTGTAGAGATCCTCACAGTTTGGGCAGTATAGCTTGACAGACGACACTCTTGGGATATCACTCAAACCAACAGGTAACAACGGAGTCAATTTACAGTGGACCCTTGGACAGTAGCCGAAATCGCCGTTTTTATACTTTTCCAACATTTTATTTAAGCCTCTCAGGGTGATTATGAATCTTGCGTGAATCAATGCGTACAAGAACTTTGCGCTCTCTTCCATTTTGATTCTTGTAGCTTCCGGCTGGTTCTCGTTTATCTGTGTTCTATCCGATATGATGTCCACCAACACGGATATCGAGTCCACGTACTGGTTCAACCCGGTCAAGTTGAACCTGTCCGTGATATACTCGATGTCCACATCACAGAAGTATTCGTTTCCACGGGATCCCAAAAACCAGTCGATCCAGTACTCTGTGTAATCCGAGCCCGAGTCGCTGATGAACTCGCTGTTTGATGCCATGGACAGGAACGTGTAGGAGTAGGTGTGCGCGTCGCCGTAAGTCTGGGAGTAAAATGCCTGCAATCGGGCAAACTGCGGTCTCTGTCTTTCTGCAGCCTCCTACTTGCCTGCTCTCTCTCCTTGTACTGCGTCCCGGCCACACTCTATTCATTCCACCGTGCACTTGGCCTTGACGTTGTCCATAAAATTCTCAATAGAGCACGCCTTTTCCCTTTTTTCCGCTAACGACACGAAACGCACTTGGCAGACACCCGCACGGCGCCTGCTGACATAACACAACATGCTACTAACAAAACCGGCCACCAAGACGAGCTTAGCACAGACAGCTCTAGCGGGCAAAACAGAGCACGAGGAGAGAGAGAGAGAGAGAGAGAGAGAGAAGGGCAGGCAAAGGCCAGGCGAAAGGCGGAAAGGCGGTTGAGAAGACTTTTGAGAAGAGCGATTGGACGCAGCTGGCTTGGACAAGTATATGCAGCAGCACACGGAAACATAGGTGCCACACTCCATCATGTACTACCTCCAGGCGCCCACGACAGACTTCCAGGCATTCCATGTGTCGGTGAACTCGACAAACAAGTACGTTGCTACGGCAAGCGCCGACGGGAACATTTCAATACGATCAATAGACCAGTTCAGCTCGATAGCACAACTCACAGCAACTAATAAAGAGACCGGGCCCAAAGATGAGCCACCAGAACTGCCAGATGCGCCGTTGGACACGCCCGTCACGGAGCCTCCACAGACCCAGGCTACCACCGCTAGCAAGGCAAAGACGGCCAACACAGAACCAATGAAAAAGGTGACTCCCTGCCCCATAGTGGACCCGGCCAAGTTGGAGTCTCTGCAGAAGCCAGTCAACATAGTGGGCGTCAGATCAAGATCAAAGATCACCTCTTTGAAATACGCCAACCTGAAAAGCAATTCAAACCTCCTGGTGGCAGTGTATAAGAACGGTGAGGTATACTTGATCGAAAACCCCCATGACGCTAAAAAGTGTAACGTCTTCAGGATCTTTAAGCACGTGAACGGGCTCATCTTGGATTTTTCCTGGTCGGCAGATGACCAATTGATCGCTTTCAGTTCAATGAATAATGAAGTCATAATCTACGATGTCATCTACGAAGAAATCATTACTACACTACACCTACATTCTGCAAAAATAGCAGAAGCACCAGCAGCCAAAAAAGCGGTGGAGACAACGGCAGCAACAGCACCAGCACCAGCACCAGCGACAGCAACAGCAACAGCACCAGCAACAGCACCAGCAACAGCACCAGTAACAGCACCAGCAACAGCACCAGCACCAGCACCAGCACCAGCACCAGCACCAGCACCAGCAACAGCACCAGCACCAGCACCAGCAACAGCAGCATCCGAAACATCAACAACGACAGCAACGACAACAACGACAACAACGATAAACACAACAGACACAAAAACAACGACAAAAACGACAGCAACCCTAAAAACTGAACCTGAAAAGGAAACGTCTAGTCTACCTGTTAAAGGAATTTGCTTTGATAACTATTCAAACAAATTCTTGATGACCATGGGTGATGATAAAGTGTGTAATCTTCTTGAATATGAATTGTTGCATAAAGACGGAGCAGAAGGCGGCCGTATCTTCAAATATGACATCAAACAAACATTCACAGACTTAATCCTGAGTGCTAAACTGAATAAGGCAACCGTTAGAAAACTATCATGGACAATAGACGATTCTTTAATATCTTGTCCAAGTACAGGTAAAGCAAAGGCTTCCTTGATCAATTTATTAAAAACCGATTCTTTTAATGCTAGAGATTCAGATTCGAAATGGGCAAATTGGATGAAATTCTCAGGTGTCGGTTTCAAATCAAATATGACACTGTTTGCTCCATGTGTATATTTTAATAAAAGACGGAAAAATGCAGATAGAAAGACAGACAAATATTACATTCTAGCGACCGGATCATCGGACGGTTGCGTTAGTATCTGGAGCACGACCGAATCAGAGCCTCTATATATCATACAAGATTTAAGCCCAAGCGGCATCCAAGATTTCTGTTGGACAAAAGATGCAAAGTTTTTATTCATAACTACAGGCAGCGGCGAATTCATGGTCTTTTGCTTTGAAAAGAAAGAGCTTGGTGAAAGAGCATCTGTTAATGATATAGATAAAGACTACGACTTAGAGACAATCTCATCGCAAAACTTCAAAGCAGAAAAAAAGCTAAAGGACTCAAATAAAAATGGCAGAACTAAGCTACCTTTACCTTCACTAGCACCGGCAATATCTAAAAGCTCAGGCACAAGCACACCAGCTTTGATATCTTCAAAGACTCCTTCGCCTGCGCCAGCTGCTGCTGCTGCTACCTCATCAGCCTCTGTTCCAACTCAAACACCCACTATCTACCCGAAAATTACTCCTCAATCTGCTCCCTCAAAATCAGAAGATGATAAGAAAAAGCAAAACTCCAATGCCTCAACATCAAATAACGGTAAAAAACGTCCAACAACAACAAACACCCCAGCGAACGGCACTACAAAGGCCCCACCACAACCCGCAGAGGCGTCAACTGCCGCAACTACCACTAAAAGACCGCTTTCTTCACTAGAATTTGATGCTCCGTCAACAAAAGTTCCGAAAGAGTTAGCTAACAAAGTAGCACCTAATGTAACAATCACAGGAACAACAGCATCCACAACACAGGCTGGTAATGACACAGCTGCCCCTCCAACTAAAAAAAGGAAAGAAATGGAACCAATTGAGTTTATAGGATCTGTGGTTTTGAATCCTCAGATTTCATTTAGTAATGTTCGTATCTCGATACCAAGAGTCAAACCAAGCTTCCAAATTAAACTACAAGAAGACAATGCCATCTATTTAGACGTCAAAAACGGTAATGGACATGAATCACAGCCTTCTAGAATTGCATTGATTAAACGTGGCAATGGCATCGGTTCTATCGGTGGTACACTCTCTTCTATAACAGATACTGTAAGTGGTGTCAAAAAAGGCCTTTCAGGTAGACCATCAGGAAGTTCTCTTGCCACAGGAGTTAAACATTCTGGTCATGGTAATGATTCAATGTCACTATCGGGAGAATTGACAAAACAACTCTTTGTCGACTTTCTTCCGCATAGAATTCACCTAGCAGTTGGTTCAGGCAAATTCTGGGCAGTCGCAACTTCGACGGGCCAGATAATAACATACACTGACTCGGGCACGAGAGTTTTACCTACAATTATTCTTGGCTCTCCAGTATCATTCTTGGAAATCAAAGACAAGTATTTGATGTGTGTTACAAGTACAGGCGAGTTGCTTGTATGGGATTTAAAATTGAAGAAATCAGCTTTTAAACCTGCTACTTTATACCCACTACTACAGCCAATCTACAGATCTGCTCAATTTGACAGCGCTGGCGGTACCATCGGCCATGGATCTTCAGGAGGATCAAGTGGGTCAAGTATGGGTAATGGCACCTCCCATGGCGGAATCGCTGCTAATGGAACTGGAAACTCTAGTGGTGCTGGGGCCGGTGGTAATACGGGAAGCGGTGTTAATGCAAACATTTCATTGCAGGGTGGTTCCACTCCCGGCGGTGTAGGTATGAATAGCACAGGCCGAGGTGGAATGACTGTTGAATCTAATGGGCTAATACTTGTAAATGGAGATTTGCTTGCGAGATCGGAAAATCTAACAATGTGCTCAATTACTTCCACTGGCGTGCCAATAGTGACTTTAAGTAACGGTAATGGTTACTTATTTAATAGTGATATGAACACATGGTCATTAATATGTGATTCATGGTGGGCTTTTGGATCACAATATTGGGATTCTACAGGTGGCTTTATTGATTCTTCTGGCGAGTTTTCTGTTGTTGGATATTTAGAATCCAACACAAATGAGGAAATCATTAGAAGAGGCCGTGGTAAGTTTTTTAGTAAGATCTCTAAAGTTATGTTGATGAGGGAAGGATATGAGAACTTGGAGACCGTGATATCTTTGAACCACTTGGAGAACAAGATTGCAATTTATAAAGTCTTGAAGGATGTCAAAAATTTCAAATCTACTCTTATAACCTATGTTCAAAGATTGAGTGAATTGAATTTGAAAAATAGATTGGTTGAAGTGTTCCAGGAGTTGTTCATAGAAATGGACGACGAAGACCAACAAGAGATTAATATCATAGGTTTTAGTAAGAAGGAACTTCTTTCTGATTTGATTTTGAGTTGCTCTAAATATAGAGAAGTCCAAAGAATCTTGCTACCTTATGGAAGCTGTGTGGGATTAGTGGAGGATGATTTGATATGAGGTCACGAATATAAATAGAGTGTTTGTCACTTGTTTTATTTAATATTATAAACTATGTACATGTAAAACAATACTTAAAATATCTAATTCATTCCAACCAATTGCATTATCTCTTTAATGTTTTTACTAGCGGTCTGCCTTGCCTTCTCGGTACCTATATCAGCCAGTGACGCCAACAGCTGCTCATTTTTAATAACCTGATTGTATCTATATTTAGGTTCAGCCAAATCTTTTATCAATTCCTCGGCAACAAGATCTTTTAGCTCTTTCTTTGTCAAATCTTGCAAAGATGGCATCAAGTCATCAATAGAAGATCTTTTAATTGCAGAAACCATGGTAATCAAATTGGCTATTCCTGGTCTGTTTTCTGGATCATATGTAATCTTGCCTTCTATTGAATCTGTTGTTGCTTTATTTATCTTGCGTCTAATCTCTGACTCCTCGTCGGTAATAAATATCTTTGAAAGAGGTTCTGGATCACTTTTAGACATCTTTTTAGATGGGTCTTTAAGTGATAGGATTTTCTTAGTTGGTGATAACAGCGTCTTTGGGATCTTGAAATAGTCTGACTTTGTGACTTTATTGAAGTGTTCAGCCACTTCTCTGGTGAGCTCTAGATGCTGTGATTGGTCTGCACCGACAGGCACGTGCGTTGCCTTGTAAAGCAGCACATCTGAGGCCATCAACACAGGGTAAGAGAACAAGCCGAGCTTAACTTTGCCGATTTCTCCCATTGGGTCTGTGTGGTTAGCGTGTTTGGGATTGATATTTGCCTTTGACTTCCACTGAGTCATTCTGTTCAACGAGCCCATTCCCGTGAAGCAGCTGAGAATCCACAGCAGCTGCGAGTGTTCTGGGATCTGGGACTGGTAGAACACCGTTGCGAGCTGTGTGTCGATGCCGCAGGCGATCAACGAGGCAAATGCCTCGAGCCGCTGGTGTCTGAGCTTATTGTAATCCTGGGGAACGGTTAGGGAGTGGAGGTCTGCGACGAAGAAGAGCAGTTGTGAATCAACGCCCTGGTGCTTGATTTTGTGTGTCAGGTCGCCCCAGTTTCTTGTAGCTCCAAAGTAGTTTCCTAGATGGAACTGGCCCGTGGGCTGGATTCCGCTGAAGATGACCGACCCGGCTGGGATCTTGTAGCTTGGGTCAGACACCATGCCCACGGACTCCACCGTCTTTGTGCTCTGGAGCCTGCGTTGTGATGAGCAGAGCAGGCGTGCCTGCCTGCCTCTTTGCACTGTGTACCTCACTGCGCCTGCCATGTCTACCGAGCCCAATGCTGTTCAAATCTACCTACTGTGCCGTCCAGCTCGTCTGCCTGTGTCCCCTGACTGCCACATCCGCTTCCACCGCCTACACCACCTTCACTGCTTGCTCTGCTTGCACTGCTTGTCTACGTATCTCTGGCTTATACCGCCTGTCTTGGAATCTCAACGTTTTTTCAACCGCCAAGAAGTGAGTCTGGCGCACGACCTTTTGGCAATGACATAAGCGGGCGCCGTTTGAGCGGGGCACGCCGGTGCACGGGTGTGCGGCTGGGCCAGAGGCAGGTCTCGGGGCGGGTAATAGCAGGACGGTAATAAGAGCAGGAGAGGAGCAGTAAAAGGAGCAGGAGGAGAGCAGCAGAGAGCAAAGAGACAGCAGGTGAGATCGGCTGGACGGCAAGGAGCAACAGGAGCGCTGCAGTTGGGCGGTATTTGGAGCACAGAAGGATGCCTGAATTGAGCAAGAACACGTCCAAGGCAGAAGACGACTTCTTTGCGAATCCGTTCTTCGACGTTCCTCTGGAGATGAAACACAAGCCGAAGAAGAAGAAGGCCCGCAAGAGTGAGAAGAAGAGCAAGCCGACCGGGCCGGTGGCCTCTGTGACGGGAGATGTCGTGAGCAGCAGCGACACGGACACCGTCGCCACGAGGTCAAACTCGCAGGCCACGGACAAAGACGCTGGCGGCACACACATCGACAGACACAAGTCGGCAGATGACGAGATCCTCAGCTTACTGGGGCTTTCTTCCGATCCAGGCCCGGCAGCAAGCTCAGCTAAACTAGAACAAGGCACAAGACCAAGGCGGAAGCGGGCTCGGCCAGACGATGACGATGCGTACACCGATGAAGATTACCACGATACAGGTGAAGACAAGGACGCTGACCTCGAGACTCAAGTTGAGATGAAGCTGCTCACCAGAGATGACGATACCTTCTTGGAGAGGTTGGGACGTGAGGTTGACTCGGCAGTGAAAACAACAGCCAACAGTGAAAACTTGTCAAGCTTGAGGAGAACCACAAGTTCAATGAAGTCTAACGTGATGATCATTGACGGCGAGACTGTTAACTTGAGGTCTGTAGACTTCTCGATGAATATGATATTGAAGATGGGTACGTTTGAGCACAGATTGGAGATCTCGGTTAAAGGCTCATCCACGTTCTCTGCTATAAAGGAAAAGGTTATCAAACACATTCTAAACATCTACAACAGTGATCCATTGATTGTGCGGCCATTGAATCTTCTGAAAAACAGAGTGGCTATATATTTGACAGATTTGAACATTATAGTGTCTCCGGTCTTAAAAGTAGGAACCCTGCTGACCTACAAGAAACAACTAAACAAAACACCCACAGACGCTTACATCTTGAACGTTGTCTTGTCTTCTCAAATGGAAGCGAAGCAGATGATGCTATCAGTAAAGAATGCCGACAATGCCGACGAAAATGGAACCGAACGTGCAGGTTTGGTGGATGGTCCAAGCAATGCTGATGAATCGTCTTGGACCGTCAGCTTGAAAGATTTTAAGACTGGGTCGTTGGTCAGGATAGCTGTTAAGAAGGAATTCTTGGTTAAGGAGTTGGTAGAACTATTTTTAATGAGAGTGAATTACCCAGATGAATTGGATGTTGAATTGGAGTTTGAAGGCATCACTCTAAGTCCAAGTTTAAGTCTTGAATTGGCCGATCTGGCTGACGAGTGCCAGGTATTGGTTAAATATGACCAAGATTCGTTGAAAGAGTTACAGGCCATTACAGATAGTGTTCTGAACAACACAGGCTCAAAACAATATGATAACGAGGGTCATCATATGCAAAATGATTCCATTGATGAGGACGAACTCATTGGAATAGATATCAAGGATTCAAATACCGGCCATGTCGGGGGTGATACCTCTGAATATTTCACTATTAACATGAAGGGTAAGGACAAGAGGTCGTACAAAGTTCAAGTCAATGCCAATACTCGGATTGGTGATATGGCCAGGTACTATCTTGAGAAATCAGGCGCTGATACAAGTTCAAAAGTCAAATTATTATTTGATGACGAAGAGCTACAAATGGATCAACTAGTTGGCGATACCGAGTTAGAGGAAGATTTCCTTGTCGATGTTATACTTTTATAGGACGATTGTACAATGAACAAAATATATATCCATAGAGATTTGTAGATACAAAATTTATATGTACCTGATACTCTATTGCAATCTTTTAATATTATTCAAATTCCAACCTTTCTGTTTCAGTAATCCTCCTATTGGGCCATTGTCCACCATCTGCAAGTTATTCAAGTCCGGTTTGCCTGAGACATAGGCGATGTAACTCTCAGGGCCACACACAAAAGCAAATGATGGATCAGGGAATTCGTTGTCTTTTTTAATACCGAGTCTCTTGAAGATGTTAAGCTGCTGATAAGCGTTCTCTGGCTTTATCTTTGTCTCATCAAGTCCCGTAGGGATTGTGTTGTCGGCTTGGCCATTTTCAGCATCTCTCATCTTTTGCTTAATCTCCTGTCTTTTTTGGGCTAGCAGCTTGTGCTTGTAGACCTCCTCAGATACTTTAATGTCCGAGACACCGTTAAAATTAGGCAACACCGGAGATGGAACGTTCTTCACAGTTAGTTTATCACCATTATCCTGGCTCAGAAGGTAGTGGAACTTGACTCTACCGCATTTTTCAGCAAAGAAGTTCAAGGTTTTGAACTGGTCCAAGAGATTTGATTCGCTTCTAAGAGAGACATATGCGTCTATAAAGCCTTTTGGAGGGTTTGGGGAGTACATCAGCTGCAATAGAGGCATCAGGCCAGTACCTGCAACAAAAAAGACGTAGTTCTCCGGGGCAGGCAGCTTGCCAGGGTACTGTGGGTCAGGTTTTGTCTTTGAAAGCAAATTATGCAACTGAGGTCTTGGTTCGTATCTATCCAAGGGATGGCCTGGAAACTCGTACTCTATACAAGGTCCTCTGAGCTCCAACTCGGTCAGAAGGTTTCTGCCTGTTAGCCATCTCGAAAACTCACCTGAGTTGTATCTTTTGACGACAATGATGAACTTTCCTTCCTCTTCAGCCGAGCTGACAAGTCGTAATAGAGGTTTGTGGGTGTCTCTATCTATGCCGGCAACGTAGAGCGGTAGAGGAGTAAAGTTCCTCACAATGTTGATGTCGGGCTCTTTGATCTCAATGCTCCAAAGGCGCTTTCCGTCAAAGAGTCTCTCGTTATGGATTAGCTTTTCGTGTCTGTTCTTTCTCGTCAGCTCGAGCAGGTAATGGTCCTCATCGATCTGGTACTTGAACGAGATCAAGTACGGTAGAAACGCGTCGTTTCTCAGTAGTGCCGAGTCAGAGTCGAGGTTTGGGTTTGTCTTGGAGTTGATGTAGGAGTAGGTGAAGATTCCCCAGCTTGCCAACCCGGCCGCCACCAGAGACGGCAGCAGGGCTCTGAACTTGGACTTCTTCCTGTTGGCCTTAGCCTTGATGGCCTCGTCTCGCAGCTGCTTGGGCGTCTTGGGGATGGCAAACTCGTACTGGGTGCCTGGCTCGATGCGCTCGGGGTCGTACTCCACCGTGGCGTGCGTCTTCTTGAGCAGCTGTGCCACGCTCGGGTCCATAGCTGGCATGCCAGCGTTGGGCGCCGTCACCCGGCTCGACCTGTCCGGGTTGAACCTCTGTGACACAGCGTCCCCGGCCCTGTGTGCCGCCACCTCTCCACCGTCCGTCTTGTGGCCCTTGTACTGTCTGCCGCAGCTGTGCAGCCCCCGCTCCACGGTCCACGCCGTTCTTCTTGCGCCTAGTCCTCTTGCCCACATCTCCAGCCTGCTACTGCTCTGTGTTCCTATCTGTCCACCTATCTGTCCACCTATCTGCCCTCCAGCACCTGCTCCACGCTCCACTTCTCCACCCTCTTCACCATCACCTCCCCCCCACTGATAGCCTCAGCTCTCCGGAGTCTCATTTTCGTCCATTTTTCGGTGGAGAAAAGCCGGGGGCAAGAGGAGAAAGAGGTGGAAGAGAGGAAGAGGAGGGAAGGATGGAGGAAGGAGTGGAGGGAGAGTGGAGGAAGAAGCGTGGTAGCAGCAGCAGACCGAGACAAGTGCCAGAGAGAGAGGGTTAGGACAGGATGGCGAAGCTGGAATTGGAGCACAAGTTCACGGGCCACAAAGACAAGTGCTGGTGGGTGTCGACACACCCCGAGCAGCCGCTACTGGCGACGGTGTCGTCGGACAAGACGTGCAGGCTGTACAACTACCGGACGCACAAGCTGGTGACGGTGTTGGACGAGAGCACGCACACCAAGACGCTGCGGTCGGTGGCGTTCAAGCCCACCGGGGACTTTCCGTCATTGGCGATTGGCTCGTTCGACTCGACAGTGTCCATCTGGGGCCAGGACACCCAGCTGGAGGAAGAGACACCAGATGCAGAGAGCGCAGGGTGGGAGTTGATGGCCATTATCGAAGGACACGAGAACGAGATCAAATGTGTAGACTGGTCGCACGACGGCCGGTACTTGGCCACGTGCTCCAGAGACAAGTCCATCTGGATCTGGGAAACAGACGAGTCCAACGAAGAGTTCGAGTGCATCAACGTGATCCAGGAACACGACCAAGACGTGAAGTTTGTCAAGTGGCACCCCCACAGAAACATCCTAGCCTCCTGTAGCTACGACGATACATGCAGAATCTTCAAGCAGGACGACTACGACGCCGACGACTGGGTGTGTGTGGCCAACCTCGCAGGCGCAGATGGAACCGTCTGGGGCTGTGATTTCGAAGACAAGGATACAGACGTTATAAGATTGGTTAATTGCAGTGACGATTCAGCAGTCAGAATCTGGAAGTTCATCGACCACAAAACAGCCACCGATAACCTACCTTCCAGTTTGAAAGACGAAGAGGAATGGGTGTTGGACACAACTTTACCAAAAGTGCACACCGGCGCAGTGTACAGTGTTTCATGGAACAGTAAGAACGGACTAATAGCCAGCTGTGGATCAGATGGTAGAATAGCAGTTTACAAGGAAGATGAAGCCGGGAAATGGAATTTGCTAACTGTTACCGAGACTGCCCATGGCGTGTACGAGGTGAATTGTGTCAAATGGATAAATGACATCCAACTAGCGAGTGCCGGTGATGACGGTAGCTGTAAACTATGGAAGCTCGCCATGTAAGACACTCAGGAGGTGTTAATTGACCAGCAAATGTAATCTGACGGAGCAAAGTACCTCAGGTTCAACTTTATACACTTTTACGATTCGTATAACACAGAAACCCGTAAATCAAGATAAAACACAAGCCCCATCAGGAAATAGACACAATTAGCTAAATAATACAACAATGCAGCTAAGCAAATATAACTAGTAGCAGGAACAACACAACGATACAGAGAATCATCAATATCCAAAAACATAGTCTTCTCTGGTTTCTGTGATACTTGTTGGCTTTATAGAGATGTTTACTAGCAGACCTCGTGTCGTGCAGAGTGTTGTATATATTTGTCTCTATATTGTCCACCAGCTCTCCCTGGCTCAGCACAAGGTTTGATAGGTCATGGAACATCCCGTTGATCTCAGTGACACTGTTTGAGATCGACTCGATCTCTCTCTCTCTCTCTTCTATCATGTTTCTTTGGTACTCTATTTCCTCTGCGTTTACCGGCTCGTATTCGATCACCAACTGACTCTTGGCTGCCACGCTGTTCTGTCCGGCTTCATTTTTCTTGGACTCTTGATCCTGTATGACACTCAAGCTACCAGTGTTCAAGCTTTTATCCAACTCTAGAAGTGCTTTTTGTAGTCTAGTGAACTCCGCTAACGAATCTTTCACGCTTGTGTTGAGCTTGTTTTTGACAAAAGCCTGTGATCTGTTGAACAAGGACGCATCAATGGAATTCAGCTCATTGCAGAACCTGGACAGCTCTTTGAATCTCACCGTCAACTTGTCCACCAATTTCAAGCTGTTTCCGTGGAACTTGTCGCCTGTATCCTGGCCCAAATGTGCCTTCAACTGCGTGATGTTCCTGTTCAAATTGTTCAATAGGTTGTTGATATCCAGCAATCCGTTCGATATACTCTCGTTCAGACTGTCAAATTCCGGCACGTCCCGGTACGCCGGCTGGTCCTCCAAATCAATATCGCCCGTATCTGTGTTTGCCATCTCTCTGCTATCCCTGGTAGCTCTATTATTCTTCTGTTGCTCTGCCTGTGCTCCTTCTACGCCTCCAAACCCACTCATATCTGTTCCTCTTTCACCGGCTATCTGACCCGCCCCTGAAGGCAGCACAGACCTGCTGCGCCACTGGCGCGCCCCAGTGTGGCGGAGAAACGAGCCCATCTTCACGTCTATTAAGTATCCTACACCATAGATCATGTCAATAACCAAAAGCAAACCGCAGTATATTAGGTATCATACATTGCGTATCATACACCGCATATCATACACCACACATCATATCAAAACAAGTCCATCTTCACGTATATTAAGAATTGTTATACATTACACATCATATCAATAACCATAATCAATTTCTAATGTTCAATTTCTCCTTCAAGTCGAGGTAGAGCTTGCTGTCGTCGTCGAATAGTAAGAACTTACTCAAAACGGCGTTGGCGTCAACGTCCATATGGTTGCTGGAGTCTCTGATGGAAAAGTCATCGTAGAGATCATCGTCAATGTCGTTTGTAGAGTGTGCGGAAAGCACAAGCTCTGCCGGATCTGGTTTCACCATTGCCACGCTCACGCCCTCTAGCGAGCTGTCCTGGACCATCATGTTCAGCCTCACATTGGACATTACCGACTTACTAGCCGGCGAGTGCTTGCCAACAGATTTCCCTCCCTGGTCGACAAATTTTAAAATATCCTCCATATTAACACCCGAACCCGTCGCATAGCCTTTTAATCCTCTTTTCAACCCAATCAGTAAACTCTCCAAATAATTGTTCTTCTCCGCTAGAATATCATTTTCAAACTGCAACTTTTCAATGTCCTGTTGCAATTTCTCCTGTAGAAACTTCTTCTTTTGTCTACATTTTGATGCCGCAATTCTGTTTCTTTCCAATATCTTTTGCCTCTTCCATGCCGAAGTGCCGGGAATTGGCCCACCGTTCGGATTGAAAATCACCTCGTTATTATAAATCAATTGGTGCTGAGGAACACCATCGTCGTCAACTTTGATCTCCGTCATAGCAACACCGCTGCTACTACTGCTAACACTAGTTGTGTTGGCAGTGTTGCTTGACTGTGTACTTGGAGATCCTCTGCTAATTCCCCTTCTCTGTGAAGATGGTGACGCTGTGTTTGACGATGACGGATTAGAGTCGCCAGATCCAATTGCAAGGGGATCAATTGATGATAGTGAACGATCTTGTCCACTCAGAGAAGATGGTTCTTGACCATCATGTGATTCCAGATCTGATGGCGGAGGCGGTTGCTGAGAACGCTGCAGATGCGATGGGGATTGCTGTGGTTGTATTTGCGCGTGTTCTTGTGCCTGTGATTGCACTTGTGCTTGTTGCTGTGATGGCGGTTGTGATTGTTCCTGTGATTGTGATTGTGACTGTGACTGCTGTTGTTGCGGTTGAGAACCCTGCGAGTTACGAGAATTAGCATCGTCATAGTAACTTTTATGCACCATCATGGATATTTGACCAATTTGACCGTTAGAGATCGAAAAACGACGTCTCGGTGGTGGTGGCACAAAATTTGATTGAGGCGATTGAGGAGCCTGAAAGTATTGGGACTGCTGCTGTTGATGATTTGGCTGTTGTTGATTTTGCTGAATTTGGGATTGGTACGAGAACGAACTACTATTATTGATGCCTTGCATTGGTATCGGGTTTAATGGATCAACAAACTGTTCTTGCTGTTGGGGTAGAAAAAACTGAGCTGGATCGTTGTTGGAGCTGTGGTTTTGAAACTGTGTGGAAAAGCCACTGTTACTCTGACTATTAAAGTTATTAGCATAGTTATAATTATTTGTACTGTTTGTGTTGTTTGGGGTGTTTGTAGTTGTGTGATGTGTACTTGCGTTGTTTGTAGTTGTGTTATTAGTGCTTGCATTATTAGTGCTTGTATTATTAGTGCCTGTAATATTAGAGTTGTTGCCATTATTGTCAAAGCTGTCAATGTGCTGTTGGGCTTCTAACTGTGCCTGCAATTCCGTGCTTGTGTTGAAATTGAAGTTTGGATTTAGATTTGAATTATTAACATTCTGAGACTGACTATTGTTATAATACATATAGTATGGATATTCAATGATGGGAGGGTTTGTCATCAAGAAATTCTGAAAGTCTTGTGGTTCAATATGGAAGTTTTCCAATGTCAGTGGCTGGTTGTTACCTGCGCCGTTGGCGCGTCTGGAGTTTGAGGTGTTCATGCTGTTGTTAGCGCTAGATGATGTAGACCTGTACATGGGTATAGCACTATCTGAAGGTAGTTCCTGTGCGTTGGAGTTACCTGAGTGGTCTTTTTTGATCAAGTGGTGTGGCGTGTTGCCAGACTCATGCAAACCAACGTTGAACTGTGAGGTTATATGTGAATTTGCAAATGGGTTTTGCTGCAGCTGCTGCTGGCCTGATAGCAGATCTAGCGTGATTGGGTCCACGTTACTGCGAGACAGGAGGGGATACTGTGCAAACAGAAACTGTGAAGTGTCCCGATTAGTTAGATCAGAGGCTGCCCTGGATAGTGCGTCGGATGCTGTTCTAGAGACTGGAGCGGATCCTGGATCTGGGTTCTGATGTAACTGCTGAGAGTTGGCAGGGTCAGAGCTCTGAGAGTGCTGAGAATGCTGAGAATGCTGAGAATGCTGAGAGCGCTGCTCCTGATTGTGCTGCAACACGGACAATAAAGGGTTCATCTCAAATAATATTCCTCAAAAACTATAAAAGGCAATGCCGGGGCAGATTTGTAACTGAATCGTAAGCTAAAGGACTGGCTGGCGTGGCTGCTTCGTTGGCGATCCACCGTTGGCCTCTCAGTGAGCGTCTGCGTATGGGTGGCGCCAGTGGCTCTGTGACTCCGTATGCGTCTGCTGCGCTCTGCTGCTCTCTGCTTGTCTTGCTCAAGGTCACTTTGTAACCTAATCGCAACGCTTTTCGGTGGCGATAAAGTTAATTGTTGCTCTATGCCTATTTGCCACCAACTGCCCAATTGGCTGTTTATTCCTTTGTGCTGTTTTGGCCCAAGCGGTTTCGGCACAGCGCATAACGAATGAGTAACTGGTGATGCAGCAAAAGCGGCTCCGGTGCACGGGTTTGTGCATGCATGGGTGGTGACGACACGCGTCGTGCGCCGCACAGGCGGCGGGCGCCACAAGTGCGTGGCGGTGGAGGCGATGTGGCGCGGCGAGGCCCTGGTGTGCGGTAGCAGCGTGTGCGGTTTCTCCTGTGTGGTTCGCCCTCTGTGCACCTGTCGCTGTGCTAGCGCACACTGTCCTCACGTGCTTCGTGTGCTTACATACTGATGGGCCCACTGACGTAACCGCTACCGGAGATGTACACCGTGCATACTGTGAATAACGTATTAGCAGTCCCTGAACAATCAGGATGATCAAAGTATAAATATTCTATTTCGATAAGAAGGAAATGGGCTTCCTTTTATAGATGTCATCGAGAGGGCACTTGACGATGCCTTTAGGCATACAGCGTACAAGGCAGCATGGAATTGAGTGGAAGCACGGATCATGTTAAAATTCTAATCAACCTTACGATACAGCTGCGTGAGGTAGGATTTTGGCCGGCGCATGTCATGATGATTTGATATTTAACAAGCTCCGAGCATAGAAGGCCTTTTCATGATGTGTCCACGGTGAGGTGCACAGCTTGCAGGAGTTTGCATGGAATGGTGGGATCGTGCATGGAATAGTAGAATCATGCATGGAATGGTAGAATCATGCATGGATTGGTGGGACCATGTCCAGGTTATTGGCATCATGTATAGATTAATGAGATCACGCATGAATTGATAGAATTATGTATAGAAATATTGACAGATGTATATACAGCACACTCCAGAGTGGTGAGGTTGTATTATTGCCGACGTTGTTACTCCTCAATCTCATGGTACCGGCTTTTTATACCCTCAACGTCCAACTCGTCACTGCTCTTGAAGTACCAGTCCCGGTAGAACTTCAAATGGTTTATACTTTCCATGATATCCATACGAGCAGTGTGCGCACCAACTTTGCCAGGCAGCAAGCCGTGCAATTTCTTGTTGTGTCTCTTGCTGATCTCCATGACACTACTCACGTCGATCAACCGGTATGTCAAATGATTCACCACTTTAGGCATCTCTCTCAGCATGAACAACCGGTCCATATGGATAGAGTTACCCGCCATGATTCCAACACCCTTGCCCACAAATCGATCAATATACTCAAACAGCTCCTGCTCAACTTGCTCTAAAGTCTTCTCACTCGCAATCACTTTGTCCGTCAACCCAGATTGGCCGTGATGCTCAATGCACCACTCGTTCATGCTGTCCATCACTTCCTTATCACAGTGGATCACAGACTCGTATCCCTGCTCATCCAACAACTTCAAGTCCTGGTCAGTGATCAAGCAGCAAATCTCAATAATGTGATCGTTCAAATGGTCCAAACCCGTCATTTCACAGTCTATCCACACAATCGGTTTCACCTTGTTGAACTTCTCCCCGCCCTCCGAGTCGCACTCGGCTTCAGACTTCTCAATAGCCTCAATGACTCTCTCCTTCTTGACTTTCTGCCTTTTGGCGTTCTTCATCTCATCGTTTATGAGCTCTGTGGCACTCACACTCCCCTGTCTCTTTCTCACCGGCTTTTCAGCGGCGGCTTCGACCAAAACACTGGCTTCTGCTGGCTTCTTGAACCAGCCTAGTATAGGAAAAGGCATCGTATGGTTTCCGCTTGAATGGTATCTCCTGATAATATCCCCTCTTGTCTGCTTCTTGTACTGGTTGTAGTAGTGCTCTCTATAGCCGGTCCTTATCAATCTGCTACACAACACCTGTCTTCTCAACATCTACACAACAGAACTCTTCTCTGTATATCTCTGATCTACAATACTCTTCTACCTGCCCTCCTTCTTCGCTCTCCCGCCTCTTACTCATTTCACGTCTTCAATTCCCTTATTCATCTTCTCTATACAATTCCTTCTCTCGTCCACAAGAGACGAAAAAAGAGAATCAACACAAATCTCGATCGACGCGTCGGTACGGCCGGCGACGCGTCGCTCGACGCGCCGAATTCACAAGCTATTGTAATCCCTGGCTATTCCTGTTATTCCTTGCTCTATCTCTGCACCGTCTTGGTCATAGTGGTCGTCATCCTTGTAATCGCTTCCAAGGCCTGTCCATTCTCTGTTCTGTAGGGCGTATGCAGATGTGGAAAAGGTGTTTTTGATGGCGAGTGTGCTGGAGAACTTCTTCACTAGCTGGTCCTCGGCACCTGGCTCAGCTTCCTGCCCGGTCTCCTCGAGCGATGCCGCTCTGCTCATCTCAATCTCCAGATGCTTGAGCTGTCTGAGCGGTTTGGATGCCGTAAGCTGCCCAGTCACAGGATTGAACTGTGGCGCAAGATCGTCTTCTGTGAACTCCTGCTCCGCCGTCTGCTGCTCCTGCTCCTGCTCGTCCTCCTCCTGGTACCCTTGTTGGTTCATCACCTCATTGAAATCTGTGACCCATTTGCCCGTCCACGTGACTTCATAGTTCAATGCCAACTGTAGCTCGTATGGAGTAATGATTGGTTTGTAGTACTCATTATAATTGTCAATAATAATACCGTTCTGATCGCATCCTAATACACACCAAGCGTCAACGCTCTCAAAGTTAGCCAATTTGGCTACATTTGGCTTTCCGACAACAAACATGTAGTGCTTTTTACCAGCGTTCTTGATCCATTTAATCACACTGTTCAATAGCTTCTTAGTGTTCTGAATGGATAGCGTGTTGACCAACACTCCAATAGTGGATGCGTTTCTGGCCATATGCATGAATCTATAACGTCTCATCAAACTTGGAAAGTCATCCTTAATCAAATCATAAGAGCCGTCAGAGACATCTAAAACGGTGATTGATTCAAATTTTGTAGAAAGTAATAGCAATCTTGGATCGGTGGGTCTGGTCAAATGAAACAATGAGTACTCACCAATAAATGAATCCAATGCATTACCGTCATCTGTCTCTTCTCCTTCCTCGCTTTTCAGTAATTCCACTTCCTGATCTTTTGTCAGACCGTGGATAACCCTAGAGCTCGTAACTAGTCTGTTGTCGGTCTCCAATCCAGTGACATATTCATCGATAACGGTACCCTTGTCACCACATTTTTTGAAATCGACATCCGCTATTAGCAAGTTAGGGTACTCTTTTTTCAACTTATTGTAAATATCAACCAAATGATAAGAATATGTTGTATCTGCCATGAGCACAATCTTCTCTTCCAAGTCTTCGTAATTCTCTTTAAACTTTTCGACAAATAATTGTTGATTCAAGTAAGGCTTTCCAAACACATATGCGCAACGGTTCAACTTCTCAATTGGGTTCAGACAGGCATCACCGAAATGAACGACTATATCTGCGTTGACATGCTCAGATGCAACCTCGTCAACGCAGCATGCAGAATATGATGTATCTGCTAGAACCCACACCTGCTGCTCTTGATCATGAGAGGTTGTTCTATCCTTGTTTTTACATTCGCCTCCGCATGAGCCTGTGCATACAGACAACGCCTCAATGTCCACAGTCTTGTCTGAGGATTTACCATGGGAATGAGTCAAGTCTATCTCGCCATCGTGAGGCTGATGAGCGTGATGATGGGAGTGATGGTGTTGGTGTATGTGCTTCAGGCCATTTTGAACAATTTGCACGACAATAGCCGAGTCGCACACCAGGTTATCCGGAAACTGCATGGCAATTTTGCCGAACAGCGGTTCACTGGCGTCCTCCTGCCCGGCCACTAGCTTTCTCTGGCTCAAGAACTCAGTCAACTTGTCTAGACTGTAGTAATCTGAAATCAACTTCGTCAACCCATCTCCCGTGCCGTCCTCAGTGTACTGGTCTCCGAAATGAAATTTTCTCAGCCTATTGATGCTCTCGGATGCGTCTGCCGCTTTGGCAAACTGGTACGTCTCGTCCTGTGTACTCGACAGCGCCGGTGCAACTTCAACTTCAACCATCTCAAATTTCAGTCTGCAAAATGTATCTGGCCACCTCTAAATAGCGTTTTCCGGGCTCTGCTGACTCCGTTTTCTTCCGCACTGCTCTCTATCCTCACGGCTGCCTCTGTAACAGCCCTATCTTGCACTTCCAGCCTCCCTACCTCTTCTGTCTCCTCTACTGTAAGCCCACCAGGTCTCTTCACACAACCAAAAATCACATCATCTCAGAAAAAGAAAGGAAAAACGTTGATGCTCGCGCCGATCGGCGCGTCGGACAGCAGCGTGAGAATTTTCATCGGCTCAACTGGCAAAGGCCTTAAAGGCCTTTGAAGCACCTTGAGCAGCATGAAAAGCAGACATCAAACCCTGGTGAAGCGGCAGAAGGGTGAGTGAAGCAAAGAGAGCAGTGCATTCTGATTCTGCATACAGCTAGACAGCGAGCATGACTTCCGCTATAGACCTAGGCCACACCGCGGACTACCACGTCCACCTAAGACAGGGCGACATGATGCAGGTTGTCACGCCGGCAGTCAGAGAAGGTGGTGCGTCCATTGCGTACATCATGCCAAACTTAGTCCCGCCAGTTACCACGATTGAGAGAGTTGTGGAGTACAAGCAGCAGCTACAGAGCCTGGCGCCAAAGACCACCTTCCTGATGACCTTCTACCTATCAAGAGAGTTGACCCCAGAACTTGTTGAAAAAGCAGCTAAGCAAGGCGCCATTAGAGGTATCAAATGTTACCCTGCCGGAGTCACCACCAACTCGACAGCTGGTGTCGATCCAAACGACTTCTCGGATTTCTATCCAATCTTTGAAGTGATGCAGAAGTACGATATCGTCTTAAACTTGCACGGTGAAAAGCCATCGGTCCACAACGAGAACGATCAGGACGAAAACGGTGCCACAGATATCCACGTCTTGAACGCAGAGCCTCAGTTCTTGCCAGCTCTGTACAAGCTTCATCAAGACTTCCCAAGCTTGAAAATCGTCTTGGAACACTGCACTACCGAGGCTGCAATCAACGCAATCTATAAGATCAATGAGAATCTAAAACCGGGCGAAACTCCAACAGTCTTGGCTACCATCACTGCTCATCACTTATCTTTGACCATCGATGACTGGGCAGGAAACCCAATCAATTTCTGTAAGCCAGTGGCTAAATTGCCATCCGATAGAAGAGCGCTAATGAAGGCCGCCGTTTCAGGTGAACCTTTCTTCATCTTTGGTTCCGATTCGGCTCCTCACGAGTTGCACAAGAAAGCGACCCATGTTGATGTCTGTGCAGGTATCTATACTCAACCTTACGCTATCTCCTATGTTGCCGAAGTGTTTGATAAATTGAACAAGTTGGATAGATTGAAAGATTTCGTCACCACTTTTGGTAACAAGTTTTACGGTTTAGATGATGAATCCAAGTTGGTCAATAAAGACAGATGTATCCTAGTTAGAAAAGAAACCCAGATTCCTGAATTGATTACTGAAAACGGAATCAAGATCGCTCCTTTCAAACCAGGTGCTAAGCTACAATGGAGCGTTGAGTGGAAGTGATACCTTTCTCAGCCTCCCGGTAAATTGTTTCATATTTTAAAGCAATTTTGTTTTCTAGCCGTATAAGCAATCCCATTTATTTATTTGATCCGTATATGTTTAAATTTTCCATTTCACACATTGCCCAGTAGTATCATAAACTTCAAATGAGGATAATGACCTTCAGGGAAAGTACCGTCTTCATTAAAGACGCACATGCTATTGCTCTTCCAACCCCAACTCTGTGACTTGCTGAAGCTATTTGGAACTGAGAGAAACGATGTTATAGTTGGTTTTACCTTTCTAGAAGGCGTAAAAATGACAAAGTAAACCCTAATTGAATTTCTATGATCCTCGTATGTGAGAAGGGATCTTTCATCGTTGCCATTGGTGTTAGTCCCAACGTTACCTGAAGTAGGATCTATAAGTCCATTAGCAGATCTCACTGCGCCCCGTAATCCATTGATAGACGATGAACTGGTAGTTGGTCTACCGGTAACATCATTTAAACTCATTTCAGCCAAGTTCAAGATAGAATCGTCAGGAATGTTATCCTTCTCCTCTTGGTTATCAAACCGGTTGTTAAATGAAGCAGAGGAAGAAGTAATTGAATGATTTACCATGCTACCATAAAGTTCGTTCTGATTTGATTCGTTATCGTTGTACCGTGTGGGACCAGAATTATAATTCACGTTGTGTAAGAAAATATCCGGATTTAACAGGCCATTCTTAGCCGAAGATGTAGATGATCCATTGTTTGCTCTGTGAACGTAGACACCAACTTGATAAGTATTCTTAGAGGGAATATGGTTCTTCTGTAGATATAGATTCCAGAAAGATCCGGCATACCAAAACGTTTTGCCATATACTCTCTTACTCGATAGCAAATCAGAGACATTAGCAAACGCAATTGAGAACCTGAATGGCGGAATTTTTGTCCATGTGAATAGTTGGGTATCGTGTGCGACGTTTCCCTGTGTGGACTTACCATCGTCATGGTTAATCTGAGAAGTTGGCACTGTATCACCAGTTGACAAGCTCAAACTTTGTGACATATACCTATCCAACTCGGTAGGTAAACCTGACAATGTTTCGTCTTTAATCGGAACCTTAAACCAGTCACAGTCCGTAGTTGGGGGAACAGAATTTGACACCATAGTTGACAAGTTTGGGTTATTCTCTTTGGTGACCACCATTCTCTGTAATTGAACAGCCTGCCAAAGGGCTCTATGCAAAATTTGTGGATCGATGTAAGGCAAGCCATTGATGTCTAAGTAGCTCTCCAAATCCTGTAATTGTTCTGGAGGCATATGGCAATAATGAATCTTTTCATTTAGAACTGTTTTTAAGGGTTCCACAAATTCTTCCGAGTCTTGAGCAGGGCCTATCGTATTCTGCAATCTTCTTTCAATCAACTTAATTATAAATATACATCTGTCCCACTCAGTTGGAACGAAAAAGTAATCTTCTCCGACAACCTGTGCAATTATGTAGTTTGGAATGTCGTCCCATTTCGCCACTCCCACTTCCCAACCATCAGAGCAAAGTAACCCTTTACCGTTTTCGATGATTCTCTCCGTGGCGGAGCCATAGTTATTCATAGTGGCAAACCCCATATTTGTTGAGATGTTGTCCATAGTCATGTTTTTCACGATATAGTCTGTAGCCGTGCAAACGGCCTCATTAATAGCAAAGTACTGCCCAACTGCAATCATATTAAAAGGGATTTTGTTCTCTTCTTTGATGTTAATTGCTCCGTATAATCTAGCTATGGCTAATTCAAAACTTGCCTGGGTAATCATATCATCATCGAATGTCAATTCAAACAGGTTCTTGTCTTTTGATTTATTATTTCTGTTTCCCTGCGAATCAGTGCTGACTTTGGCAGTTTGCTGCTTTCCTGTTTCTTCTTCTTCTTCTTCTCTATCATCACCCAAAAGGCAATCTTCCCGCTCGGCCCATGCAAACAGAGACTTGAAATAATCGCTTTTATCCAATAGCAATCTGTGCAGTTTGTAGTTTGAACTGAATGCTCTGATCGTAACGTCTGAGTATGCCCCATCCAGAAACCCTCTTCGGAAAATGTACTCAGAGATGCCTTTACTCTTACAACAGCCATACGGGCAAACCACGGACCCTGGAGTGCCAGAGCCATGGCATGGCGCACCAGCGCCTCCGTTGCTGCCCGTGTAGGCATGGATATTGCTGCCATTGTTGTTGCTGGCATGTCTCATGCGGTAATCCGAGTCGTTGGACTTGAAATCATCAGACGCAAAGCTCATTGTGTTGCGATTGTCGCCGTATCTGTGGGAGAGCACGCTGTCTGTCTGCACAGCGTCCATTCCTGGCGTGCTTGTAGTTCCAGCCGCTGCGCTTGCAGACACCAACACGCTGCTCCCGGTACGTGTGGTGCCCTGGTCGTGGCTGCTATAGCCCGAGTAGTTGTGTCTCCAGTTCCCCGGCGTTGGGCCTCCCCGTTGCATCTTCCAAGCGTGTCCTGGCGCCTGTGCGATCCACTGAATCCTAGTACGCACAGAGTAGTATGCGATTCCTGTCCTGTACCTGCTCTGTACTGTAGTGGCCTGTAGTGGTCTGTAGTGGTCTGTAATGGTCTGTACTGGCCTGTACCTGTCCTCTGTACCTGTCCTCTGTACCTGTCCTCTGTACCTATACCTGTCTTATACCTGTCTGATACCTGTACCTATCATGTACCCGTCCTCTGTGTCTACCCTCTGAACCTATTTGCCCCTTCAGCCCGCCTCTCTTACGCCCTCCTATCCCTCCCCATGGCCTCTTTGTTCCTTATAGTGTCGATGTGGTACTTTGATTTGATTGTGTAATTTCCTGTTTCGGTGGGCTGCGCCTTTGCAGGGGAGTCGTGGCCAGTGCCTAAGCGGGCGTGGGGCGGGCTGTGCGCAGGATCAGTCCGCGGGAGAAACGAGGTGACTGTGGTGACTGGAGAGGTGATAAAGGGAGGAATGAAGCTGTGTGGGTGGAGCAGGAGTGTGTGGAGCAGAGGATTGACTGTGTGAGCTGCTGGCAGTCGCAGGGTACTCCTCTGCTCCTCGGCCGCACGCATTCAGCAACGGGAACCGTGAACAAAGTGCAGACACTCCGTCTGACACTCCGGATGACACCTCTCTGTAGATACTTACCCACCAACGCCCCACCCTCAACGGACTACGCACTACTCCCTATGTAGATACTTATGCATCAATGCTGTATTTATCCTATAGTACAAATCATGTCTCGGTTATATAACGCCTGTATACATGTTTATTTTCACCTGTCTGCTCGCCAGACCTTCACTCCTCATCTGGAAACTCCGCAAACAGCTCATTAACCTGCTCGAAAATCTCTTTATCCTTGGCTGTCTCCTTGGATAAATCAAAATCGTCCTCGCCGATATCCTGCATCCAGAACAAGTTTTGGCCCCGGGATGACAAAAAGGTTAGCATGTAAACCCTGCCGCTGTTGCACGACTTCACCTTCTTCCACGTCACGTCGCCCGCAATCACCAACAACTCCTCAGCTTCAACGCTTCCTGTCACAGTATTGCTTCCACGTGGAGACCACGTGAACGTGTAAAAGCCTTTACCTTCTTCGCTCTGCTTGATGGTGATCTCACCCTTGGCCGGGTTTGGCGTGTACACGTTGGTATCTTCGTTGTAATCAACTTTTCCTGCCTTGAATTTTAGAGGTAACGCAACCATTCTGTCTGAGGGTACTCCAATGTGTATGTCCAGCTGTCTTCAACTCCTGTTTACGATGCCCACCACCGCCAGCTCTCCATCTGCCACCCTCTCAATGTCACTCTATGCGCTTTTCGCCCTCTTTGCCCTCTTTGCCCTCTTGGCCTTCAGCCAGTTCTTCGTCAGGTTACGCGGCCCTGGCCCCTCGTGGGGCTACCAAATCGTCGCGTCGTTCGGACTGTCTGGAAAAGTGATGGCTCTTGTGCCTTAGGATGAAAATCAAAGCGGAGAGACAGGCACAGGGGAATCGCAGAGCACAAGTACGGGCCAAGAGGGCGAAAAGCGCATAAAGTGGCATTGTGTTTAACAGAATACAGCGGTGCATTGCGGCACAAGAGAACTACAGCAGCCTACTTGCGCAGACATGGAGTTCCCACCGGCAGAGATCCAGCAGCTCGTGAAAGAGATCGCCGATATTCTATTATCGAGAAACCAGACGGTATCTGTGAGTGAGGGAGCGTGTGGTGGATTGATAAGTGCATACCTGATTTCGATTCCGGGGGCATCGCAGTTCTTTGATGGCGGAAGGTCTGTGTACAGTTTGAAGTCGAGACTCAGGCTGTCTGGGTGGGACAACGCACAGATCAAGGACTACACGGGACCATCCGAGTCGGTGGTGCTAAGGATGGCGAGAAACTTGCGGATCGAGTTTGGGTCTACATATGTGCTATCTGAGTCAGGGTTTGCCGGTCCGTCGGCGCACGTGAGCGGACTTAACGACAACCATAGTTTGAACGGCATGGACGACGCCAGTGTGGGTACTGTGTACATTGGTGTCACTGGCGGCACGAGGGACCGGTACTGCGAGCTCAACACGGGCAGCGAGGACAGATCCGAGAACATGAGACTCTTTGCCAAGTACGGGCTTGAGTTTTTCCTCCAAGTGTTGAAAGACGATGCCCCACTGGACGGCGGCAGTCGACACGACTAAGTACTCTTATATATACTCCTACATGCTTACACATATGCAATGTTTACCACTGCCGCTGTCTCCCGGCCTGACACTCAACAACCTCGTGTACACTCCTCTCTTGAACACACCAGTCGCCAAACGGCCTCCCTTGTAATCCAGCCAACCTTCCCTCTTGTATCCCCCCCCTGCTGACATCACCCCATACATAACCCCCGCACCCATGACATCAGCAGCCACGTAACATCCCGCTCGGTCTTGGCTGCCCTCTGTGTCACCTCATCGACCGTCGCTGCCCGCTGCCGTTAACCGCCCCGCCCCGCAACCGCTATGGGCCTCGGCATGGGCTTTGGCCCCTATGCGCAGTTGACTGCGATGTCCGACCCTTAAAGTAAAGATTGTCCGGTGGGCTCATGGAAAAGCCAACTGGTGGGTCTAGACAGAGCCCCTATAAATAAGAGAGTGGATCTCACAGTCAGTGGAGTAGAGCAGCAGACGAGCAGTTGCGGTGTGGACCGATCCTTTGGAGTAGAACAAGTTAAAGTCGCAGTCGCAGTCACCCCCATCCACCCCAGGTTACAACATGTCAGCAGATAGATCACCAGCCCCAGAATTCAACTTGTCGTCTCAGAAGGCCACACAGTACGAGCAGGATTACGCTGCCCACAATTACCACCCACTACCTGTGGTGTTTGCGAGGGCCCAGGGCGCACACGTCTGGGACCCTGAAGGTAACGAGTACCTGGACTTCTTGTCGGCATACTCTGCGGTGAACCAAGGCCACTGCCATCCAAGAATTATCAATGCCTTGATTGAACAGGCCCAGAAGGTGACACTATCCTCCAGAGCCTTTTCTTCAGACATATTTGGTACCTATGCAAAGTACGTGACGGAATATTTCGGGTACGAGAACGTGTTGCCAATGAACACCGGTGCCGAGGCCGTGGAGACAGCTCTGAAATTAGCTAGAAGATGGGGTTACGTCAAGAAAGGCATTCCTGCTAACGAGGCTATAATCCTGTCGTGCGAGAACAACTTCCATGGCAGATCCATTGCGATTGTCTCGATGTCAACAGATGACGATGCTAGAACTAACTTTGGTCCTTATCTAGACAAAGTTGGCCCTGTGATTCCAGGTACCAACGGCCAACAATTTCTAAGATACGGTGTTATTGAAGACGTCGAATTGGCATTTAAAAACGCCGGCGATAAGATTGCTGCTATTTTGATTGAGCCAATTCAAGGTGAAGCCGGTATTGTTGTTCCACCAGCCGGTTACTTTCAGAGAGTGAGAGATTTATGTAGACAATACAACGTTTTGCTGATTGCCGATGAGATTCAGACCGGTATTGCAAGAACTGGTAAATTGCTATGCTGGGAGCATTACCTGTCAAGAGAAGATAAGCCAGATATGGTCTTGTTGGGTAAAGCCATCTCGGGTGGTGTCTTGCCTGTCTCGGCAGTGTTATCATCAAAGGAGATTATGCACACTTTAGAGCCAGGTTCTCATGGCTCAACCTATGGTGGTAACCCTTTGGCTTCAAGGGTTGCGATTGAAGCTTTGGCGGTTGTCAAGGACGAGAACTTGGTTGAGAGAGCCCAAGAGTTGGGTGAGTTCTTCCAGACTGAGTTGAACAAATTAAAAGATGAGTCAAACGGTATCATCAAAGAGGTTAGAGGTAAAGGGTTACTCACAGCTATTGTCGTGGACGATTCAAAGACCTTTGGTAAATCTGCATGGGATCTCTGTTTGTTGATGAAGAACTACGGTGTTTTAGCTAAGCCAACTCATGAGCACATCATCAGACTTGCACCACCGCTAGTTATTTCAAAAGAAGATTTATTGAAAGGTGTTGATAGTATCAGAAAAGCCTTGGTTGATTTACCAACCGCTGAAAAAGCGCACCATTAACCAAAATGGTGCATGTACAACATACATTTTAATGCCAATTTTTAAAAATACATTTATTAAACTAGTAAAGAACATCAATCACATAAAGCACCCTGTGCGCATAGATATATATATTAATCCTGGGAAAAGTAAATCAAGTACCTGAGCAATCAAAGCCAGAAGAGAAGATGGTTAGAAATTAAACACAACCTCATACTGCTCGTTATCGGGATCGCCAAAGACGTCCTTATCGATCTTATCCAATCTATTTTTCATTTGCTCCGTGCTTGTTAGCATGTTCTTAACCTGTTTCTTATCTTCTGACTGGTAGATTCTGTTTGGTCTTGTGGCCATGTACGATCTGGCAATCAACAAGGGGGCAGCCACGCCTCCTGCAAACCCAATGGCCGTTGGGTGTCTCTTTAACATGTTGCCTAGTGTGCTTGACATTGTACTGTTTGTTAGCTCGCGGGTAGTAAGTAGGTGGTGGATACTAGGTGGATTCTTAGTGGATTCTCGGTATAGTAATAGTCTGATACAGAGTACGATAGTCCGGAACTCGGTGTGGTCGTAGCAGTGCACAGTCAAAATCCAAAGTCGCCCTGCGGCCCAGGGTTGCTCTTCTCCAAACCCACCAGCAACCCGTGTATATATACTTCCTCAGGATGTCTGGTCAACACTCTTCATCCGTTTATTTACCCTTCATTTTTGTGTGATCAACCAGCCCGATTTACCCCACAATTCACGTCCGGGGGACTCGAGCCTCTTAGGGGCCTGCGAGTGCCGTGACCGCGGGCTCCCCGCACTGTGTGTTCCTCGAGCATCTCGGCTTACGTAATGCACAGCCAAACATTATTGTGTTACGTAATGCGCGTTTCTAGGGGTCTGATGGCGTGAGCGCGTGGTGAGTGAGTATGATCACGTGACGCTGGAGCCACGGGGTAAGCATGGCACGGTGACCAGGTACTCAGGGCGGCAAGAGCCCGTGCTGCTGGAAAGGCGGTGTTCAGCGTTCTGAAGTTGAATTGCTCAAGGCCGTTGTGTGTTGGGTATACCGAAGACCGTTGAGTGCTGCTGTTCCTGCCGACTCCGTTGGCTCATCCCACCGTTGCGTCGGCGTTTGCTGTCGCCTTGTCTTCTGCACCCGTACTCCTTCTCTTCTATCTTCTATTCTCTTTTATTTTCTAGAGAATTCTAGTAGATCCAAGGCACATCGCAGACTACTTAATCACAGCGCATAATTCCCCAGCTGGCCAACATCAGTGTCTCATAGAGCGGTGTTCGGATTTAAAGCAGTTAACAGCACAGCACAGATCGCCTGGCAACGCACCTGCACCGTTTAGGAAATTCACAAAACCGAACAGAACGCTCTGGAAAGAAACAGACGCAGCCCATCCAAAGACATCCCAAAGGGCCTAAAGGTATCCCGGGTGATCCAGAGATAGCGAAAGAGAGCCTAGTTTTTGTTGGCTTGACTACATGCTGGATGGTGTATTGTAGAACAATGTTTGGCAGGCAACACTGGTTGTAGACGTTTACTCGGAAGGTTATCTGATGTAGCTTGAAATGTATAAATGAGAGTGTAAATACTGTGCACACTGTATGATAAGTAGTACTTGCTGGATCTGGTGCAGTCTGTTAACTAGTTCACTCTGTAACACTTGGAAATACTTCTAAACACTCCCAAATACTATTGCTTTACACAAAATGTCAGTTTTGATCACGGGTGCTACCGGCTTTATTGCCACCGAAATCATTAGCCAGCTTCTAGCTGCTGGCTATTCCGTCGTTGGAACCACCAGATCGCAGTCCAAGGCAGATAAGTACACCTCCCTATTCAAGGCCAAGTACCCATCAGCCAACTTGACCATTGAAACCATTGAGGACATCACCGATGTTGAGAAATTCGGCGAGTTGTTGTCCAAGCACAAGGACATTGAGTATGTGTTGCACACTGCGTCGCCTGTGGCTCCAGAGTTGAAGGAGGGCGACGACCTCTACGAGGCGTATGTGACACCGGCACTAAAGGGTACTACCAACGTGCTAGAGTCTGTCAAGAAGTTTGCACCACAGGTGAAACATGTGGTGTATACATCTTCTGCAGCTACTGTTGTCAGACAACCAGCCTATGAAGGAGAGGTGATCACCTACACCAGTGACAGCTGGAACCCAATCAAGTATGAAGATGTCAATGGCAATCCAATGCTGGCCTATTTCGTTTCAAAGACTGAGGCTGAGAAGGCTGCCTGGAAGTTTGTCCAGGACGAAAAGCCAAATTTCACCTTCAACACGGTTCTACCAACAATGGTGTACGGGCCTGTCATGTTTGAGTCTGAGATCGGCTCCGACTACACAGGCACAAATCAATATCTAGGTCAGTACTCTAAACTTGATCCAAATAGTGAGATCCCTGAAAATATCACGGATTTGCTGGTGGACGTTAGGGACGTTGCCAAAATCCACATACTGTCGTTCGAGAAGGGTGCTCAGGCCAACGGCAAGAGATTTGGCCTGGCTGGTGCCGAGGCTAACGGCCAAGCCATAGTCAATATCTTGAACAAGAACTTCAAAGGCAAATTAGACTTGCCATTAGGTGACCCTGAATATGCTGAAAACTCTGGTAAGGGACAAAAGTTTGCTTTCGACGATGAATTGGCAGCAATTGGTGGGTACCACTTTGTTCCGCTAGAGAAGACTGTCGTGGATACAATTCAGCAATTCCGTGATGCTCAGGCTAAAGCTTAGAGATGCTTCACCCGCCGTCTTTTTTTTTTGTTTTGCCATCTACTTCACTATTCAGTATACCTTTTGTTTGTTTTTATTTAGTGTACACCGACTTACGCTGACTTGTGACTCAGTGCACAGAAAATATCATACACCATTTTAGATGTTATTAGTGCCACTGTAGGATTCCTCTTAGTGTGTAATAATAGTAGCCTGCGACACCGCTTTTGGTTGTACCATCCAGTCAAATGAAATCGCGTGCTGCTATCGTTGTGGCTTCTATCGGTTTTGAGTTATCTTGAATTATTTTGATGGTGATATTGATATTAATAATACGGTTAATATTAGTACTATGTTGGTGCTGGTGTTAACGTTAGCGTTGATGCCGGAGTTGTCACTGACGTGGTGTACTTATTGTATTCATTGGTTAGTGGCATTGGACCGGAGTTGAGGGGGTGAAAAATTAATGATTATTAATTAACCAGGACATTTTCCATTAGTCTTCACGCCACTGTTGCTCTTTCTGTGGCTATTTACTGTTGAGCGTGAATGTACTATCAATTTCAGCAATATCAGGATTGGTCTAGGGTTTTCATGGTAAAGAGTAGTGCTGAGCCATGGGTTTGGATTCCACTTGTTGGGTGTATAAATAGGTGGTGGTGAGGCCCTGTTATGAGTTCAAAATTGTGTATCTCTGTGTAGTGCCTGTGTAATAACACAAAGTAAAGTAACAGAAATCATCAAACCAATTATCAAACCAATTATCAAACCAATTATCAAACCATAACCGTAAACATGTCAGTCTTAGTCACAGGTGCTACCGGCTTTATTGCCACCGAAATCATTAGCCAGCTTCTAGTTGCTGGCTATTCCGTCGTTGGAACCACCAGATCGCAGTCCAAGGCAGATAAGTACACCTCCCTATTCAAGGCCAAGTACCCATCAGCCAACTTGACCATTGAAACCATCGAGGACATCACCGATGTTGAGAAATTCGGTGAGTTGTTGTCCAAGCACAAGGACATTGAGTATGTGTTGCACACTGCGTCGCCTGTGGCGCCAGAGTTGAAGGAGGGCGACGACCTCTACGAGGCGTATGTGACACCGGCACTAAAGGGTACTACCAACGTGCTAGAGTCTGTCAAGAAGTTTGCACCACAGGTGAAACATGTGGTGTATACGTCGTCTGTTGCTACCATGATCAGAGAGTTGGGCTATGTGGGCGAGCCTATCACCTACACCAGTGACAGCTGGAACGCAATCAAGTATGAAGATGTCAATGGCAATCCAATGCTGGCCTACGTTGTCTCAAAGGTTGAGGCCGAGAAGGCTGCCTGGAAGTTTGTCCAGGACGAAAAGCCAAATTTCACTTTCAACACGGTTCTACCATCGTTAGTGCTTGGCCCTGTGGTATTTGAGTCTGAAATTGGCTCCGACTACACCGGCACAAATCAATATCTAGCTCCATACACCAGACTTGATCCAAAGAGTACCGAGATCCCTGCCATGCTCACCGACATAACAGTGGACGTGAGAGACGTTGCAAAGTTTCACCTACTATCGTTGCAGAAAAGCGCCAGCGTCAATGGCAAGAGATTGCCTTTGGTTGGTGCAAAGGCCAACGGCCAGACCATAGTCAATGTACTAAACAAGAATTTCAAAGGTATACTAGACTTGCCATTGGGCCACCCGGAGGACGCTAAGAGGGCCGGCGAGTATGAGATCTTTGAATTGGATGATGTCACAGAGGCCGTTGGCGGGTATCAGTACATCCAAACTGAGAAGACAGTTGTTGACACTGTTCAGCAATTTCTTGATGCCCACAGCCCTTAAGACTCAACCTTCACAAGTAGCCAACATGAAGACAGCCCATTTCAAATGGGAGCTTGTCTCTACAGATGGCGACAGGGCTTTTGCAATGAATAGTTGGGACGTGGCTCGTGTAGATACGCCACACGTGGCGCAGCCGTTACTTGGCTGATTTGCAGTTTCTTTCATTTAACCAATAAATAATACTATGTGATTGAAGAAGAGAAGTTGTAGAGAGTTGTAGCGTAGCTAGAGAGTATTTGAGGTGACTGTAGATGTGTGAGAAGGTGATGCAGAGTGCCAGAGATAAGATAATACGATCGACGGATCAGGATGCGTTGTCGTCGAGGCTGTCAATTGTGTTGAAAGGCTACTATAAAGATGAGTACTTGATTCCACTGATTAGCCAGTTCATCCGCTTGAACAGAATGCTCATTGACACCGACGAGGAGCTGTCTATGGGGCTGAAGTTCAAGAGCACAAGAGAATTGAAGAAGATCTTTTTTAATTTATTTGATGATAATGGCGGGATCAGAGCTGGGAGTGGCGGGTTTGGCTATTCGGGGTTGAAGTCACCGATTATCAATAGAGGCAGCTGGCTAAGAAGTCACATTCTTGATGTGAAAATAGAGGAATTTTTGAATGAGCATGTCAACGAAAAGACTGTTCAGGTGCTGAATCTTGGAGCCGGTAACGATACGAGGCTGTTTGGATTAGTGTCAAGATTTCCCAATCTAAAGGTTATTGAAGTTGATTTTGAGGAATCGTGCAAATTCAAGAAATTCAGTATACTGGGAGATAACAATTTGAAATCTTGTATACCGGGCCTTGATGAGCAATACGCAGTGCCGCAGAATCTACAGGAATGGACGCTGTCAGAGGCAGAATTGATCTCTGAAAAGTACTGCATTGTGCCTGCTGATCTCAGAGATATTCAAGGATTACATGCCAAATTGAGCGCAGAAAAGATTGTTGATTTTAGTGCCCCCACTCTTATTTTAAGTGAATGTTGCATATGCTATCTGAAGACAGAGGAAGCTGATGATCTTTTGGGTTATTTGAACAGACAATTTTCCAGTCGACAACTGTTGATCTATGAACCGATCGGCGGACCAAGCAGTGAAACATATGGTAATATCATGGTTGAAAATTTAAATAAACGAGGAATTGAAATGCCTTCGTTGTTAGTTTATAACACTGTTGAGAGTCAGACCACGAGGTTTAAGCAATTTTTGAAGTTTGATAACGTATTGGTGAAAGATTTGAAATATGTGTATTATAACTGGTTGACAGCGCAAGACATCTCGAGGATAAGCCGATTAGAATTCTTGGACGAGTTGGAGGAGCTGGATTTGATTAATGTTCATTATGTATTAATAATAGCTAGTTAACTTTACAATACAATAGGTAAAGAGAGAAAGAAAAAAGGGAGAGAGAGAGAAAAGACTATATCCAAGATAAACAAAGAAATTATGAAGTTATGTATATATAGGGGTCAAGGGGCATAGCAAGAGTGAATTGTCATTAAACGCAACCGAGTTGAGAACAAGAAACAATAAAACGTGGACAAAAGGTATGTGCAATCTATGTATAAGAAATGAGCGTGTTGAGCGTGAAGCAGAGTGTTAATTATAAATATCCAACTCTTATCTTTTATAATATATTAGTCGTGTCATTGGTCATTAGTTAATTTTGTCTCTCGTTATCATCTGAAATGTATCTCTTGAACCCACACCATGCGGCTGCACCCAGGGTCATCAAGCCGGCACTGTAGGCCATTGGCTTCAAGCCCTTAGTTGATTTGAATAGCAAACCTGCAGTGAATCCACTGATCAGCGAGTTGACATCATCGTGCTTGCCTCTGTAGGAGTCCAGTGAGGAATCGATCAAGTTGTAGAAGATGGCCAAGACACCGGCCGAGTTACCCATGTGGGGACCACGCTTTGTGACCTGATTCAACACGGTGTTTAATCTCAATTTTCCGTTCATTGGGGTGGAGCTTGTGGCAATCTGTCTGAATCCTTCGTTCAAACCTCTCAAACCACCCAGGCCTAGACCCAGAACGTACACCGAGCCGGCACCGTAACAAAGGTCATCTGTCCAGCCTCTCGAAGGCAGTAAGCCGTTAGAGGTACCTTCCACGTTACTCAATTTCTCTTCGTCCAAGTCCAAGTACTCGATCTCTTTATCTAGTCCCGCCAACGGGTGCAGTCTTGTTGGGTCCAAGTACTGTGACTGCAGGATTGACGAAACGTCCCCTGCTCCGGCCACGCCTCCCGTGGCTACCTGTGGGCTCTGTTCCTGCTCCGTCTTCTTTGGTGGGGCTCCTAATAACCAAGACATCTCGCTTCTCTCTGTGTGTGCTGCCTGCTGACTGCTCCTTCTCGCTATTCTAGTTCCTTTCTCTCATCCACCTCAACCCTATCTGCTCTCTTCGGTTCTATCTGTGCTCTTTTCGCCTAATCTCTGTCTTTCCAATGCCCTTGTCTCCAGACAACAGCGAAACGCAGAAAAATTTTCGGATTCCAGCCGGGTAACCAATCGGTGACGGACGCCGCGGGCGCGTCGATCGGCGCGCCGGCCGCACAAACACCTGTGCACCGCAAAACGGCATTGCGCAAGAGCACGTGACACACCCGTGCACCGCAACCCGCGGCGCTTATCAGCGAACAAAGGGCAACACGGGCCACAAGGGCCGCAACGAAAAGATACGAGATGACTGGGAGGACGGAGGAAGAGGGAGGAAGAGGGAGGAAGGGAGAGGAAGAGGAGGAGAAGAAGGGAGAAGAGAAAGACAGGGTAGAAGGAGGTCTAGCAGTGAGCAGAGTGAGCAGAGTGAGCAGAACGAAGACCAGAATCGAAACGCAGAAGTGACCATTTGGCGCGGTTAGATTGCACACCAGCACAGCACACACGCCGGAGTCACAGACAGTACACGAGAGATAGAGCAGCACACGAATCACAGACTAGTACACGAGTCACACGTTAGCACACACACACACACACAAAGCCCCTGACCAACGCAACATCTTGCGCCTCAAGTTGCTGCTTTTACAAAACCCCAACCTGCTAATAACCAGCAACCACTCCCCTAATGAAAACCTCACGGCCCGGTAACAAGTCCATAAAGGACTGGACTCTAGGATTGGTGTTTTTAGCCTGCGTTGTGATCCTGTGGGTGCTGTCCTCGTTTCTCTTGAACTCCATCTTCATCAACTCGGACTCCTACTTGAAACCGTTCCTTATAACATGGATAAACACAGCATCGTTCACGCTATATCTCATCCCATATTACCTCAATAAGAGACGCTCTGCTAAGTCATCAGTGCCCCCTGTAACAGAAATCCCCGTTTCCAACTATGGATCCCACACACAGGAGTTGGGCTCTGCTTCGGAAGACACTGAAAGCATCGACAGTGACATCAAGAAAAACACATTGCCGAAATTATCATTCAACGAAACTGTGCAGCTGGCATTCTGGTTTTGCCTTCTCTGGTTCTTGTCTAATTTCCTGAACAATTCTTCTCTAATTTTCACCTCAGTGTCATCGCAGACAATCCTATCTTCCACTTCGTCCTTATTCACAATAATAGTTGGTTACCTTTTCAGCATCGAAAGGATCAATTCCATAAAACTCATATCCATTTCATTGTCCTTCATTGGCGTTTTGCTAGTCACGAACAACGATGACCCAACGGTGTCTGTGAGCCCAGAGATGCAACATATATTTCTCGGTAATCTATTGGCATTGCTAGGTGCTCTATGCTATGGTATCTACTCAATTTTACTCAAATTGAGAGTTCAGGACGACTCTCGTATTGACATGCAGTTATTTTTTGGATTTGTTGGTGTGTTTAACACTCTGTTGTTATGGCCCATCTTGCTCATATTGAACTATTTCAAATTGGAGACCTTTGAGTGGCCAGAGTCTAATCAAGTCATCCTCGTTATCTTCATAAACTGTATGATGTCTTTCCTAGCGGATTATCTTTGGGCCAGATCCATGCTCCTAACAACTCCACTAACAGTCACAGTTGGCTTGTCTTTGACAATTCCTGTGGCTATGGTTCTAGAATTCATAATTAAGAGACAGATTAACTCCTTCTCTTATATGCTTGGCGCCTTTTTGATCTGCATATCGTTTTATTACATCAATAAGAGTGAGCAGGATCAAGAGCAAGAATCTGAAAGAGACTCGGTCCCAGACCAAATGGAGGACTAATCCATGGCTCATAAGAAACTCTTTTGAACTATCTGCATATACCCTTCCCGCACAATAGCTACGCTTTTCCCTCAAAGACATTAAATATATTGCATGTTTTGTCGAAACATTTATTGACTGTAATCTATTTAGAACATTTTAATAGAATTGAAAGGATACCCTGAATCTTTAAACAGATAAACGCTGGTGAACAAATTGTAGCTTAAAAATAAGCCACCAGCTAGCGTAATGATTATTGAAAAATGAAACTTGCTTGTCTTCATATTTCCACTATTAACAAGTATCAACAAAAGAATCAAACCGCCAATCAGAATTTGGAATCCAATTGATATCGCAACCTCTGCTGTGATTTGGGATCTTGCGCCTTGCGCCAGGTACTGAATGAACCCCTGTCTTGATTTAATTATCAACGGCATTTTTTTCTGCTTACAGTAGTTAAACCCACTAATATTGATGAATATGAGTAGAATGCTGATCCAACCGTACAGCATCTTGTTACCCCAGAAGGTCTTGAGGAGCTTGATTATGGTGAAGAAAACCGCAAAGTATATCACCACTTCTTTGGTATCAATCTCTTTATAGTCATTGATATAAATATCAATTTCCAGCAGCTGACTGGCTAGCTGAATAAACTGCTGCAGGATCTGTGATTCCGGATAGCTCTTCAAATCTGGCGCATAGTTATAATGCTCGCTGTTGAATGTTATCTGATCTGGCTTAACTATTCTTGGATCATTGGCTGGGTCACCTGGGTTTTTATAGATCTTGGCTCCCGGTGGGTACAACCAGACCTGTGGTTTTGGGCTCAACTTGTCCAGCAGCCTAGGCTCATTGACATCGTTAAAGTTCAAAAAGAAAATCGAATTATATTTTGAGTGGGTCTCAAGCACCGTCTTTGCCACTTTCCTGTACACAGAATCCAACTTCACGTCCTTGGTTGCCGCGTCCTCCAGCTTAATGATCAACCAGTAATCCTTATCACCGTTGAAGTAAAGGTTCAGATCGTCCACAGATTCAACCTCAATTATCCCATCCACAGATGCCACTTGTCGGTCTCTCAGAACACTCGCTGGAAACGCACATCTCACGCTCGTAATAAACAACAGCGCCAGAACTATCTTTCCGAGCCACATATTGCTATGCATTCCGCTGTTTCTTCAGCATACAATGCATAATCAGACGTATCTGCTCCTCTCCACCACTTCCTGTTTCTACTGTCCTTCCACTCTTTGACTAACAAATTCCGAGCCTCTGAAATGGGCCATTCCGCTGACATCAGCAGCCCAGCGTGACCTAAGCAATTACGCGATAAGCACAGCCACGCAGCAAAGCAATGACCTAATGGGTTACGTCAGTGTATAAAGCTATCTTTAACATTAATTAGTGTACAAAGTGGCAGGGGAGTAGCTGGACTAGTCAAAGTAGAACCCGCCTGCAATGAATCTAATCATGTACTCGTCGATATGGCCGATACCGTCATCCTCTTCGGCCTCGTCTTCCTCGTCGATTCCGGCAGCTGTACGCTGTTCTTGCTGAGCGATGATCTTTCTGACGGAATCGTCAGCAGCGGCTGGAGCCGGGGTGCCACCACCGTTAGCAGCCTCGCTCGCAGCCCGACTACCGTTAGCACTTGTGTCGTCCACAAAGTCTTCAGTGTCCAAGTTGACCTCTCTCATAGCAGCCTTCGCAGCCTGTGCGTCCTCAGTGTCCTCCGCCTGTTCCAGGGCCTTGTTGAAATCGGCGCCTTGAGAACCAAACAACAAGGCCTTATTGTTACCCTGGTCCTCGCTCTCCTCTTCTTCGTCGTCCTCCTGGCCTAGTATATCTTTAACTGTTATCTTACCAAAATAGTCTGTCGTGAAATCACCATCTTGAATAACAACGCTATCCAATTGTCTCTTTTGGTTGGCCTTTTTCAAAATGTTCGACTCAATGGTGTACTCAGACACAAACCGGTAAATATGAACATCTCTTGTCTGTCCAATTCTGTGACATCTATCCTGACACTGCTTATCCATGGCAGGGTTCCAATCCGAATCATAAAAAATAACCGTATCGGCACCAGTAAGATTGATACCCACACCACCAGATCTCGTACTCAAAATAAAGCATTTGATTCTCTCATCCTTGTTGAATCTCTCCGTCAACAATTGACGATCCTCAATCTTAGTGGCACCGTCCAATCTCATATACTTATATCCATTATAATTCATAAACTTCTCCAAGATATCCAACACCTTAGTCATCTGTGTAAATATCAAAACTCTATGACCCTTTGGAATCAATTCTTGTAATAGAGTCTGCAATCTCTGTAACTTACCACAGTCATATTGTAATAGAGACTTATCTGGAAAAGCTATAGACGTCTGCACCTGTTGTTGATGAAAAGGTTGCAACATAGATTCATTTTTGGTTGAGCTATCCAAGAAAGTGTTCTGCATATCAGGGGTAAAAATCATGTCAACCATATCATTGACAACAACATTTGGAGTCACAAATGCATATTTCTGCAAAACTTCGGAATTGGCAAAGTATCTTGTCTCAACCGGCTTCACAAGATCCAGTTCATGCAATTGATCCAGCTCTAGTCGGTCTGGCAAAGTCAGCAGTTCAACCAAATTTGAAGATATCAGCTGTTGCTTGTTACAATTGAACTTGTTCATATACAACCTCTGCTTGAAAACGTTCAATAGTTCCATTTGCTCGTTGTAAACCAACCATTCATAGTAATTCTCTAAACTAGTGTAATCAGGCTGTAACTCCTTACCTTCAAACTTATCCGTCAGTTCTTGGCATTTGTCTTGGAACTTCTCAGATGCCGATATTCTACTTATACTATCAATACTGAATGAGCTGATGCCACAGTTTTTGATCGGTTCAAAATTTAAAAAGTTCAAATCCAACTTGTCCCTAAATTGTGAACTTCTAACATTCAAGTGCTTCTTAACAACAATCTCATTCAGTCTAAAATCAGAAGCAACACCGTGATCCATAGAAAAACTTGTCAAGATGGGTCTCACTTCAAACAAATCTGGATGGTTACACACTTTTCTCAATTGCATCAAACAGTTAATGATACTAAGAAAATTACCACTGGCTAGTGTCTCCTTGGTTTGCGCTCTGCTCATGAAATCATCATAAAGTAATCTCTGTCTCTTCGATAATCGACAGTAAACAATGTGCTCATATTTGCCAGGCATTTGTTTCTCGACATCCTGCTTTAGTCTTCTAAGCAAGTAAGGTCTCAACACTTGGTGCAATTTATTCACCGTTTCCTTAGTCTCAGCATCATACTCCATAGAAGATCCAGATGCCCCAAGAGCACCGCCTCCTTGAATAATTTTATCAACTGGTCTGCCAAACCACTGCTGGAAATCCATCAAATTGGCAAAGCCCTCAGGCATCATTTGATCTGTCTTTGTTGAAGGCATCAAGAAATATAGCAAAGACCATAACTCCATAATATTATTTTGCAATGGAGTACCAGTTAATAACAATCTATGGTCAGTATTGAAATTTAAAAGCGCTTTCCACCGTTGAGATCTAAAGTTCTTGATGTTATGAGCTTCATCCAAAATCATATACTTCCATTTCTTTCTTCTGAATATAGGCTGGTCTTGAACAACCAATTGATAAGATGTGATACAGACATGAAAAGTATTAGGCTTGTTCCAACCTTTTCTCTTTTCCTTACGCTGTTGCGGAGATCCATAATACGTCATAACTTTGAAACCTGGTGCAAATCTTTTGAATTCCATTTCCCAGTTAAGCATGACAGAAGTTGGAACAATAATTAAATGGGGACCCCAGTCGTTCTTTTCACAAGCAAGATAAGACAATAAAGAGATGGTTTGGATGGTTTTACCCAAACCCATCTCATCTGCTAGAATACCGTTAGTACCATTGTTATACAATGATGCCAACCAATTTAGACCTTGCTTCTGATAAATTCTCAAGTCTCCACGCAGCAAACTTGGAACAGGCACATCAGGAATGTACGTCATATCATTTTCGGGATCTTTTGGGGATGAGCTTGGTGTCTCAGAATCATCGTCGCCGTTCTCGCTATAGATGGATTCATCATCAGAATCTTCCACAGGCTGGCCAAACAAAGACGCTAGAGCAGATGGTTCCTTCTTCTTTGTAGGTAATTCGGTAGCAGAGTCACTTTCAACACCACTTTCACTTTCATTTTCAGAACTTGATTCATCATCTGAATCAACCATAGAATCGCTATCACTCTCAGAATCGTCCTCGAATAATGGGTTTGACTCTTTTTCAAGCAAGGCCTCTCTCTCATGCTCAGTAAGCTGATCTACCAAACCAACATTAGGAACAGCGGCAGTAATGGCATCATCATATAACGCGGCAAGACCTGTTGATCCATTCCCAATGTCATTATCGTCGTCTTCGCTTGACTTGTCATTGGTCATAGCGCCGTCAAGGGTAACATTATCCAGATGCTTGTATTTTTCTTTCAATTGCTGAACACTCAACTTAGCTTCCTCATCTGCATTTCCATCAGCTTCGCTGCTTTCATCATTACTTGCGTTCTCATCTTCAGAGGTTGAACTCATGTTTTCATCATCACTGCTGCTCTCCTCAGGCTCCTCATCACTTGATATGTTTTGATCCTCCTCGTCCTGGGTGTTTCCATTGTCAACCTCGGGAGTATTGCTTCTTCTATTCAATTGAGCTCCTAACACCTTAGTACTATGATCAAGAATCTTGGATAATTGCTCTTTAGACTTGGCAATTCTTTCCTTCTCTTTTTCTCTTTCTTCAAGAATCTTGTATGCTTTAACAGCAATAAGCCATTTCTTCTTAACCTCTTTACCCGTGTCTCTAGCCAATTTCAAAATCTTTCTTTCAAATTCTTTCTCTTGCTTCTCTTTTTCCTGTGACAATCTCTTGAAATGAGAATCAATCATTTGTGCAATTCTTCTAGATTTTTGCAACTTGTTGTTTCTGAGGTCGTGGATCAGCTTAGAAGAGCGTAAACCTTGAGCTAACATATAGTCATGATGTGTTAATTCATTTCTCAATCTAAAAGGTTCAACAGGAGGCTTAAAATTATTCTGATGATATTGTGTGTTCTTCTTAATCATTGTAGGTTCCTTTGTACCTTGCGGAACGGTTCTAAAAATATTCTCCTCCAAATCCAATTTTAAAAGCTTAGAGTCAATTGCAGACTGTATTTTTTTAATTAATACCAATTCTGATTGGAGGTACCCTTCAAATTCATTCAAATTCAAATCTTTTCCTGGATCTTCAATAGTGGACTTGTATGAATTTAGGTATTCATCAAGTGACGAAAATAGTGGCTTGGTGATATGTGATGGATGAGTAACAATCTGTTTAGGAACATCAAATTTAAATGAAAGATGTTTTGGTATATGAACTCCTGGTGTTAGTGGGGGAATAGAGACGTCAGAGTCATAATCAGATTCTGATTGTCCTTCCAACTCACTTTGTTCAACCTCTGGCTCTTGTTTGACGGGAGTTTTAGTTTTGCTGCTTTTACTGCCCTTCACTATTTCTGTCTCTTTTTTTATTGGATTCTTCAAAGATTTTCTTGACTTAGTAGGCGACAATTGAGTTGGTGGATCACTCTGAACAGAGCCATTCAACTTCTTTTGACTCTCCTTTGCTTTTGGATGTTTGCTTTTAGTAGCTCTAGCAGGCGCCTCCACCAAACCATTCACCTCTTTTTTGTCTTGTTCCTGCAGTGGTTCTTCTTCTTTTTCGGTTTTCACCTCAACTTTCTTATGTAAATTACTATGTTTCTTTGAGTCGTGCTTGTCTTTTTCAGGTTCTGCTGTGTTTGTGCTTTGATATTTGGCATACAGCCTCTGATGAACCAATTTTTCAATCTCCAGCCGAAGTGGATCCGTTTTTTCTGTTAGTCTTCTTGATCTTCTGCCTGTGTTTTTCAGTTCGGGCCATAGGTTATACGCCTCCTCTATTCTCTTGTAAGATTCAGTGTCCCTCTTGGCATTGTGTGAGAATAGCGTCGGGTCAAAGCTCACCAAGGAAGTGAACTGTGTGAGATGGTAAATCTCATTGATCTTAGATTCATTATCGATTAGCAGTGTTATCAGCTTCTCCTTCACGGACTCCTTATCTGCGAGGTCACACTTGGCCGGCGCATGTTCTTTGTTCAGTGGCGACTGTTTGAAGTAAGACGGTATATCCGATTTTTGGCTGTACGACACCTCCTGTGCTTCCGCACCGCTAGCCATGTTCGGCGCCTGTGTACTGCCATTGCCACTTCCTCCTGAAGACGTTGACCTCGAGGATAAACTGTAGTTGGGTATTGATTTGATCCTCGACGTTCTTCTCCTTTTCGACTCGTCCACTGCAGGTTTCTCCGCAGCCACTCTTTTCCGGCCGCTGCTCATTATCGTCCCAGGTCCTTCTGCTTCTCTGCACCTCCTAGACACCTCTTCCCGCATAGCAAACACGTTCTGCTCAACCTCTGACTTGTCCTAGGGATGTCCCTTTTCAACTATGTGGATGTTGAAGCTTCTTTGCCATTCTAGGCACCCGTACGCATAACTTGGCAGAAGCGTGGCGACCGCGTCGACTCTGTCAGACGCTGATAGCGTGCCAGTAAGATATCTGCCAGAGTTGGGTGACGGGTCAACATGAACAACACACCCGTGCACCAGAGATAACGAGGGTACCCTGCAGATGGAAATGAGGGGAACAGGCCAGTACACAGAGGCGGTAGCTACGCTTGGACAGCAGGAGTTGCACGAGATAAGCTGGGTTGTGCTCATATAGGGGACGTGCACTGAGACCAGTAGGTGAGTAGCAAGCGATTGTGTGAGTTGTGGCTTTTGTGGTTATTTCAGCACAATATGGCTCAGGGAAAAATGATCAAGCAGGCAGCTCTGTGCTCCAGAGTGTACAGCAGCAGCTTTTCAACGAGTGTGGCCAAAAGAGCCTTTCCAAAGTTTTTGCCAGACGCCTCCAAGGAGTTTCCGGACTACAAGATCCCCAAAAACTACATACCTCCTCAGAAGAGAGACCCGTACCTCAAATACGACGACCAGCAGAACAGAAGAAACTTTAACGAGCCTGTCCACCCATTCCACGACTACATCGATATCTGGTCGCCAGACCACTACGACTTTGTGTCAGACTCTAAGGCTCTTAAGCACATTTCCCTCTTCTTCCTGGGTTTGATGGCCTTTGCCGGTAGCGTGTACGTCTTGGACGTCTGGCCCGAGAGACCAAACATGCCTAGATCGTACCCGCACGGAGGTCTGTACAGAGACCTGGGCGGCAGAGAGGGGGAAGAAGCTCTGTTCCAGGCCAGGGTGGACAAGGAACTGTAAACAGCCATGCACCAGTACAGTGTCCGCCAGCGCTGCTACCGTAGCTGAAATGCTGGCCCAGCCGCCAACAGACACGCCTTTCTGTGCAACTGTTCTTCATTCATCCAGCAGGTTTGTCTATATCTATATATCAATCTTCTATATCTCATGTCTTTCGAATTATTCTTAACATGTCTTCCTTAAGTGCTCTGCTATCGTAGGCCCCAGGGGCTTCCCCACACCACCCACACCACTGACGTAACGGCGTACGTAACCACGGCCAGGTCTCGGAGACGAAAAATCGATGAAAATCCGTTGCTGGAAAAAATGGACAAAGTGAAATTTCAATAAGTGGAAACCTACATTACACAGGTGTAGGCGGGGAGATGGAGGTGAAAGAGACAGAACTGGCTGCAAGGTTGAACAAGAGCCTAAGATTTGAATAGAATTTAATATGTTTGCAAGAGCCTCGAGACTAGCTAGAACTACTGTGGTTAGAAGGCCAGCTGTGGCGAGATTGTTGGCGAAGCCAGCCGGCGTGCTAGCAAGCTTGCCAGCCAGATTGGCAGTCTCTCAGGCGCATTTCCAGTCTACGCTTTCCGAAAAGCCAAAGGAGATTTTGACAAGTATCAGTGATGAGGCTGATCCTAACAGAAACGCATTCTTCGAGTACACATGGGGATCCTGGATCAAGAATGACAAAGCCGAGAAGGCCAAGAGAAGAACCGAGTTCTCTATTCTTGGGTTGAGCAACACATTGTCCAAGCTGGTGAAGGATGTTAACGAGCCAGATTTTAATGATAAGAGCTACGTTTTTGAGTTGGACCATAACATCAAGGTGCTCAAGGAGAACTTGTCTGAACTCAAGGGTTTTGAATTTGACAGCATCTCACAAATCAGCAGTATCCACGAGGGTAAGCACCACAGAGTCTATAAGCTAGAGCTATCCAAAAATGGAGGCGAAACCAGATCTTACGTCCTAAGATTACCTTACAGCTTGGAATCACACTTGTATCAGACTAGAAGATTAAAGTCTGAAGTGGCCACAATGGACTTTTTGTCATCCAAACTGGGATTGCCTGTTCCAAAGGTGTTGGCATACTCTGCCACAGATGAAAACACAATCAGCTCTCCTTTTATTCTAATGGAGTTTGTTGAAGGAGACTTGTTGATGAGAGATTGGAACCCTTTGCTTTCTGGAGATCTGCAGAATGAGGAAGTGAAGAGCAAATTGCTCTCTGTTATCAAGCCAATTGCAGATTTCAACAAGGCAGTCACAGATTTCGAGTTCGAAGCATTTGGTTCTTTATACTTTAAGGAAGACATTACTATTGAGTCAACGCTACAAGATATTGATGATAAATGGGTAATTGGCCCAACTGTCGAAGAAGCTTACTACAAGAACAAGGATTCTCTTTACCAAAATCAAATGGAGAAGAGCTTGGGTCCATGGCCTAAAGATCAACCATTAGCAATGATCACCGATTTATTGAAGTTGGAGTTGGATAGTTATAAGGTCAGATTGAGTTTGATCAAGAGTGGTTTTAAAGCGGAAGATGAGGAATTATTGATCAAGGCCATCTCTGTCTATGAAGCTTTCCTAAGAATCTCTGACAAACTAATCAACCTTGAATCAAAATCAATTCCAAATCTTGAGGAATTGTTGAAACCAAAATTATGTATTTCTGATTTGGATCCAATGAATGTGATTAAGTCAAAAAGCGGTAACGTTTTCATTGATTTTGAGGCATCCACCATCAAGCCATACATTCTATCCAGCTACCCTTCATTTTTGGCTTACTCAGGTTTAAAGATCTTTGATTTGGCCAAAGAAGTTGAAGACTATGAAAGTTTGGATGACTTGACTAAACAGCAGTTTGAGTTCATGTTCAACAGAACAAGAAATCAGTTTTACTGGGAGTTAGCTTTAAATGAGACAAACAAGAAATTGTTAGGTGTTATTTCTCCAGCTATCAAATTGATCAAGAACTCTTACCTTGCTGCATTGGACATTTCCAATGACAAGGATTACTTATACGTGCAGAATGGCTTGGTTGAGTTGGCTTCCATGTGGGATGTCTACAAGGAGAACGGATTGGTCGGTGACACTAACGAAAAGATTGAGTTCTCCGAGTTGGAATTGGAGCAATACACCAAGGATTTGGAAGATTACCAAGTGGAGATTTCTTCAACACCTTTCATTGCTACCAAGGGTTGGATCCCACAAGATATGTTTAACAATTTGCTACAAAATGGCATGATTGTGAAAGATGGTGAGGACTACAAGTTGGACACCGAAAAGGTGCTTGCTTGAGGTTTTACATAAATAACTAATCCTGTATATATATGTATCTTCAGACAAATGTTGAGTGTTATAAATCACTGAAATAATATAATAATTGTATGAAATAAATGAGAAGTGAATAAAATAAAGATAGATGGCAAGCGTTGAGAGAAAGGTCTCTTTCAAACAATCGTGTATGCACCGTCTACAACCAAATCGGATCCAGTTGTATAAGTAGATGCGTCCGAGGCAAAGTAGAGATATGCGCCGGCCAACTCTCTGCATAGGCCTTCACGTCCCATTGGAATAATGGACCACCACCGTTGTCTAGTAGACTTTTCTAAATAGTCGTTAATTCCGGAATCCATATAACCCGGTGACACCGAATTCACACGAGCAAATCCATTAAATTCCAATGCTAAAGACTTTGCTAGATGAATAACGGCAGCTTTACTAGTATTGTATGCCGAGTGATGAACTGGAACATTGACTATGTGTCCTGACATTGAACCAGTGAAAATCAAAGAACCTTTACCCTGGCGCTTGAAGACTCTTCCCACTGCTCTAGAACAGTAAAAGACGCCGTTCAAATTGATATCCATAACTTTTCTCCACAGTTTACCGTCTTCGTTTGCGTCGTTTATTATTGTACCACTTAGAATGTTAACTCCAGCATTAGCCACAAACACATCAATAGTTCCAAACTCCTTTTCAATGTCCTGCACGATCTGGTTCACTCTATCAGGGTCCGACACGTCACCGGCATACGCTTTGCTTTTGACACCGTAGGTGGACGCCAGTTTTCTAGCGAGCTCTGTTGGCTCATTTAAATCCCACAGCACTACGTCACCACCTGCTTGTGCGTATGCCTCGCTCACTGCAAGTCCAATACCTTGGCCGGCACCTGTCACAACGCAAACCTTGCCTTTCAGTGAGAAAAGGTCTAGGATACCGCCTGCCGGCAGCTCTGGCGCTGGCTTTGGTAAGTTTATGAGCTCATCCACTATATACGACGTCTCAGATACGTTATCTTGGAAGGTCTTGGTCATTCTTAGTTCAGAGGGCTGTATCCGGGGGTTGAAGCAAGCCTATTTCAATTTTTCACTACGCCTTACCAGCAACCTCTCCACTGGGGCCAACTTGCCAGCACACCCAACATCCCGTCACCTTTGGCGCTATATATAAGCACTTAATCCAAACCCCTTATACACATACCCTCTTCTTATGGACCCATCTTCCTGCTCCCCGCTAAACCTTCCAGTCTCATAGCCACTCATCAACCGTGGTAGTCTGACAGCCGTCCTGCTATTAGACAGCGTTTCCAGCCCGCTCGCCCAAACAGGCAGCATAGCCGATCCCAGCCGCTCCCAGCCGCCGCCCGGCTAAATGTCCCAAACAGGACTTCCCCACAAAATATCGGGCACGGAGAAACGCAGCCGGCTGAAAAATGGAGTTTGTGGGGCTAAGCATTGTTTGAATGTATTTGTGAAGAAGTGTGTGACTATGGGACAATAAGGAAGGATGAGCTTGTTTTTGGGGTTGTACGGAGTTTGTGGAGGATTGCTCATATTGAGTGGGGTGGCACAGGTTTTGGGTGCGTAGGCGTTTGGCGAGTGGTCTCTTAGCTTTCCTAAAAGAACAAGTAGCGGTGGAGTGCTCCAGAGGCATTTTGATGAGCACAAAGCAGACACGGACAAGTAGTTGTGAAGCGCAAATTGGAATACCCATAGAGCACTAATGATATCCGGGGACTTGGATTTTGACAGCGTTCATCTTGACTTGTCTCTGTACCTCGGTGGGCCTTCACAACCTAGCACACTCAACCCATCTTCTCCGATACGAAGAGTGACAACACCCAGCATGGCACCATCCAAGCCAACACAAGTTGATTCTGGAGTCTTGAAAAGTAAAAGAAAGGCAAAGAGAGTCAGAACAGGCTGCTTAACGTGCCGTAAAAAACACAGAAAGTGTGATGAATCAAAGAAACCAGATGCAACAGGGGTTGTCAAGTGCAGCCACTGTACATCCAACGGACTAAGCTGCGAGTGGCCCAACTTCGTCTATGTCTCAAACGATGAGATAAAAAAGAAAATGACTCTTGACGATTCATCGCCTCCTCTAGAATCATATATCAAGATGAGAGAGGATCCAATCAAAACAAAATCACAGAAGCATCCTCAGCAACAGCAACATGAGATACAAATGTTTGAAGTGTTCCCAAACTTACAATCTTCGCCATTATTCACACACAAGGAAACCTTTGCAAACGATGACAAAGAGGTTGCAAATGCTACTCTAGCAAAGACAAAATCCGCTATATCCATATCTAATTTGTTGACAACTGATTTTTCTTCACCACAGCAGGTAGAAGCAAAAGAATTAGTGTCATTGAATGCACCACATGGCTCAGTAAACACATTGCCTTTCTTGACCAATGGAAAACTGACTTTGCCACCCCTTAGAAAATCCATCATAACCAACACTATTCAGAATATTCCGTCTCCAATCTCTTTAAAGTCGACAAGTTCAAGTGAAAATAGTGAGGGGAATAGTGATGCCCCACAGGAAACAGAAGACGATAACAAGATCTGTACTCCAACATTATTTAGCAAAAAGGATGCAGCCCAAACTAGGAAGATTTCTCAACAGGACCAATTGAAAACCCCACTTCTAAGCATTGGTCAAGACCCACAGAGATCTAACTGTACTGAGCAGACTTACAATCCATTTTCGCCATTTTACCGAATTCCAGAATATAACTCATTACTTCAGATGTCATCAGAGCCGTTAAATATTAGTGATTTCTCATCATTTGCAAAGATACCCGAAGATGACAACTTCTTAGACATACCTGATACTTTGCGTGAATTTATGTATGTCAATGCCTTCAATACCACTACAAGTGTAAACCCAATACCGGTAATTGAGCACATACCCAAAGAAGTGCTACAGGAGTACTTCATTAACGTGGAACGGTTTACAATAGATGAGGGTGATGAACCAATGGATCTCAAGCCAGAACACGAATTGATTCTATTAAAAAACTATGTTGATGATGTGGGTGGAGGACTCGACATGTTTGACACCAACCGTTTAATGGTGAAAGTTATTCCTCAAAAAATGAGAGATTGTCTGGCATTAAAGTTTGCTGTTCTTGCATTATCGTCACGATGGTTAGAAACAAAGACCACTAACTACCCCGAAGACTTCACCATCAAACTATATCATGAGTCTTTGAGACATTTAATGCCTTGCTACAGCAGCAACTCTAACGATCTATATATAGTGACCACTTGTATCATATTATGTGTTTTCGAGATGATGAGTTCCGATCCCAAAAAGTGGAAGAGGCATCTGGAAGGCTGTATCCTCCTTTTGAAGAAGTATAATATAGACGGTTTAACTGCCAATCCAATTGAAAAAGCAACGTTTTGGGTCTTCATAAGAATGGACATTTGCAATGCAATTATTAGTGAGAGTCACACCATCTATCCGTCCGAACACTATTTTGAACATGAAGGAATGACAGCGGAAGATATCGAAAGCGCTTTTGAAAGTCAAGGCATGCATGCTAATTACATAGTATATCTGAACTCGCTGGTTCTCAATTTGATATACAGTGAATGTGACGGTGAAGAGTTTAAGTTGAGGTGGATTGAACTCTGGCAAAGACTAAAGAGCTGGATAAGCAACTCTGGCGAGTTGTTCACTCCAGCATACGAGTTTTTTGACTCCAAGATTCAATTTCCAAGAGTGTTTTATGCCAACACTCAGGCAATCTCATCAAACCAGATGTATCACATGGCCTGTATTATGATGTTACAGAACAAACCCAGATCCTTGAAATTGTCCGCATTGCCAGCAATTGAAAACTCATTTCAGTACCAATCTGATACTGCAAGTTCAATATCATCCACCACGAAGGAAATTACACAGAGCACGTCACTATTGTACCACGCAAAGAGAATAGTTGGTATTTCTATTACAAATTCTGACTATGGGGCATACTGCAATTCTATTCAGCCATTATACGTTGCTGGCCTCATATTAACATCAAAGAAGGAGCATGGAATATTGATTGGAGCCTTAAGAAAGGTGGAGGAATGTACTGGTTGGTCTACCCATTGGAGATGTAGGGATTTAATCAAATATTGGAACAGTGAATTTTAAAGTTTAAAGTTTAACATTCGTTTTTAATAAATTTCTTTTAAATATAATGAATAAAGGTAAATCATTTTGAAAGCAAGGCAAGTTTTAATAAAACCTGAAATGCTGTAAAAAAACACAACATATTACAAAATAAAGATAGAAAACAAAAATAAGATAAAAACATCATAAAACATAACACATTGAATGATACAAAAACCACTAATTTTCTGATGATTGAGTGGCATACTCTTCATAGTCCACAGTACCCTTTGTGCCGTCTTCTAATTTGACCTCATTACCCGAGTTGTAGCCTGTGGCATGTCCATGATCCAATCTTGGGTGTCTTGCAGCAATCTTGACAATATCCATTGGTCTCCAAGGATCACACTGAGCAAAGATCTCGTCCATCTCTTCCAAAGATCTACCGGCGGTCTCTGGGAAGAAGAAATAAACTGCTGGAGCCATTAGTAAGTTGATGACGGCGAAAATTGTGTAAGTATAGCAATCAATATTGGCAAAAGCCACAGGAGTGATCATAACAACCATGAAGTTGAACGACCAGTTACCAGCAGTGGAAACAGCGTTGGATGGGGCTCTGATACTTAATGGTGGGATCTCAGCTTGGTACAACCAGGTCATACCCAACCAACCGATAGCAAAGAAAGTGTTGAACACAAATAGCAAGACGGCAGCAACAATGGCAGCAGCATTGTCGTTCTTATGTGACGAAGCCCAAGTGGTGGCTGTCAATAGAACCATGCTTATAGATTGACCAGCACAACCAAAGAGCATAAGTTTACGTCTACCAAACTTTTCGATGTAAAAGTATGCAACCCAAGAAACAAGAAAGTATTCGGTACCGTTACAGGCAGCCAATATACGGGAGTTTAGTGGGGACATACCAATATATGTCTCATAGATGGTACCGGCGTAATAAGTGATCAAGTTGATACCCGTGATTTGCTGGAAAATCTGTGCCCATAAACCTAGCATCATTCTGTGGAAGTTTCTGTGTTCACCTTGAACAAACAATCTCTTCAGATCCAACTTTTCAGCACCTTGTGCATGTTCTTCTTCCAAAGAAAGTCTGATATCTTCAATTTCATCCTTGATCACTGGGTTATCCAGGGTGGTTCCTTCCAAGGCTGCAAAGACTCTTGATGCTTCATCGAATCTATTTTTCTTGCACAACCATCTAGGAGATTCTGGGAACTTAAGCACAATTGGCATCACAATAAGAGCAAAGATTATTTGAAAAGCAACTGGGAATCTCCATGAAATGTCACCTGTGGTGAAATAAAATCCAAAGTCGACCCAATATGAGATCATAATACCACCTGTAATCATAGCACCGGAGATCATGACTAAGCGGCCTCTGTCTTGTGGCTTTGCACATTCTGACTGCCACATTGGCACAGTACTTGTGTTCATACCGTTACCAATACCGGTCACAATACGTCCAACAATCAGGTGTCCGATAGAAAATGCGGAGCACTGTAGGATGGCACCAATCGTCATGATGATACAACCCGCAAGCATACACCTAAGTCTTCCTAATTTGTCACCAATGTAGATGGTGGACAATGCTCCAAACAAGCAACCAATCTCGTAGACAGCAATAGTGAAACCCTGCATAGTTGATGCATCTGGGTGTTTGGTTGTGTCGATGGATGGAAAAGTGTCTTTGAAGGCGTCTAGGGTCAAAAGCGAGCCCATAACACCTTGGTCGTAGCCAAAAAGAAGAAAACACACGGACGCCATGGCTGACACAAATGTTTGTAGGGATTTACCCTTCATTCCCAGGATGGTTGGGCCATCAGATTCTGGTTTTGCCATTGTATAACTTGACTTGGTAAATGTATAACAACTAGAGTTTTGTTGATGTGCCCAAATAGCAGAAGCAAATGTCCTCAACAGCTGCTAGATATGTTTTTGATACAGGTTGCTGCTAGTACAAGACTTTGTGATCGCCACGGGTACTCTAGAATCTGCAATTCAACGAGGAATACATCCTTTATTTATATAAAAATACTAAAATGCAAGAATAAGAAACATGTAACATATTGAACCCAACCTCTGCAAATAGCCGAAAGGCTTTACCACCCAACAACCCGGCACCTCCCTGCTCGCTCTGACTACAGGTCATATCCCTGGCTTGTTTGGCCTAACTTTTATTGTCTTTGATGATTACTTCACCACCCGGCCGAGGCTAACTTGTCCAAAAGTGTCCAAAAGTGTTGCCAAGTGTGGGGGTTGAAAGAGATTGGCTTTCCGGTTTTCAATCTCCAGTGCCAAAGACAGCATTGTGACGTCATCTCCGCTTCCCCTCCCCGGCTAGCGGCGCATGCGCGTGGCACGCGGCTCCTCTGCAACTCCGCGTTTTGACTCCCCCAGATTTTTGTGCCTTTTGCCGCCGCCCCGTGCCCAGTTTCTTTTGCTGCCTGTTTCGGGAACGTAGCCGGGCGTCTTGGAGTCACGGTCTCTTTCCTATTTGGTACCTGTTCACGGTTGGAGGGAGGGGATCGTAGAAAGGAAAAGCGGAAGGAAATACGAGGACTGGAGTTGAGAGAAGGGGGAGGAACAGGTGTAGAGAGAAGGGGGGAAGAAGAATAGCGGTAGAGAGCACGAGAGGGAGAGAGAGAGAGCATTGGTGTCCACAAAACACCATACGAGAGCATAAAGAATGTAGTTTAGAGACCATCAGCACATGAACAAGTGAGCAAAAAAAAAGAGTACAATACAGATATGCATATATACGTCATAGAGGAAAACTTGTACGATTGCTCGTGGATGGGTGTACGTTTCAAAGGACAAGTATTAAGAGTACAATACGTGGTTGTCTCGTTTTGTATACATGTAGCTGGACACCAGCTCAAAATACAACAAAGTGTTCAAGGTCCATGTTGGTGTATATATTTAAGGCGTACCTATTCATGTGCGTATACAGGCATTTAAAGTCCCGTGGTCCGTTTCATAGTCAATCAATGCCTGCACTTTTTCCGCAGAAGCACTCGACTCGTCAAACGTGTACGTAAACCACTCGCTAGCCAACCTTTTGGCTAGCTGTAGTCCTATAACTCTCTGCCCCATGCACAAGATCTGACAGTTATTCGACAGAATAGATCTTTCCACACTGAACGAATCATGTGCGGTCACTGCTCGAATCCCCTGAACCTTGTTGGCACTCAATGCCACCCCTAGACCAGTACCACAAATCAAGATACCTCTGTCTGCTTCACCTTTGATGATTCGTTCACCACACTCAATTGCCACTAATGGGTACGCTGTCCCATCCTTGACATCCTTCACTCCAATATCAATAACCGACTCGATCAGAGGGTGCGATTCCAAGTCTTTCAATATCTCTCTTTTGTAATCAACGCCAGCGTTGTCGCATCCAATCAACACTCTAAATTTACCTTTTGTCATCCTTTTCTTACGGGGTTTGTATTAATCCCAAAATCAAATGTTCCGACAGGTTCTAGCAACCACTCAAGACTCACACAAATAAAAATCATGTATTATAGATACTTAATCATATTTATACCCCACAAATACTTAAGTTAGCTACGTTCCCTTGGGCGTATGTCTACTATTATGTACACTCACATACTCTGCTGTACTCATTCTATCACTCCCTGAACCGCCCATTTCAAACATGAAAAAGGTGTCAAGGGCTGGCTAGCCACTCTTAAAATTCCTAAAATGGCAAGTTTGGAGAGATTCTTCACTGCCTGGCTATAAGCTCGGCTAAATACCGTGAAATGGTCATTTATTATTATTGCTTCCAGTAGTCATGATCTTATAGGCCATTTGTATAGAAGTTGCAAGCTGGTATATTGGCTCTAAGGTGTATTAAATATTGATACGGTAGGTTTAATAACACACCCACTGCGGCATACTTGTAATTTCTGTATAAGTAGTTACAGAGTTGCCATTTTGCTGAAGAGTCGAGTGGGAAATCCGTACATGTTTTTAAGAATGACTCTGACAGTACAGAACAGCAAACTTGCAGTCAAAGCAAAATGTCATCCAAGCATTTCTTACCAAAAGATCCATCAAAGATTGTTAACAAGGGCCTCATTGCAGCCCTCTATGAAAATGAAAATCTGTCACTGTTGGAAAAAGAACGTGTCATATTTAATAACAAGTTTGATGGTAGAAAAGTTGCATTGATTTCTGGAGGAGGATCTGGCCATGAACCTGGCTGGTACGGTTTTGTGGGCGATGGAATGCTTGCTGCTTCAGTTCAAGGTGACTTCTTTGCATCTCCGAATTACAGAAACATTCAAGCTGCTGAAAAAGTAGTGCATTCAGAAGCGGGTACAATCTTTCTTATCACCAACTATACAGGTGATAACTTGTATTTTGGCATGGCTACTCAAGAATTAGTTAGCAAGTACGGCAAAGACAAGATCAGAATCTTGAGAAGCACTGATGATGTATCTGTTCCAAGATCTAAAGGTGCTTTGGTCGGCCGTCGTACTTTGAGTGGTAACACTTTGATGTTCAAAGTTTTGGGTGCATGTGCAAATGATGGCTTTAGCATTGACAAAGTTTACAATCTAGGCGTTAACGTGAACGCCAATATTGCATCTGTAAACGCAGGCCTGGATCATGTTCATATCCCAACCCACCACAAATCCACTGATTGGGGCCAGCTTGGACAGGATGAATTAGAGCTAGGATTAGGAGTTCACAACGAACCTGGAGTTAAAAAACTTAATTACATTCCATGCAACGAGGAATTGATAAATTCAATGTTGAAGTTGTTGTTGGACAAGTCAGATGAAGAAAGGGGATTCTTTGATTACACCAAAGGAGACAAAATCATCTTACAGGTGAACAATCTTGGTGGTGTGTCTCATCTAGAATTGTTGGCCCTTATGTACGAGGCTTTAAAACAACTGAAATTAGACTATGGGATAGATGTGTCTAGGGTTTACCATGGTCACTTTGTTACCTCTTTCAATGCACCAATTTTTACATTGACATTGTTCAACGTTACAAGATCCTCCAGTGCTGAATTTAGCACCGAAAAAATATTTCAATATCTGGACGAGTCAGTGGGAGCTACCAATTGGCCTGTAGCTCTCCATAAAGGCACTGAAATGATTGATATTGAGTCCAGAATTGTAAAGAATTTTGCTCACTACGATGAGAAAGAGGATATCTCCGATAAGATGACTTTAAACAACCAGGATATAATAGTGGATCCTGCAATTTTGGAAATAATCATCAAAAGAGCAGCTCAGAATGTCATCAGTAAGGAACCAGAGTTGACCGAATGGGATACCAAAATGGGGGATGGAGACTGTGGTGAAGGACTAAAAATTGGAATGGAGGCAATCTTGTCATCTTTAGAAAAGGACAGGTTCACCAGTGGAGGCTCTGTGTTACGCACTTTGAAGTCAATCTTGAAAGTCGTGAAGGATGATATGGGCGGTACTTTGGGTGCCATATTGTACATATTTTTAAAGGGTTTTACCCACAAGGTTGAGACTTTGCTGGCTGATAACGGTAAAAACATGGACATGAATGACATCTTCTCTGAGGCATCTGGTTACGCCATCGACAATTTGTGCGAATACACAAAAGCAAGAGAAGGGCATCGAACCGTAATGGATGTGTTGATTCCATTCTCCCGCACTTACTTGACCACCAAGGATTTGTGCAAGGCTATCGATGTAGCTAAGATCTCTGCAGAGGGCACAAGAAAGCTCACTCCATGTTTGGGTAGAGCAACATACGTTGGAATTCAAGACGGCAACTCTGATTTGCCTCCTGACCCAGGTGCCTACGGTGTCTATGAGATGCTATCTGCTCTAATCTAGCACTGATTTTCGGAGTTGTAGACTTTTCATGTTTTTCTTTTTCTCCTCGTTTTTCCACTCCACAAGCTGAACGAACTTTCTAGATGCACCAGCCTGTGCTCCCTATTGTGCAGAACAAACAGTAAATTCCATTTCCAGTGCAATTATGCCTGTACAACAGATCATCAAACCATAGTTTCCGTCTTCTGTGCTGTATTTGTCAGTTCTATGTCATTTTCTGGACCTGTTATTCTTACCAGAAAACAGGGCATCTCTATTTACGAAATTTCTTTTTTCAATCCTATTGTGCTGCTATTTCCGATCACGTAAATTCTGATGTCATTATTTGGGGTTAACGGATTATCTCCTTGAATTATGTCAGGATTTACGTGAACTAACAATAGGGCCACTTATGTTTCCGGTGGTGTTTTTTTTGGCGGGCGCTGCTGTAATCCGGCGCAACTGGAAACTATCCGATTCTTAGCAATCCAGTTGCAATGGAGTGTGAAGAGTTGCTGTGAAGAGACATGTATTTAAGAAACCTGTATTCCTTATGTTTTAGACTTGAGGAGTGAAGCTTTTTTGTATTGAACATAGGCTTTGAGCTATCACTAAATATATAATTCAATTGAGTACTACCCACCATTCACAAAATGTCCGCACAACTAAGCAACGTTCCAACACCAGACTTGGCTGAAGAAAATGCCTACTTTCCATCCCCATACTCTCTATCTCTCTATACCTCTAAGATGTCAGACTATGACGGTACCACGTACGCTAACAAGTACACCGGCAGCAAGAAGATTTTGATGATTGCAGCAGACGAAAGATACTTGATGTTGAAAAATGGCAAGTTCTTCTCCACCGGTAACCACCCAACTGAAACTTTGATTCCAATGTTTCACATGGATGATGCGGGATTTGAGGTTGATGTTGCAACTCTCTCTGGTAACCCAGTCAAGCTTGAGATGTGGGCATTAGCAACAGATGATGAGACATTGATGTCCACTTATAAGAAGTACCTGCCAAAGTTCAAGAACCCATTGAAGCTATCTGACGTGATTGAGTCTGGCTTGACTTCCACTTACGCTGGTGTCTTTATTCCAGGTGGTCATGGTGTCTTGAACAAGATCCCAGAGAGTAATGACGTGCAGCAAGTGTTGGAGTGGGCTTTGAAGGAAGACAAGTTCATCATTTCCTTGTGCCACGGACCGGGAGCTCTATTGGCTGCTAAAGATGCCTTTAAGGGCTACGAAATGTGTGTCTTCCCGGACTCTTTAGACAAGGGTGCTAACATTCAGATTGGTTACATTCCAGGTGAAATGCAATGGCTTGTCGGTGAGAAGTTGCAGGAACAGGGCGTCAAAATTATCAACACTGACATTACCGGTAAGGTTCACAGAGACAGACATTTGCTAACTGGTGACAGTCCACTAGCCGCTAACAACTTGGGTAAGTTGGCTGCGGAGACCCTACTAAGCGAGGTTAAAGACTAGGCTTGTTCGACATTCACTTGTCACGCTGAGTTTGTGTATATCCACTATGTTAATTGTAACAGAATATTATTTCCAAGGTTTGTGTTTTCATACAGATAGTAGGGCTTTGCCAACAGTCTATGATTGTATTGTAATTGATTCAAAAGTGTTGATCTCGCTCAAAAGGAGGTTGAAAATGTTGCCCTTTTAAGATTGTTCCCTTTTGGTGCTGTGCTACCATTTGCCAGATTGTGTTGGCTAGTGGCTTAAGCCGGAACAATGAGCATGCAAAATCAGAAGTCCAAAGTCCCAAAAAGGGTCTCTGAGAGAATCACATGGTTGCAAAGTGAGCAGCTGGTGGAGTCCGTGCTAACCATGTCTGTGGGCTGTATTGCTTTTCTAAGGGGCTTTTTTGGTGACGACCATTTCGAAGATGAGTTCTTTGTGGTCAGCTCTCCACTGGGGGAAATTGCCAGATGCAACTCCATTAGAACCAAGACGATCATCAGAGGCATGTCTAAAGAAGCAGATACCCTTTTGGATTGGCTGGAAATATCTGTCAAGGAAGCGTTAAGCAAGAGGTATGTAAAGGCCATATGTTTGGCAATTGTTCTAGACGACTTGAAACCCAATGAGATCTTTGAAAGCTACACCTTTTCAATAGAGTATGACAACGACGGGTACCCGAGATTGTTTACAGATATGGGAAGCACCATAGCGTTTGGTAACGCAAACACAGAATTCGGAATTGGCGGTCTTGAAAGTATAAAAATAAAGATTCATAAGTTAATGAAACGGTTCATTATCGTTACACAATCATTGCCAAATCTACCTCCAAAAAGGTTTTTGACTATGAGATTGCGATTCAACGAATTATGTCCTAAAAATTACCAAGTTAACATGTTTATTGACTGTAAAAACAAAGATCAGGCTACTTTGATTGTGCCAATTAATTTGGAAGATGATGTCAGAGTTGGGGTGTGTGGAGAGTTTACTACTGCACACCACCAGGTTGTGTCCAGCGTGCTTTCTCTCTCTGTCGTGAATGAAGCAGACTTGAAGAACATTCAAACAGGCTTAAACATAAGAATTGATCCATTAACCATTGCAGAGGACCACATCAGAAACATGAGAATCCAGAGTGCACATGTATCTCAAATCACTAAGGAGCTAAAGAAAATTGCTACCATTGAAGATGAAGTCCCAGAAAATCACAATACCCAACCTCTAGAAAATATGATTAACAAAGCTAATGACTTCAAAACTTTATCTATTGATTGCCCATGTGATGCTGTCATAAAGTTACCATTTAGCCAAGTGGTTAAATGCAGTCTCTGTTCAAGCAGAATTCATTCCGTGTGTCTACCTAAAATTCAAGGCCAATTTAAGTGTCTACGCTGTACTGGAGATTACCCTACTGAGGACTTGAAAATTGTCATTATGATTAGAAACCTAGTTGCTGCATATGCAACGGATATTAATTGCAACCAACTTAGATCAGCAGAAGAATTCTGTGCAAAGATAGGTCAAAGCACTTCGCCGAGTAATATCAAAGTATTCCTTAAGGCCCTCTCAGTAATGATTTTTGACAAGATTGTTTCTTTCCGGCACAGGGTGACAGCTGGATATGGGGCTCTTAAATTGGAACATAGTGGCTTGCTAGTCAATAACAGAGAAGTGGACCCAGGAAAATACTTCATCAGATTCATGCAACGCTCAAAGTACATTGCAAAGTTCCAAGATCCCACCTTAGCAAGATCATTTTCACGCACCAAAAAGGATGTAGGCCCGTCAATACATGAGGAATTTCCTACAGATTCACAATATTCCTCTATTGGAGATGACTATTCGGAAGACAATTCCATAGCCAGCCCAAGTAAGAAAAGTAAAGTCATCAAGAGTATTGACATGTTTCAAGTATAAAACTCGGGGACAAAAAGAGTCTATATGGTAATCTTTGCACAAATATATTAAAAATAGGTTATATTATCTAGTTAAATTTTTGAATCCACCTTTGCTATTGAGAGTTACTTGCTGTTCCCTTATTAATCATATAAATCATATTCTTCCTCGTTATAATACCTTCAAATTTGAAATTTTCTTGACAAATGAAGATATTTGAAAGCTTCAACCTATCCATGATCTCATAAACGGTCAACAAATTATAGCTTGGATTCACAGTGATCAATTCATGAACGCTATCAAATATTCCTTTCATAGAGTGTAATCCGGATTTATGAGGCCCATCAAATTGAACCGCAGTATCCATTGATATAATACCTTCTGATTTAATCTTTTGAATATGAAGACCCAGCTCATAATCAGAAACAAAACCTAGTAAAATGGGGGACTCCCTCGATTTTAGTACAGGATATCCATTGCAAGTTGAGGCTTGCAGTAAATCAAGATCTTGCAACGTAAGATAATCATCTTGGTAAATTTTCAACAGATCTGTTGTCATCAAATTCGACACGGTTAGCACTGAAAGCTCAGAATGTACAAGATTATCCTCCAAGTTTGAAGCCAAGTATTGGTCACTAGATGAAAAGTTTAGCCACGACTCGTAAATTGATGAGTCAATAAATAGATCGTTTAAGAATCTTGCAAAGAAGACACCAAGCATAATTGGAATAATATAGGTCAATGCACCGGTCAATTCAAAAAGGATCACAACAGGGGTTATACTCATCTTTGTAACTGATGCTAAAAAGGAAGCAGATCCCACCACAGCGTACGAAGCGGGAGAAATACATTGCTTATTCTCTTTAAAGCACTTACTGAAGAACATGGCACCAGAGTATAAATTCTGGAAATACTGAAGTATAGTCCCAATTAATCTACCAGTCAATGCTCCTATCACCAAAGACGGTAGTAAAACACCGCCAGGAATGGAACAACCATAGGAGTACGCTGAGAACGTGAATGCTTGCAAAATAATAAAAAGCAAGCTGAAAACCACTTTAAAGGGGAATTGAGCATTTTCTGAAGATGCCACAGCACACAATAGATTGCTGGATTCAGTTGTGCCATCAGCAGAGCAATCTGTAAAAAGGTTGTTCAACATATCAAATAGAGTAGTTCTGGTGATATCAAACGGATATGATAGTAAAGCTGTGACAAATATCACGACGCAAACCTCTATAATTTGGAGCGTTCTGTTATTACCGATATTAATTGCTCTTAGTTTTGCAAATTTGATGTTAAGATGATTAAACGCTATACCCATGACACCGCAAAGCAATCCAAGAAACATGTAAGGAAATGTCTCCATGAATAGCCAGTTGTTTTTAAGATCGACGGTGAAAGAGGTGTTGATATTCATTTTCTTGAACGGATGCAAGCTCTGTAGAACTGTGACACTTATAGTCGAGCACACGAATGCGTTCCACATTAGTTTGTCCATTTGGAAAAAAGACTGGACCAATTCTAAACCAAAAAGTACACCACCGATTGGAGCGTTGAAAGCAAGACCGATACCTATTGACACACCAGAAGACAGAACTTCTCTTTTGATGGCTTCGCTATTAATGTCGCCGAACCTGGTGACTAAGAAATCGAGAATACCACAAGAGATGTGAACCAACGGTCCTTCATAGCCTATCCATAGGCCTGTGGGGACCAACAATATCAAGCTTGCGATTTTTCTGAGAATGACTTTGAGATCCAACAGGCCGTTGATTGTGAAGCCCGATAGCAGCAATTTAATCTCACCTATTCCACTTTTCCATGTTTGAGGGTCTTTGCCTGCCACTTTCATGCCTAGCAGTCCGTAGCAGAGACATATGAGTACCATTGCCATGATATTATTAGTGAACACCAAGAAAGGGTTGTGGAAGTTGGATATTGACTGGGACCATGTTTTCCAGCCGGTGTGGTGGTCGCTGGCTGGCTCGCACTGGCTTTTCAAACTCAAGAAACCTGTGGAGCAGTGTCCAAACCGCAGGTCTGCAAGAAACGTTGAACAGAAATCCAGCAGAATCGAAAGCAGTCCTGTTGCTATTGATGCCGAGATCAAGATGATCCACTTTTTGTTGGTCTGTATGAGTCGCCGGAGGACTGGCAGGTTCTGTATTTTTCTGAGTTTACCCACCTGCAGGTACTCAAACTCCCAGTCGATCCACTGGTAGTTGGCATACCGCTTAGCATCTCTGGGCTTCATGCTTGCTGGGACTCTGTTGGTTTCTGCGCCAGAGTCCGTGTGCGCTTCGTCCTCGCCGTCTCGGTAGTACGAGATCACCGGCACGTTCTGCGCCTTGTCCAGCGCCTTGTCCCGCACCTCTAGCTCCATCTTGACTCCGCTTACTTCTGCACTACTCATTGCCTCCTCCACCCTTCAACCACCACCACTCTGTTCTACCAGCTGCTCTGCTTAAGCCCTAATCTACCTCCTCCAGTGTGTCTCTAAACAGCGCACACCGCACCCGCCTCACGTGCCAGTCTCACGTGCTAGTGTCACGTGCCAATCTCACGTGCCTAAAGTCACATCAGCGACAGGCCCCACGTTGTACCATTTGCCGCTTCAGGAAACATGCCTGTTCCGGTAACACATAAACAACAACACGCGCCCGGAGAAATGCGAAAAGACAGCAACCGCTTTTTGCAGCCAAAAGACGACGGGTCGATTTCGACGGCCTGTGGAGTGGAGAAGGTTGTTTATGCTGGGAATCCACCAGTGCCGGTGAAAGAAGAAGAGAGTGGAGGAGGTGAAGAGGCGGAAGAGGCAGCAGAGAAAAGCATCCAGAAGACATCTGAAGTCCATATAGCACGACTCAGCAGATACCAGCATTAAAGGCTAGAGACACAGGCCGCAGCGACCCAGATCATCGTACCCCTTGTGAACCCGCTACAACCAAGATGCTAAGAGCCAGCCTAACAGCTTTCAGAACCGTGTCCCAGAGGCAGGCTAGCGGTGCGATGCCTCGCATGGCCTCTCCGGTCATGACAAGAGCAGTCCACCACACGTCCAAGAAACAGACCGTGTTACTGGGCATGGCGTCTGACAAGTCCCGGTTTGCGTCTATGAACTTGCAGGGCCTAAAATCAGAGTGTAAAAAGAGAGGCCTGAAGGTGTCAGGCAAGAAACTCGAACTGGTCCAGAGATTGTCCAACTTCGAAGGCGTCCAACAACAGCCAGCCTCCGCTGCAGGCGCCAGGGCTTTCTCCACTACGAACAAAAAGGAGTCGCCTGCAAACAGCAAACAAAATCAGCGCAAAACCAAACCAGCCACTAAGGAGTCGCCGGTTGCTTCGTCCTCTAGAGCCATCAGCTCCACCACCGCCAATCAAGCCAAAGGCGACAGCTCGCCCATCGACTTCTTCAAGTTCCCGCCAACCCCACACTACAAACACACTATTGAACACATAAAAGTCCCTTCCTTGTCAACAAAGGCATCAGCTAAAGACTCCAGCGCCGCCTCCCCACCACCAATCGCACCAGTCAGTTTGGCACCTGAAGTCAACTCGTCTGTCAGTTCAGGTGGTGAAATGCTATCGGACTCGACTACAAGTGCTGCTGCAAATGCCGGTGCCGCTGTTGCATCAGCTGCTCAAGCTAAAAAAGTGGTTGTCAGCTCTGAGGGCGCAGGCAGCAGCGGTAAGAACCAGATCGATGCTAACGATAGGATATTCTTTGGCGTGTTTGCGTTGTTGACCGTGGGCTGGTGGTCTTCCAAATAGTGGGACAGCATAAGGAATTAACTGTCCCTTTACAACTCATGGTACCTGTTTTTCTGCTTGCAGTCATTGTTTACTCAACCCTGTGGAACTAAGAAACCATTGATAAATATTCTTGTTCTTGAATCAATCTCGTTGGAATGACCTTCTAATCCTTGAATGCATGCTGAAATAATAAGGATAAGAAACTGTTGTTCATCAAGATAAGATTTCTACTGCTGAATAGAACAAAATAAAGTATCAAAGTTTATGAGGTTGTCAGTTTGGACCACCCCTGGTTTCTCAACTACTTATATCCCATAGCCGATTCACCTTTAGCTTCAACTGTTTTATTTTAAACTGTTTTATTTTTATTTATATATCGAGTTTCATTTTATTGTATAATTTTCTGGGTTTTTCTATTTGTTTGAATATACGTATACGTTCTATGTTTAGTACAAGTACAAACTGTCGACACAGCCAAATCCTGCAGCGACACCACCTTCATTACTTGACTGAGTCTTTGATCGTAGTAAGTGACCAGAGAATTCATTGACAAGAATCTCGCCGGACTGTTCGTTAAACAAGTAAGAACCAAAGACACCCAATTCACTAACTATACCTTCCTTGACCAACTCACCATTTCTCAAGATTGGATTGTTGAAAACCGGCGGGTGGATGAGTTCCATTAGTATATATCCTGCCCATTCGGACTTTGGGATTGAGTTCAAAAATGTAGGAATGTCTTCTTTGTAGATATTATTACCGCCACCTTCTCTCTGAGGCTTTAAAACAAAGTTCTCTGGATTTTCAAAAGCCAATTTCTCAGCCAGTCTACCAGAATCTGAGTCTTCTCCCATAGGATAGATCTTAACAAAAGTTGATTCCAGTTGCTTCTTAACTGAATCGTCGTCTTGGCCCGGTAGAAATCTATCGATGATTGCATCGTCTGTCAATAATTGCTGGATCTTCTTTGCTCCGCTCAATTGAGTCAATAGCGAAGGACACTTAACAGCCAAGCTGGTCTCCAATTGTAGTCTACAGTCCCATGCGGATTGGCAGTCAAATTCGTTCGGGCCGTATGCTGATCTATAATAAACCACCGAGATTTCTTTGTTACCGTAGAATAACTTCTTTGTAGTTGGGTCAATCTTGACTTGTGAAGTGACTTTTGGCAATTCCAATCTAATGGATCTGATTTTAAAATGATGGAATAAGGAGTACTCGATACATCTTTGGTCAAAGGCGTTACGTTCGTTAGGCTGCACGACAAATAGTACGTATGTATCCTTGACAGCGTACTGGGATTCATAATACAAGACACCATCATATAGGGATTTTGCCATCAACTTGGACCCTGACTCGCTGACAGGCAATTCTGACGCTGAATCATAGTGTGCATCCGTGCCGTACTCACCCGAGTCGTTAAGGTATCTGTGCAAGTCGCCGACTTTGGTGGACAAGCCGCCAAACGAGACACTGACTGTATTAAACTCTATCTGCTTGATTAGGTTTGTGTGTGTGTCGAGCATGTAGTCTGATCTGATGAGAGCCAGAGACACCGGCTGGACTATTCCGATTTTCTCGGCCTCCAGGTAGGTTTCATAGAGCTTGCCTGTAAAGTCTGTATCGAAGGCAGAGAGTGACTTGATGATGGACAGGAGCCATTCTTTTTCAATCACGATGTTTGCATAGAGCTGGTTGTACTTTTGAGCGATAGCCACTGCCTTATCGAACTGGGATCTTGGAAACGGCGTGGGGTAGAGGGTGACCGGTGCGAGGTTCGGCTGGTACTCGTTGTACGGACTTGGCTGGTAAATGACGAGTCCATTGGACACGGCGTACTGGGTGAGCTGGTGGATCAGGAGGGGCTCCTGCTCAGGAGACAGCTGCGGAAACGCCTTAGCCATGGGGTGTAATAGGAGGAGAGCAGGTGGAGATCAGCGGGCCTTGTGATTCAATTGAGGCTGTCCGGCGTGTACACTGTGCTGTGCCTGTGCTCTGTCTGCAGAGTCCGCCGATCTTGAGTCTCTTCAGTCTCCCAGTCTCCCAGTCTCCCAGTCTCCCAGTCTCCCAGTCTCCCAGTCTCCCAGTCTCCCAGTCTCCCAGTCTCCCAGTCTCCCAGTCTCCCAGTCTCCCAGTCTCCCAGTCTCTCCAGCCCTTCACCTGCCCTCCACCTGCCCTCCGCCTGCCCTCCGCCTGCCCTCCACCTCCCGCCTGTCTCGCTATCGCCATTACTAATTGCGCCCGCACACCCGTGCACCTTACACCCCGGACGTGCCGCCCCGCCGCGCATCGTTACCCGGCCGCCACAACACACACCCTGTCGCACACTCCCCGTTGCGCGCCGTTACCCGGCCCCGCCGGCTCGGCCCCCGCCCCCGCTAGCTGCCGACACCCGCGAGAAAACACCGCAATCTGCCCGAAACCCGAAAAAACCATCCCCCGCTCACGTCAGCAACCGTAATTCGCGCACCCCGCCTACGCCCGCTCACGTCAGCAACACTTCCCCCACCCGCTTTGGGACGCTTCCCGTCCCAAAAGCGTACAAAACAAGCGCCCGGTAAACAAAGCAGCGAAAGCAGCCGAATGCAGCAAGAGCAGCGAGAGCGGCAGCCCAAGGGCCAAGGGCCAAGAGTCGGAGGAGGTTGTTTTGGACTTTTCAGACAAGCGGTGAGAGATGGAGAGTGAAGAAAGGAAGTAAGAAGGGAGGAAAGAAGAGGGAGGTTGCAGCAGCGTGATAGAGATAGCTTGAGGTATCCGAAGCAGTCTTGTTGCATAGTTCCAGAAGGTTGAAAGTGTCCCGCCAGTATGAAGTTCACATCCGTTGCAGCTGTTGCTTTGGCCTCATGTGTGGCCGTGTGTGCCGCCGATGACGACAACGTGGTGACCGTGACGGTCACGGGCGCCAGCACCCACAAGAAGGGCAGATTCGACAACACCCAGCCAGAAACCACCTCGACCTCCACTGGTACTCACAAGAAGGGCAGATTCAACAACACTGTTCCATCCTCGTCCCCAACCTCCACCGGTACCCACAAGAAGGGCAGATTCAACAACACCGTTCCATCCTCGTCCCCAACCTCCACCGGTACCCACAAGAAGGGCAGATTCAACAACACTGTTCCATCCTCGTCCCCAACCTCCACCGGTACCCACAAGAAGGGCAGATTCAACAACACCGTTCCATCCTCTTCCCCAACCTCCACCGGTACCCACAAGAAGGGCAGATTCAACAACACCAAGCCAGCCACCACCACCACCATCTACGTTGCCAAGGAAGCTGACGCTACCTCCACTTCTGCTGGTGCAGGTGCTAAGAACGCTGTCGGCTTCTCCGTCGGTGCTTTGGCTGTCGGTGCCTTAGCCTTGTTATTGTAACTTCACTTAGAAACAGACTCAAATTACCCCGGTTATGATCTAATACTGGAAGAAAAGTCACTCCTTTTATTCACTCTTCATTACTTGTTTTCGATATTTACAATTCCAACAATCGCACAGCGAGCACATCTAATCAACATGTTTATAAACTAGTTGTTTTTGATCTTTTTTTCCGTTTCTTTCAACCCCTTCTCACGCTAATCATCAGAGTTGCTTGAAAACCAGATTGATGGTAAAGTGGCTCATTGGACCTTTTTAGGCACTGCAATTTGAGACTCAATTGGTGATACCTTGATGCTCTAAATACTTGAGAGCGTCTCAAGTTTTCAGATGTCTGACAATTTCTTTATATCTGCTTTTCCATTTATTCCTTTCCTTTGGTTTCTCCTTATCTTTGTATGGTTTTTCTTTCATTCTGGTTTCGATAGCCTAGTTCAAAAAGTCAACCTCTTCTTTTTGATTAAATATAGTATTAATTAATATTTCCTAAATTTTTCAAATTCCTGTTTCGTGATTAAAGAAATGATTAAGAACCTTCAAAAAAATATACAAAATGCACATGAAAAGGGGGGAACGAATAAAGAGAAAGAAAAGAGTCAGAAAGGGAGAAAGAGAGGAGAAAAGAGAAATATATGTAAAAAGATAAAAGATTAGAGAGTTAAAAAGGAGACATTAAATATATATATAAATTGCTTTGAGTGTTAACATAATTTTCTTCAGCTAAAGTTGAATCCACCTTGTTGCAAATTCTCGGCACCAAAACCAAACTGGTCTCCGTTCATCTTTGGTTCACCAACGTTACCCATGCCGGTATCATCATCGTTATCATCACCATTGAAGTAGGTCTCGATAATGTGGTATGCTTTCAAATAGATCTTGTCGTTTTCATTGTTTTGACAGTCATAGATCTTTTCTGCACCGTTTGCCTCTTCTATAAAGATTGCATTCTCATTGATGTTAGAGCCTCTAGCCTCCTTCTCTAGCTCACCAATCTTCAAAATGTTTTCCAATGCATCTAAGGTAACCTCAATCACCTTGTTGTCAGCAATGGCCAACAAATCACACAATGGCTTGATACATCCTTGTGAAACTAGATGTCTGATCTGATCAGGCTTGGCTAATCCACCTGATGATGCATTAGAGATGGCCCAACATGCCTCCTTCTTGGTCTTGTATTCACCAGTGGCTAATAGTTTAATAATCTGTGGGATCAAGTTGGCATCAATGACAGCTTGAATCTGTTCCTTGTTACCGGCAGTAATGTTTGAGATGGTCCAACATGCTTCCTTTCTAATGGACTCCTTTGGTGATCTTAATAATGGAGCCAAAGCTGGTAAAACGCCCGCATTGATGGCAACCTGCGTTTGCAAATCGTTACCTGTGACAATGTTACCAACTGCTCTTAAAGCAGGAGTCTGAACCAAAGTGGATTCGTGGCCCAACAATTCAACCAATCTCTTTGGAATTCTAGCATCCACGACTGCCTGAATGGCCTCGGTTGTACCATCTGATAGATACGAGATGGCCCAACAAGCATCAATCAAGGTTTCGACATCAACGCTGAAGATCAATTTGGCCAAAGTTGGCAATGCGGATCTCACAATTTGCCAATCTGGTTGAGGGTTCTTACCTCTACACAAATTGGATAAAGTCCAGGTAGCGGTTCTAATCAATGACATCTTTGAGGACTGGAAAAGCGACAAGACAGGATCCATGGCGTTACAGCTTAAAACGTAATCTCTAAAAGATGGTGAGTCACCTGCAACGTTACCTAACGCCCAGATGGCCTGTTCCTTAACCTCCATAGACTGAGAATACAACAACTTGACAAAGATTGGCACTGCACCAGAGTTCACAACAACTTTAGTCTGATCCGAGTTACCTGATGCAACGTTGGTCAAGGCCCATGCCGCTTCTAACTGTAAGACTTCTGGGCCTTGTTGCATGAATTCCACCAATCTTGGAACCACGCCCGACTGGATCACTAGGTCGATAGGAGGGTTGTGTTCCTTTGATAACACCTGTCTAAATTTAATGGTTGCATCCAACTGCTGGTCCAAGTTATTGGATCTTATCTGCTCAATCATGATAGGTAGCTCGGTTTGTAGCTGTCTGACAAACAAGCTGTCGCTAGATGCCCCGTCTTCATCCTCATCGTCCTGGCCTAGCTCATTGTCGGACTCGTTGGCGTCCCCTGCGTTGCTTGTGAAGTTTCTTCTCTTGGTCAAGAGCTCTTCTCTTTTCTGTTTTCTTAGTTCAACCTGCTGGTTTTCTCTTCTTCTTCTCACCTCATCCTGTTGGAACCGGTTCTTGTTTTTGAAGTTGGCCTTTCTGTATTCTGGCACGTATCTCGTAGAGTCTGCAGAGTCCATCTCAACTATAGTCTGTATTGCAATCTCCTCTTCTGTTCCTGTTCCTGTTCCTGTTCCGGCTTTCCCAATAACTATCTTTCTCAGATGCTATCTCAGATGTTATTTCAAATCGCTTCCCAAATGTACTGTACTGATGCCTTGTCTATTAGCTGGCACCGTCCCTCTACTACTGTAGTTCTGTCTTCGGAATCTCGCTCGTTTTTCTTCGTTCGTCCTCTGCAGTGCTACCGAATCGTCAATCACTGTTCTCTGAACCTCAGCTGTACGTCTTTACTCTCTACTGTCTCCAAGACGACACTTCCCTGTACTCTTCCCCCGTCTACCTTAATCTCCAATTATGGCGTTCCCTTTTCCTTCTCTTTCGCCATACAAAAATTTTCGCTGCGAAAGGCAAGGAAAATTTTAAGGGCAAATGCTGCGCCTCCACCGCCACACTCAGGTGCGTGTGGCGGTGGTACGTTGCGAGCCCTGTGGTAGACAAGTGGCTGGTGCGGTTAGTGGCTAGTGCAGTGGGGTAATGCGTCTGTGTAAGGATAGGCCCTATTGAAATGGAGAGACAGAAGAGCCCTGGAACATCGTTGCGCTGGGATGGGGAGAACACATAGACCTTTGGCAATGGCAGAGTAGTACACAATGCTTAGCATTAGCAAGAGATCGTGGGGCCGGCACGCACAAGCCGCTAGAGCGTTCAGCGGGACCTGCGGGCGCCCTGGGTTGAAGATGGGCGAAGACCAGCAGAGGTACAAGATCCCGGATCCGCCAGGCAGAGACACGGGCAGGGAGCCAGAAACAATATACTACAGAACACATGGGTCGCTCTTCTACAGTCTACGGCTGGACAAGCACTACAGGCTGGCGAACGAGCCAATGTACTTCAACCCGCTAGCCAATTTCGTCATTGGGGTGAAGCGGTTTGCAATCGGGTTTGGCGCCATTGGCTTGACATTCTCGTATCTTATGAGCCAGACGGGGCTCATCTGGCTCGAGCTGTCGCAGATCATGGCGCTGGTGAGCGTGGTGCCATTCCCGGTGGTGAACTACCTCTACAGACCCTTTGTCAGTAGAATGTACCGCGTGTACGATACCAGAAAGCCACAGATCCTCCAAGAGCTCACAAACCCGGATACAGAGCAGGTGATGGTTGAAAAGATTAACTGGTCGGGCTTCAAGTCGTTCAACGAGCTCGTCACCGTGGACTCCCTCGTGGTGCCCGTCAAGCCAGAAGAAGGCCGCTTCGGGTTTGTCAACCTCATCAGCAGAGACCCGAAGCACGGACTCACAAAGACCTTCTATATAAACAACGGGTTTACAAACATACGGATGGAGAGACTCCTAAGCTTGGCCAAGTGGAGAAGCGGCATCGACGATGGAACAATCATGTTCAAAAGATAGATAAGAGCCCGTGTCACGTGACCTCCACAGCTTAAAATTGCGACGAAAAGGTGACACGACACTGTTGAAAGAATCTTATCAATAGAGGACATATTAGTGTATACTTGTTAATATATATGTGAAACATAGAATTTGATAACTGAATAGAAGTACAGATAGTCATGAAGGTGGTTATCCAAAGAGTGAAGTCTGCGTCCGTGACGGTGAACAACAAGGTGATCTCGTCGATCGGCAAAGGGTACCTATTGCTGGTTGGAATCTCGACTGCGGACACTAAAGAAGACGTGGATAAGCTCGCCAACAAGCTATTGAAGCTAAAGCTGTTTGAGGATACTTCAGTGGAGGCAGGCACGAAGACGGAATGGGTCGGTAAGCCATGGGCTAAGACTGTCGGTGACATAGGCGGTGAGATCCTCAGTGTGTCCCAGTTCACGCTGTACGCCAATATCAAGAAGGGGGCTAAACCGGACTTCCATAAGGCCCAGAGGGGCGAGCTGGCTATTGAGCTGTACGAGAGTTTCCTGCAGCTTTTAAAGCAGGGTATTGGCGAGGACAAGGTGAAGGATGGCGAGTTCGGCGCCATGATGGACGTGGCGCTCGTGAACGATGGACCAATGACCATCGTCTGGGACACCAAGGAGTAATAAAGAGCTCCTTTCGATACCGCCGTTGTTTGTTTATTTACGTATAGAAACTCTAGAGTGTATTCACCGTTAATTATCGATTGTATATATTAGAACTTTGACTGCGCTGTCATTCAGCTCTTTCTAAGGAAACGGAAAGGCGATAGCGTTCTGGATGGTGAGAAGCCTCTAGATCTGGATCTCGCCACGGTACCACTACCATTGCTACTATCCAATGAACTGTCTCTGCTTCTGGTTCCGTTGATTCTCATGAATCTGGAGCGTCTGATAGAATCCGCAGACGTGACTGGTTGCAGACTCAATGATGATTGGGACACCATCGGCGATAAGGAATCCTCAGCGGTTAGCGGTGCATAGTATAATAGAGCATTCTTAAACTTGTTCTTGTTGATTGGAGTAGCAGTAGCTAGTGTCGAATCATCAGACTGGGCAGGAGCAATCGGTATTGAAACCGGTGAAACGTCCCTTGCCTTCGAGCTCGCAGAGGTTATCGAGTCTGAACTCATAAGTCTCATTGTGGTTGGTCTCTTTTTGAAGGTGGCGTCCGCAGAATCTGGATGGTAGAACGGATTCACAATGATCACCGGGATCTTTGCGTATTCTAGGAAATATTTAGAGAGCGATTTATTCTTTTGAGAGATTATTGATTTAAAGGTTGGCTTCTGGATATTGTTGGTGCCCACTATCAAAACAACAGGATCATAATCTCTGATGGCCTTGTTGATCATGTACTGAACGTCACCCACTTTGTATTCCAACACAATCTTTATGGACTTATCGTCATAATTGAAACTAGTCAGTTTCGTCAACAACTTCTCACCTTCTTTCTTGTGGTAGTCATAATCCCCAACCACCATCTTTGAGGTGAGTGACAACACTTGGAAGCACACCAAAGTATCACCGTCGAATAACAACTGGTTCACCGCCCATTTGACTGCCGAGTTAGATGTCTCATCCGCAGGATCATAGCCTAGTAAAAACGTTTTTGAAGTTCTATCAAACTTATAGTCTCCATGTTTGGCAACGAGAGTAAATTGGACTTTACTGGCTTGAATGTCCTCATTTGAGAGTGTGTCAAACCTAATACCTTTCTGGAAGCTAGTGGAACTACCTGTGCCGCCTAACGGCGCTCTCTTTGGAGAGAGACTATCATCCAGGGATAGCGGGTCCATGAGCTCGTCCATTGACACGCTAGCGGACATGGCGGGGGACAGTTCTGGAGACATCATCAACCTTTCGCAGCTTGTATCTACACGGCGGTGCAGGGATCTGGAGGTACGGGGTCTTTCCACGTCTGCGCCCATCCGATGAAGGTCCTCGTTGGAGAGCTGGTACATCAATGCGTTGTGGAGCGTGTTGCGCTGTGTTTCTAGATCCGGCTCGTTGTCTTCATCGATGTACGTCAACCTGTCATGGTAGATTTCCTTTGGCAGCGGTTTCTTGGTATCCTCTTCCTCCTCGGAAAACTGCTCCTCCTCCTCTTCCTCTGCCTCCTGTGCTGCTGTGTCTGTGTGCTTACTTCTGCTCTTCTCCGCCGCCTTATCGCCAGTGTGCTTCACCGTCTCTGCGCTTTTCTCTGGCGCTAGCCCCTGCCCTTCAGCCTGTCTCTGCTCCTGCCCACCACAGCCTGCCCCCGTGCTCCCTTTGGCCGCTAGGCTCGTGTTCTTTTCACCACCACAACCTGCCCCTGTTCTTGCCTGGTCCTCCTGCAGTGACTCTATAGACGGCAGCGGTCTCGTGTTGCCCTGGTGTTGGTGTGAGAAGTGTGATAAGATCCCTTTCTTCATGGCACACTCTCACGCTTTCTCCGTTCTTGTTTCCTGCTGCTGCTGCTGCCGCTGTCTCCTTTCTTGTTTCCTGTTTCCTGTTTCCTACTGCTTGCCTGCTCACCGCTTCCCCCACCCTGCCACTCTCTTCTCCTGCTACTCCCTTGTTAATACGTGTGCCCACCTCTCTTTATCACCGCTGCCTACAAAATTTGCCTGCAAAATTTGGGCCGTCGCTGTAAAAGTGTGGCGTTAAGAGAAGTGAAGCGGTTTGCAGTGAAGAGGAAGGAGGGATGGAGGGAGAAGGGCAGGGGTAGGAGAGTGGTAGACCATATCAGCAGAAGCAGAGAGCACATAGCAGAGAGCACATAGCAGAGAGCACATAGCAGAGAGCACATCAGCAGTACACCACACCAGATCCCAGCCAAGATGTGCCGTTTTCTAATCTACAAAGGCAAAGAGCCAATGCTCTTGTCAAATTTGCTCACAAAGCCAGCACACTCAATCATCAACCAGTCTTTTGACTGCAGACTCAGAATCGACCACGCTCCAGTCAACGGTGACGGCTTCGGCGTCGGATACTACACAGGCGACTCCTGTACGTCCGCAGACTCCACAGATAATGCTCCATGCCTATACAAGGCCATCACCCCAGCTTGGAACAACTTGAACTTGCAGAGACTAGCAGAAAAAACAGAGTCCAAGCTCATCTTTGCTCACGTCAGAGCCTCCACCTATGGTGTCTTGAGCGAGACAAACTGCCATCCCTTCACATACCACAATATCATGTTCATGCACAACGGCGGTATATCCAACTTCCCAAAGATCAAGAGAAAGTTGATCAGCCATATTGAGGACGAGTTCTTCCTCACAATCCAGGGCTCAACAGACTCGGAGTGCTCTTTTGCCCTATACTTGGACTCGCTATACAAGTTGGGTGTCAACATACGCAACAACGAAAAGGTGCCTTCGCACGTGTTGAGACAGGCTATGGTGAACACGATTCAACTCATCAAAAACTGGGTTAATGAACTACCGCCTGAAGAAGGCTCCGAGAGAGAGCCTTCACTGTTGAATTTTGCTGCTACAGATGGTGAGTCCATTGTTGTCTCCAGATACGTGTCGTCAAAGACAGACGAAGCTGCCTCTCTATATTTTTCTACCGGTTCTAAATTCATTGAGGTTGAACCAAACTACTTTAAAATGGAGAGATTGAACAGATCCCAGGATATCATCATGGTGGCCTCCGAACCTTTGACCTTTGAAAGAGGCGACTGGATCTCTGTGCCTACAAACTCCACGCTCACCATCAAGAACCAGACAGTGCTACTCCACCCGATCATTGACGAGTACTACCAGGAGAACCCAACTTTTATCAGATCTGTCTCGTTTGCAGAGAGCAAGGGATTGATGGGTGCCTACCCTAAATCCGAGGTGGTGGAGAACGAGTTGCCTCCTTTGGAAAGAGAGGGCAGAAGCCGGTCAATAATCGGCCACGTTTACTAGCTGTATATTTACTTAATAAAACTTGGAGAACTTGAAATCATCTATTTACAGAGGGTGTCTGGTCTAGTATACAATGCGAGAGAAGGGATCGTGCAGCGCAGTGCTCACTGATCGTAATCGTTAGCCGGTGGTTGGCTGTTCTCATTTCTCATGTAAAGATCAATAGCCGTTGAGAAGGCTGCAAACCCGGCACATCCCACCATAGCGGCCTGTGGGCCGCTCTTGACGGCCAACCCGCCTCCCGTGATGCACCCAGCAATGGTACCGTTGTACAGGTCGTTCTTAGCTCTGAAAGACTCCACTCCGCACTCGACACCCGCAAAGATCATACCAATGTATCCGAAATTCTTAGCAGAGGAGTATGTTCTCTTCATCATGTCTGTGAACTGGATTTTCATCTGCTGTTTCAGAGGCAGGTCCGCAACAGGGTTCGCAGGCCCGCCCAATCCAACCGGCGTATCATACGACATCGACGCCATGAACAATCCGAAAAATCCACCAAGTCCAAAACCCGTCACTCCAGACATCACCGTCTTACCTGTGCACGACGCCATGAACTCCAGGATCTGTTTCGCCCCCTGTTCAGCCTGCTCTTCCGCCGTCATCTCATTCAGCGCCTTCTTTGGTGGCGCTAGAAATGGGTTATTCATCTTGCCTCTCTCAGTCCCCGCTATCTCTGTGTGCCCGCTCTCTAGTATGCACCCAAGACCGCTATGCTTACACTGGTGTCTCCCTCCCTCTCCCTCCTTCTCCCTCCTCCACTCTCTTAGCTCCTCTCCCTCTTCCCTCCCCTTTTCTCTCCCTTTGCCTGTCGCCGTTTCTCTCACTTTCTTTTTGTTGAAGCGAAAAAAAAAGTGAAAAAGTTTGTTAGCGGTTTGTTAGCGATTGGCAGCAGCCTGGTAGCCAGCTGATGGGTTGATGGGTTTGTGGGGAAGAGAGGGAAGGGGGGTCGGTAGGGTTAATGGGCGATGGGGCAAGGAGGAGGAGAAATACAAGGTGGGGATTTGTGAGTGGGTGGAGGGTTTTGTGAGTAGGTGGAGGGTTTTGGGGGATTATTAGGAGTTTTGGGGTTGCTGTTTTGGTAGCAGTTGGTGTGAGTGCAGTGGGGCAGGTGGTACGAATGGTGGGCAAGCGCAGTAGCATGGTGGTGATATGATGGGTGAGATGGTAGTCGGGCAAGTGCTAGTAGTTGATATGGTTGCTGATATGTTGGTAGTCGGGCAAGTGCTAGTAGCCGATGTGGTGGCTAATACAAGGGGTAGTCGGGCAAGTGCTAGTGGCTGTCATGATGGCTGATATTGCAGGTGCTAGCAATGCACTATACTCTACACAGTCACTGACACAAGTCTCATAGCCGCCTTCCCGCCGTCCTGGCCTCTCGCTTTATTCTGGTAGCAGTCCCTACAAACACCCTAGACAACTAACACACACCTATTCTGCTCGCTACATCTGCCAAAACTACGCTGGCCATAGCCAGGTTCCAGGTGAGCTCACCAAACAACCAGTTTCAATTCGCATCTATTTTGGTAATATTCCCTAATTAAACCTTATAACACAAGCCCGCTATATACACATATCACACAATCATATCGTGTGGCGCCTCCTCCTGCAGAATCGGCCGCCTTCTAAGACCTTGGCCCTTCCTGTATTTGATCCAATCCACCGCTCTTGACATGAGGTAAACCACACAGCCAACAAACCGGAAAAGAGCCATAAACGCAACAATCCATAGAATAACGGTCAAAAATATCGACGTTCTGCTGCTCGGCAATATCTCTCCTGTGCTGTCGTCGCTTGTAAACTGGTACAAACCACAGGTTTCTGTTACCAAGGAGATTAGAACCATGTTGAGTAGCATCCATAGCAGAACAGTTATGGATCTCACACTCGCAAAATAGTTGGCGTCTCTCTCTTGCTCGTTGATATCTTCTTCCAGTCCAATCTGCTTGATCATAAGCTCGTTCATCATTCTCTTGTATCCATTATCAATCTGTGCCTTGGTGGTTGGTATCACAATATCCAAAAACTGCTCCGAAGATTTATTCTTGTTGGCAGCCGTGGCGGCAACACCTAAATCGTCGGACTTATCTTCTCCTTTAGTACCCCAGGAAATATCATGAATGTTACAGAATGCATAGATCTGTAAAACGTTAATATATGCCGGGCTCAAAAGCAAATACTGGGCAAAGCTGGTAAACATGTGCCATGGCTGTAGAAACAAAAAAGAACCAATGAAATATAACGCATAGGTGGAGGACGTTGCAACAATTAAATCCCGGAACCTGGCATTGGTTATAAGATACCTGAAGTTAATGGAATTGTCAGATTCCGCTATTAAGGACTGCACAGCTTTAACGGCCAAGAAAATGGCTGCAAAGATCATGTAGCACATCAGTATAGCAAAGAAAACAACGATAACAAAATAGAACTTTTTCGATCCTTTAGGCTTGTTTCCAAATGCAAGAACAAACGTCGTCACAATAGATGCTAGATACAGCCATAGAAACAAAACGGATAGCACGTTACCCGGAGAAAACCCAACAGAGGAATCTGCTAAATAAACCGTCAGAATTCTAAAAACTAAATAGTATGAACCTAATGAGAACCAGGTGACAAGCAGATTAAGGCACTGATAAGTCTGCTCCAATAATAGCAAAACTTTTCTACCAATCGAATGGGAAGTCCAAAAAAACCTATAAAACTGAACACTTGAATATATCAAAGAAAAGAACGAACCATTAAGCCATCTTCTTCTCTGTGAAATAAACTCATCCAATTTTTCAGGCACATCTGTGAACGCTCTAGCATTACTCACGTACTTTAATAACCATCCACAACCTTGCTTTGCTACCAATTCAAAACATAGAATTCTATCTTCCGCTAGATACATGTTGGCATTAAAAATACCATCGTCATCAGACTTCTTCAAGTCTTCACCTTTCAAATACCTGTTTAAAGGTGTTCCTAAAAGTGCAGTGTAACGGTACGCACTGAAAGCACCTGGTAAAACAGTGATGAATCCAAATACAGATTCCATCGGTTTATCCAAGATGTTGGACATCTTATACTCAAAATTCTGAGCAGCAACTAACGGATTCAGCAGCAATTTGCCTCTTTTGCCCAAGCTGGCTTTAATTTCTCCACATGCTCCCGCAACTTGAGGGTTCTTGAATGATCTCCAGAGTCTATATAAAGATTTGTTCTCTGGTTCCGTACCGACATCCAGTAGAACGACAACGTTTGGGTTCAGCTTAGGGCAGAAGGCTTCAAAAGCCCATGCATGAGAGTTGATCTTTCTTTGATTTTGCTCTTTCAAACAGAAAACCATTTGAACTGGAATCTGGTTTTCTGTAGTTAACTTGACATGATCCGCCTCAATCCTTGAGATACCAACCATTGTAGTGTACTCATACACGTGCGACACAACTTTATCATCATTCACTTTACTCTTTGCAAAACCTTCCTGGTACACACCTAAGGCACCCAGTAACGCTTTAGCCTTTGGATTGATCTTTTTTCTACCATCACTGACAACACAAACAACAACTTTCTTCCAAGAGTCTCTACCCCAAGTGGATGAGTTCTTCATAGAATACAAGTATCTTAAATTCTTGAAGACTCCTTTCAAAGTTCTTGCCAAATGGATCTCTGACTCGTTGAACATAGTAATTACAATCATTAATTCCGTCTCTCTTGGGGTCATATAAAAGCTCTGTCTTAGTGTGAACTTCTTTAGGGAGAAAAGCGATGGTTGGCAAGTGACTGCTTGATATCTCATATACAAGAACTCCCTATTCTTCTCATTTAATGTGACAGGATATTTACTCAACAGTACAGCCGAAACAGGACAATCTAGAACTAGGTTACCATCAACCATTCTAACTTGGCCGATTTCAAGATCTGTTGATTGCATTTGTTCCGGTTGTAGCTGCTGAATTCTCTCAGGAGGTGGAGCCATAAACTGAGGTGGCTGGTCTTGATAGTAATTGATATATCCATCATCGTATCCATCTTCTCCGTCGTATTCATCTCCCATAATAGTCTGTGAATCCAATCCTTCTCTACTTTCCAGGTCATCGTCGTATCTGTTCATTTCAAATGGGTTGTACACTCTGTTATAAGTGTTTATGGGGTAATATGAGTTATCTATTATTGGAAAAGGCACAAATGTCTCTTCCTGTGATTCATCTTCATCAAAATCATAGCCGTCGAATATGCCATCTCCCGGTCTAGCATTATTCACGGCCGGGGCAAAGTTTATCGCTGGAATTTTGGGAGGTGTGGTGGTTTTTGGCTTGTTTGTATTGTAGTCATTATAATTATTGTCATTAGGGTCGTCATATTGGCTGCTGCTCAGTCTCATTCCTCTGAAATTGTTGTGGTCGATATTATCTTGGCTAAACAGTGGTCTAGTTGGTGAGATGGCGTGTTCAAATCTTCTGTCTGGTGATGAATTCAGATGATCTATAGAGGTTGCACTATTAAAAATTTCGGTATTTGACTGGTATTGTTGGTTTGTAGGCGTGTGGTATTGGTTTCCCTGGAATGACCGGTCGGCTCTTTGAGGTGTCATGTTGTGGTTGTACTCGTTGTTATTGTTGTTGTGATATGTAGGAAACCCGGTGAGCCCACCAGAATCATCATGGGAAACCGTATCTGCGGAGAACATATTGCTACCCTCTGTGCGTTGACGAGCCGGTGGAATGTATGACCTTAGCGGTGACCGATCCATCCACGGGTTTATGTCGTGAGGTGCCCCAAGCTGCTCATCTCTTCTTTGCAGGTTTGGAATCACTGGAATTTGAATTTCTTCATTATCTGATCCGTCTGAGTACGGGTCGGATAATGTCTGTCCTGACATTCGGTTACCAGGGTGATTCCTCCTGTAGTAGTTGTTGTTTCTGTTGGGGCTGCTCATGGTCTCTTTTCAGAAGAGCAAGTCGCTAGCTGCGCGTGTTATCAAGTGTTTCCCACAATTGGCAAGCTTCTCCAATATACAGAATACAATCCTATCACTTCACCGCTTCTTCACATCAGATCCACTTATGTTTATCGCCTGTACAATCCTGATCTTTAACAGTATTGTTACCAGATTTAAGTCTTGTAATTATATTTCCTAAAAGAGACATAAGGTAAACATCCCAATTGGGAAGTTTTGAAAAAAGCAAATTCCCGGTGTAAAGATGTTTTGTGCTTTCCAGGCGGCGTACTATTCATGCAATAGAAAGACAGAGACGGTAACCTGGAATGTTCGAGGCGACCCGGATTGTACGCCACTCTATAGTGGTATATTATGCAAAAACCTTTACAGAGGTTGTCAAGTGTCTTGTGAGTTACCTTTAGAAAGCTTGTAGCCGTTTTGCAGCAAGCAGGGTGTGAGAAAATGGCTCGAGTGCAAAATATCGCCACGAAATGAATAAAGTGCAAAGTAGGCGTTCTTGTTCTTATGCACGCAAGCATCAAATCAGCTATTGTAGTGCTTAGACACACGAGATTTCCATCTATGTAGGAAATTTTATTTGCCTCGACTGCCCCGCTGCTGGAAGCCTGTAAGAGGAGTATATAGCTGCAGCCTTGATGAGACATTCTGTAGAAAGCATGATATCTAGATAATATACTGCCACCAGGTATATGCATGATGACAATCGACGGAAAGACAAAAGAGAGCATGACAGAACCCGGTGGGGTGAAGCACGTACATCCTAAAAAACTGCCTGAGCTTTTAGATTTTATAGTTTTAGTATATCTTATATTGTATTCTGTGGAGGACCAAGTATAGGAGGCTGTCAAAAAGACCTTATTCAGAATCTTAGTGAACCCCAATTGGGATACAGGGGCGAATATGTATGAGACATGTCACCAGTGATAGAGGGACTAGCAAAGATGAAAAATGTCCATCGTAAAAAGCACGGGCGCGACAGGCAAATTGTGGTACGCGGTGCAACTGCAAGGGTATACGGAAATGTGAGTGAAATCAAAGAGAAGCAATGGGAGGATCAAAGAGACGCGTTGTGTGGATTTGGCATCATGATTTGTTGACTGAAGATTTGCTAAACTTTAGGGAACTTTGAAAATTGTTATTGGGACTGTGGGAGCTTTGTGACTAGAATAAGTTGGAAATGGCTGAAAAAGTGACAAAAGTATCAGAGCAAAACCCAATGTGCATTTATAGCTTTTATGGCGTGCTTTTAGCATTCAAACTTGACTAATAGGTGTTGAATGATTAAATTAGACCAGCTGTTCGTAGTAATGTTTTATAGATTAGCATGTTTTTTATCTTCATGCTTTGGCATCTCATAGGGCGGACATAAGCCTGGGCTCAGGTGTGCACTAATCATCTGAGACCCGGTTTTTCTGAAAAGAATAAGCAGGCAATCGTATAAGCATACTTAAAGATAGCAGCGCATTCTACTTAAACACAGAAACCGCCGCATTATATGTTGTATAATCGGTCGTGTTTATGGAAACTACACTCTCCAGCCCTGCCCGATTGTCCCAGTGAAAACACCCGCTTCTGCACAGGCTGCAATACCCCTTCCCCCAACCTCATCTGCTACCACTTTTCTACCCACACATTCCATCTAACATATCCCAGATGCTCAACTCATCTCACAGCTATCCCTTATCCACCATGCCCACCCACCATGCATACCCACTTGGCCTATGGGATGCTCTGCACAGCCGTCACCCTCCGAAAATTGTGCCCGCCACGACGCGGTGTTTGAAGTTGCTCTTACGCGGGCGAGTTTTGGAGAAAGCCAATAGGAGGGCAAAAGGGTAGGGAAAGGCATGGCTAAAGGAAGTGGGTAGCAGTAGCAGGAGCAGGAGCAGGAGGAGATGGGAATATCAGTGAGAAGGAGCTGTTGTGGAGAACTTTCTAGGAGCTAGTGAGGGATTGAAACCAAGATATAGCTTGTGACAGTAATTTTTTGAACCGCACAAGATGGCTAGCCTGCTGCTCACCCGAATCAGTTTGGAGAGAATAGTATGCCAGGGCAGGTCCACTACGGTGAAGGCATTTGGAAAGCAGTTTGCGAGAGGACTGGCGTCAGCAGTTTATAAGGACAGCTTGGTGCGTGCGGTGAAGAGGCAGTCATGCGACCAGCTGAGTGGAGCAGGCGGCCGGGTTATGCCAGGGCATCTCGCCAGATCCCGCATGCTCATCAACAGAAGGTTCAACTCTGGCCAGACACCATCGAACAGGAAATTCAACGATAGAGGCGAGAGACAGCTATCAGACGAAGAGGCCGCTTTGCTGCTAGCGGAGTTGAAGAAGGTGTGGTATAATGAGTCATTATCGGAAACAGAGGCTAGGTCTAAAGTGAATACCATCTTGTCCAATTACCAAATGGGCGGCCTTGTGTCCCCTTCCGCAACTAAGATGATCAACGTGATCTTGACAGATCAAGAGGCAGACAAACCAGGTGAAAAAATTAAAAATATGGAAAGATTCCACAAAGCCTTGATGGACTACCACATGGGAAAACAGCTGGAGGTTAACGGCCTCCATGATGATCGCTTCAACCCAAAACCAGAAGCAAACGATAAAGAATCCACTAAAACTTCAGAAGAAACGTCAAAGTCATCAAAGTCACCAAAGCCGGAAACTGAAAAAAAGTCCGTTAATGAAGAACCAAAACCGAAAGGAAATTTCACCGACTTTGATTTTTATATGGTTGTTACCCTTGCTTTTATAGCTCTTGTCTACTTTAACTCCGATTCGGAAACTGAAATCACTTTCCAAGAGTTCCAGAACAATTTCCTGAAACAAGGATTTGTTTCAAAGTTGGTTGTTGTTAATGGTACTTCTGTCTATTTGGTTTTAAATGACAGAGGTCAAAATCAATCAGTTTACAACTCAAAGGCTGACATTTATTTCACAATCGGCTCTGTTTTGAACTTTGAAGAAAAATTGAAGAAGGCCCAAGAAGAAGCAGGAATCGCCGAATCCATGTCTATTCCCGTTATATATACACAGAATACCTCTATTTTTAAGGCAATTTTCAATTTGCTACCTACCCTTCTATTGTTTGGATTCATTTTCTGGTCTTCCAAAAAGCTTTTGAGTGGACAAGGTGGAATGGGTGGTGGATTATTTGGCCCTCCTAAGAAGACTTTCAAGAAGTTTAACGCAGAAAAGGATGTTAAGATCAATTTTGCAGACGTTGCAGGATGTGACGAGGCTAAAGAGGAGATCATGGAGTTTGTTAAGTTTTTGAAGAACCCTGAGAAATACGAGAGACTTGGAGCCAAGATCCCAAGAGGAGCTGTCTTGTCAGGCCCACCAGGTACCGGTAAGACATTGCTAGCCAAGGCAACAGCGGGCGAGGCGGGTGTTCCGTTCTACTCAGTGTCCGGTTCTGAGTTTGTGGAGATGTTTGTTGGTGTTGGTGCCTCGAGAGTGCGTGAATTGTTCAAGACAGCCAGAGAGAATGCGCCTGCTATTGTGTTTGTGGATGAGATAGATGCAATTGGTAAGAGCAGATCGAAGGGCAAGGCCATGGGTGGTAACGACGAGAGAGAGAACACGTTGAACCAATTGCTAGTTGAGATGGATGGATTTTCGACCAGCGATTACGTTGTTGTGTTGGCGGGAACCAATAGAGCGGATGTTTTGGACTCAGCGTTGTTGAGACCGGGAAGATTTGACCGTAAGATCTATGTGAGCAACCCTGAGTTGGAGGGCCGTAAGGCTATATTTGGGGTGCACTTGAGAAAGATCAAGCTAGGAGATGACTGTGATTTGGAGGATCTCAAGGGTAGACTATCAGCATTAACTCCAGGGTTTTCTGGAGCGGACATTGCGAACTGCTGTAACGAGGCTGCGCTAATTGCTGCTAGACACAACGAGGATTTTGTGGGTCTGCATGACTTTGAGCAGGCCATTGAGAGAGTGATTGCAGGATTAGAAAAGAAGACCAAGTTGTTGTCTCCAGAGGAGAAGAAGGTTGTTGCGTACCACGAGGCAGGACATGCGATCTGCGGTTGGTACTTGGAGTTTGCAGATCCATTGTTGAAGGTTTCGATTGTTCCAAGAGGACAAGGAGCCCTTGGATACGCACAGTATTTACCACCAGACATATTTTTGTACTCGACACAGAAGTTGATGGATAGAATGACGATGACGCTGGGTGGAAGAGTGAGTGAGGAGCTACACTTTTCGTCGGTGACATCGGGAGCCCATGATGACTTTGACAAGGTGACCAACATGGCTCAGAGAATGGTGCTAGAGTGCGGTATGTCTCCTAAGATTGGGCCTGTGTCGTACACGATTGACAGAGGACAGGACATGACGAAGCCGTATAGTGACAAGACGGCGGGAGTGATTGACAGCGAGATCAGGAGAATTGTGGAGGAGTGTTACGAGAGATGTACGAAGCTGTTGGAGGAGAAGGCGGAGGAGGTTGAGAAGGTTGCACAGGAGTTGCTAAGGAAGGAGGTGATCACAAGAGAGGATATGATCAGACTATTAGGCAAGAGACCGTTCCCTAACAGAAACGATGCCTTTGACAAGTATTTAGCTGGTAAAGATGAAAAGGACGCTGAATCAGAATACAAGTCTGATGCTTAATTCAAAGATCCCAAGTGAAGTAAGTGCTTGATGTGTTGATCACAGATTCCTTAACTGTGGCACATGAAATATCTAACGATTTTTATTTCCCATGATTTAAATACTTTCCCTGTATATATGTTTACGATTATTAGAAATACACTGTTTATTTGCTATAACTGCATTTAAAAATAATATCTAAGAACTCCTTGTCGTAATTCAGATAATGTATATAATTGAAGAGTTTCCTTTGTTTGTACAAATAATAAATCAGATGATGAAACGACCCCAACACAACAAAAGTATTGTAAGCAACTGGCATGCCGCAATGCCAGTTTGGAATCTTTGACAATGCTGCGTTATCAGTAAGTGAAATCCATACTTCACTTAGTACCCGAGAAAGACATGAGCACGGGTGGTGAAGCATTCTGGCCAAGACCGTGAAAGCAGCAGAATTCACGCTAGCTCGTGTACTCCTAGCCTGACACCAACTGAACTACCGTTGGATGATTGTATTCTGGATAATAATAGTCAAATTTGCTTGAATTCAGTACCACATCTGTAACTTTTTGGTTGGGGAGCTTTCTTGGACTCAGTGCCACATCTATACTTTTGTGGAGGGCTGGACTTCTTGGGCCTAGTACCGCATGTGTACTTTTGCGAAGGGATGGACTCTTGTGATTCTGTACCACATCTGTACTTGCTAGACGTGCTAGATCTAGATAGCAAGGAAATGTGCTGCTTGTTAGAAGCGGCTGTTGAATCTGATATAAAACTTGAGCCATCTTGGTGGCTCTTCTGTGCTGCTGGTTGAATAGTCATTTTTTGTATGTATTGCTTATGGATCAAACTGCTGGGGTTAATGTGCTTGTGACAATCACAACAATAACTACAGACACTATATCTTCCCAGACAAAGCATTATACCGCAAGCGGGACTACAGCTTTATATAGAATCCCAAGCCACATTGCCAGATATTACAAATGGCTACCAGCAATTACTCACTGTCATGCAAGGACTAGCCTCACTTCTTCAAAGACCAGACTCCGACAGTTGACTAATACTACTTCAATGTACTCACTATGTTAAACCACAAAGCTTATTGGGACCAATGCACACAACTCTAAACGCAATGACATCTTCATGACAGCAGTTATCCAAATTGTCTAGAATTTGCACGATTTGTAAGTGGCTTATTGACTGCTGGGCCACATAAGCCACGAGCCACCAAATATCCGATGGCGCAGCCCTACTCAAGGCCGGGTGGGGGCCAAGACGCCGCCGGATCACGCCGGAGCAAGTACGAGTGCCCATGTTATAGCACACGGATAGATGGCGCAACTAGGTGGAAGCGGCATCTGTTTGCCGAAGTGGGCATCGGGGAGGTAACTGAAGAGTCTAGCAAAGTAGAAGGGGACAGGCCAAGGAGGAGTTCTGATGTAATTATGACTCGATCGGCGGATGCAATATTCTGACGTCATAGTGAGCCCCAACGGGTTCCACCCGTTTACTTTGTCAACATTTTGCAAACAACACCGATCTTGGACAGCAACCGAAGGAGTTGATGTCTTAGATCTAATTGTAGGCGGAATGGCTAATCTGGGATCATATTATAGGCGGAATGGCTAATCTGGGATCTATTATGTTGTGTTTTGGATCGTGGATCAGCATTCCCCCCTGAGCGGAGTTTGTGTAGTCTGCGTCTGGGTGGTGGCGAGCTCCTTGCTCTCCTCCTAAGTTTCTGTTGTATTATTGAGCTACGGAATTGCATCTATTTTGGTTTTGTGTTTTATCCTCTAGACAGTGGGGGGGGGCGTAAGTTAGTTTGCATCTAGGACTTTAAGACCAACCGCTTGGACTCTGAACAAGGGCGCATGCTGACTGCATACTGCTACACACAGATAGCTGTAACCCGCCACAGCCAATCTGGAATGTAGCTTACACCACCAATTAGCCCTGGTTTAGTTACATTTGCGCCGTATTGAAGGTCCGATGAATATGTCAAGAACTCTAGTAAGAGTATGGAAGGAGGTGATCCGGAAAAATATTAGCCCAAGAAAAAGCGGAATAACAAGATGTTCCGAGATGCGTTTACTGCAAGTAACTTAAAGGCTTCAGTGATTGATCAATACTAGCCCAGTTGTGATAGATGCTCCCCAGCAACTTGAAAGATTGTTTTCATGAAAGCATAAGTTGCGCTACTCTTTGTTCAAATCAAAGTCCTTGAAGTGGACACCATATTGGAAAGTGTGCTTATCAGTATTTGGTAACTTTAAATAGTCTCATCATTGGGTTCACCTTATCAATAATAGCTCAGATTCCTGAAAACCCCAGAGCCAAGACAACAAGGCGATACGTTGAGTACTGGGGAAAATCTTCTTGGGAGAAAAACCGTAAAAGAGGTCTGATTCGAGATTGCATAATTACTTTAGCTAGTTGCTTATCACCTGCTTCCAATTGTGCATATGTGAACTTGGCTACGCTTTTGACTTCCACGGATGCTCCAATTTGAAGAGCAGGCTGTATGTGTAAACCAGTATTACTGAGTACTTTTGGAACGGTAATTGGGAATTGGTTGAAATCTGACGAAGAGGATATAGTAGAATGCGGTTAGCAGAGCCAGCACTTTGTGATTGCGAAAGCTCACGGTCCAGATCATACTAAAGGGCGTCTTCTCTTGCTGCCTCTTGCTGTAGTGGTTTTAAAGACATGCCAACAGAGAGCCATCAAATGTAATATATCTTGCCCGGTAATACGAGTTTAACGATTGAGCACGTGGGTCTCGAGAGCCATCAAGAAACACTGTCATGTACTCGAGAACAAAGAAGTATGCCACACTTAATCTGGTATAGACGAACCTCTGTTTTTGACGGGAAGACAGACATCCTGCTATGTCTTCAACTACCTGTTGATTGCCCAATTACGGTTTACTGGTATCCATTGGGGGTATATCTAGTGGACTAGAGCACACTACTCGAGCCCAGAACTTGAGTCCAAACTCCACCGACCTTATTACCTCTACCCTCCTGGTACTCCCCACTACATCCCACTCTCAGCACCCGACGGCCCTCCCGCTAACCCTCCCGCTGCCATTACGGTGATCCGTCATAAAGGGCGGGGTTAAAACTTAACGCACAGCTTTTTTTCTTGAAGAGGCAAATTATCGAGGTTTGAAATAACGAGAGAGGCAAAGAACAGAGAAGAGAGAAGAGAGAGGAGAGGGAGAAGAGAGGAGAGAGAGGTATACGGGAGAGTAATTGTACTACGACCTGTTTAGGGACTATTGAGAGAGTATGCTTTTGAGTAGGAGACTGCGGATCCCAGCAACAGGCGTGCTCAGCAAGAGCCTGATACACAAGGCGCTGCCGGCCGTTCCTAGGCTCTCAGGTGCACGATACTATACAAGACAGCCACACGGAAGACCGGCAGTGCTCTGGGGGTCTCTGAACGGCGGCTCTGCAGTCAGCAGCTACGGTGGGTCCAGTTTTCAGTTTATCAGGTTCAAATCTGACTCTCCCGACAAGAAGAACAATAAACAGTTGACAAAAGAAACATATGACGAATTCTTTGCGGATGTCTTGGAGATCTGGAATGACAGAACACTCACGGATAGAGAAATGAGAGACCAGTTGGAGGAGCTCTTTGATGAATATGACCTGTTCACTAATATTGACGAGGTGTTCCGTAGATTTCTCTGGTACATGATCAAGAATCACCTTGTGTATGTCTTCAGATACAGCGTTGACTACTCCTTCTATTGTGTCACCAAGATGTATAAAAGCGAGGGCATCTATCATGATCTATACAACCCAAAGCCAGATTCCACAGAAACTAAGAACGAGGTCTCAAAACTAGTAAAGGAAGAGGTCCAGTTGACTGAGACCATGGCTGAAGAGATATTTAAGCAACTCAACACTATTTGGAAAGACTCTACGTTGACTGAAAAGCAGGCAAGAGAGCAAATATCTGAAATCTTCAAGAAAAATGATATCCACAGTTTGGAATCTAAGAATTTCCATGCCTTGCAGCAACACATTTTGAATGATTCAAATGCTATGGATACTCAAGAGAAATCAGCCGCTCTAAGCAAGCTCTTTGAAAATATGTTTGTCTATAGCTCTGATGAGTCTTCAAAGAAGATTAAAACAGGCAGAAAGAGAAGCCCTATCTCTAACAAGTCAAATGGCTCGACTGCTAAAGAGAAAAACGCAAGCCCAGACGAGACCAAGACTTATGTTAAAGAGATTAACATTGATGCTAGAGTATTGTTGTTGATGTTTCTTACTCCGTTTATGTTCTTCTATTTTTTGAATCTCGAAAGTTATGAGAAGGAAATTACTTTTGAAGAATTTGAAAGAGATCTTCTCAATAAGAGCTATGTGTCCAAATTGATTGTTGTTAATAACAATATTGTCAGGGTGATTTTGAACGATGCTGGTAGAAGTCAAGCTATTCATGACCATGCCATGGAATATTTTTTCACTATCAGCTCTGTTAAAAAATTCGAAACTAAGTTGAAGAAGGCCCAAGAGGACAGAAACGTTCCTGAAGCTCAGAGAGTCCCTGTCATGTATACTCAGAGTACTTCATTGCCGAGTGCAATCTACAGCATCTTGCCTACATTGATACTATTTGGTTTCATATTCTGGACCACCAAGAGTGCACTCACAGGAAAAAATGGCGCTGGTGGAATGGGTGGTGGATTGTTTGGCCCTCCTAAGAAGACTTTCAAGAAGTTTAACGCAGAAAAGGATGTTAAAATCAATTTTGCAGACGTTGCAGGATGTGACGAGGCTAAAGAGGAGATCATGGAGTTTGTTAAGTTTTTGAAGAACCCTGAGAAATACGAGAGACTTGGAGCCAAGATCCCAAGAGGAGCTGTCTTGTCAGGCCCACCAGGTACCGGTAAGACATTGCTAGCCAAGGCAACAGCGGGCGAGGCGGGTGTTCCGTTCTACTCAGTGTCCGGTTCTGAGTTTGTGGAGATGTTTGTTGGTGTTGGTGCCTCGAGAGTGCGTGAATTGTTCAAGACAGCCAGAGAGAATGCGCCTGCTATTGTGTTTGTGGATGAGATAGATGCAATTGGTAAGAGCAGATCGAAGGGCAAGGCCATGGGTGGTAACGACGAGAGAGAGAACACGTTGAACCAATTGCTAGTTGAGATGGATGGATTTTCGACCAGCGATTACGTTGTTGTGTTGGCGGGAACCAATAGAGCGGATGTTTTGGACTCAGCGTTGTTGAGACCGGGAAGATTTGACCGTAAGATCTATGTGAGCAACCCTGAGTTGGAGGGCCGTAAGGCTATATTTGGGGTGCACTTGAGAAAGATCAAGCTAGGAGATGACTGTGATTTGGAGGATCTCAAGGGTAGACTATCAGCATTAACTCCAGGGTTTTCTGGAGCGGACATTGCGAACTGCTGTAACGAGGCTGCGCTAATTGCTGCTAGACACAACGAGGATTTTGTGGGTCTGCATGACTTTGAGCAGGCCATTGAGAGAGTGATTGCAGGATTAGAAAAGAAGACCAAGTTGTTGTCTCCAGAGGAGAAGAAGGTTGTTGCGTACCACGAGGCAGGACATGCGATCTGCGGTTGGTACTTGGAGTTTGCAGATCCATTGTTGAAGGTTTCGATTGTTCCAAGAGGACAAGGAGCCCTTGGATACGCACAGTATTTACCACCAGACATATTTTTGTACTCGACACAGAAGTTGATGGATAGAATGACGATGACGCTGGGTGGAAGAGTGAGTGAGGAGCTACACTTTTCGTCGGTGACATCGGGAGCCCATGATGACTTTGACAAGGTGACCAACATGGCTCAGAGAATGGTGCTAGAGTGCGGTATGTCTCCTAAGATTGGGCCTGTGTCGTACACGATTGACAGAGGACAGGACATGACGAAGCCGTATAGTGACAAGACGGCGGGAGTGATTGACAGCGAGATCAGGAGAATTGTGGAGGAGTGTTACGAGAGATGTACGAAGCTGTTGGAGGAGAAGGCGGAGGAGGTTGAGAAGGTTGCACAGGAGTTGCTAAGGAAGGAGGTGATCACAAGAGAGGATATGATCAGACTATTAGGCAAGAGACCGTTCCCTAACAGAAACGATGCCTTTGACAAGTATTTAGCTGGTAAAGATGAAAAGGACGCTGAATAGAGACAGATGCTCAAGCTAAATAAATATATCTTATTTATGTGTTTTTATTTTCCAGGTGAACCAACCATTATTTTACATGTACATACACTTTGTTTAACTTCAGGAATTTACCTACATAACGAATTAGAATTATAGAAATGTTACAAAAAGAAGGTTCTAATATGCGTTAATTTTGAGCAAATGAAATGATTTAGGGAGTATAAAATACCAGAGAGAATTGATTAGACTTGTCGCTTCAATTATTCTTGTAGCTTTCAAATGGATTATCAATAATCACCACAGATGGAGACACTAAAGCCAAATCCAGGTTTGACAAAAGAAGAATCTTTGAAAGTCAATGGGACTTTATAGTAAAAGTCACAACTGACGGAATCACCGACTTGGTAGGTTAAACCGACAGAGCTACCTGTTTTCAATTCCTTAAGAGATTTCAACTTTTTAATGTCTTGTAAAGACTGGAACAAGTCACCACCCTGCAAGGATAGATATAATCTCAATGGAGATGTTTGAGGCGTGAATAAGAAACGTGAGAATAATGTTATGTTATAGGATAAATATGATAAAGCACCTATCTTTGAGGTTGAGTCGGTCAAGCCCAACGTTTGGAAGCCACTCAATGGTAGGTAAAACTTTTCCTGGAAGTGTATCGTGTTAGAGGAAGTGGAAAGGTTGACTAAATGTCCAAAGTTGAAGCTGGTCTGTAGTGTGAAGTTGTTGTTGAGAATTGACTTGTAGAAATCAGAGTTGGCCTCGAATTTGAAGAAATTGTCATTTGTCTTTGGGTTAGAGTTAGTCAAACCCGAGTAGTCATTTTTCAAAGAAATACTGTAACCGTCTGTGACAAACTTACCCTGAGAAGAAGGCAAGTATTTTAGGTTTGACAAGTCGACGTCCAATTTGACAGACTCATTGAAGTGGTCACCGGAGTACGTTTTGATTTCATCATGAGCCGAGTCTGCCACCTGCAAGGCAGATCTCTTGCTGAATGCCACACCACCTGTGATGATTGATTTACCGAGCGTGAACTTGGCCTCCTTTTCAAGACCAAACATACCAAAGGTTGTGAGCTGCTGATTGCATTGGAACTTAGTATCTTTGAAGTTAGAAATGAGAGCCTTGGCGAACAGTTTCAAGGATGTATCAACCATTGGTGCCTTATAGTCCAATGTGACCAATCTAGACTTTGAGTCGTCGATCATGTTTAAAACAGAGTGCAGTTTGAAATATTCGGAATTTCCAAAGGTGTTCAAGTTGGTGTAATCAAACAGCAGCAGGTTCCCTTGGTTTGTAGTCTGGGATCCCACTAGGACTGTTTTTAACTTCTTAGGCGACAGCTTAAGCTTTGCAGCCACGTTGATGGCCTTTGAGTCCAAAATGGTTGTGACATCTTGCGCACTCTTGTCTTCTGCAATGAAGATTTCCACCTCGTTGAAACAGTTCGACTGGACCAAGTTGTTATACGACATGTTACACGAGTCCACGAGCTGGCCCACACTCAAGTCAGAGCTGCTTAGCAGCGGGGACAACAGCTTAGTAAAGAAGTTGTTAGTGAACGCTTCGCCGCCATCAACGCTGACGTTCGTCAAGTTCACTGGCTGACTAGATGCTCCGCTGAGAATGTCTGACGATTCCTGGTATGTTGGTTTTGTTTCTGGCATGACTAGGGGATCTTAGCACTGTTTTGGATATCCATTCAACCACCTCTGCTCTCTCCATCTCCCTTTCTTATACTTTCACTGCTGCTCTTCCTCAACCATCCTTATTCAAGTACTCTTGGTCTCTCGTTACTCTCTTTCTCGCCCAATAAGATCGTCTCCAAAATTTTGCTGTGTGGACGGCGTGGATGAGGGGGCAGCAAGAACAGACCCGTATGTACAGCAGGAAACATGAAACTTCAACAACAGCCTGGTTAGCTCAATCGGTAGAGCGTGTGACTCTTAATCACAAGGTTGCGGGTTCAAGCCCCGCATCGGGCTTTTCTTTTTTGGCGTGTTTTTTTGCACAAAGGTTTGGTGGTGCAATTACGGGATATGGGGCGCAACATAGCTATTAACTGCAACAACAGCCTGGTTAGCTCAATCGGTAGAGCGTGTGACTCTTAATCACAAGGTTGCGGGTTCAAGCCCCGCATCGGGCTTTTCTTTTTGGGGTATTTTTTTGCACAATTTAGCATTCCATGTTGAGGTGAGACAAAGAGCATCCGGTGTAAAGAGGTGGATCTTTCCAGGAGATGGGCGTACCAAAGTGGCTACCAATACAAACTATATGAGTAACATACAATCTTAACCGCAACTCCAACTGACCTAAACCCTTATACACTTACAACTAGTTTAATCATTGATGAGTCCAGTGTTTGCATTATCATTATTACTTCACCATGGACATTATTACAACTAGCGTATATTTCTGGACCGTTTCCAGTCCCTGGTTTGGCTGGAGATCGCTGCTTTCTTACCATTGTGGACGACTTCACTCACTTCTGTGAAGTGAATACACTTACTGCAAAATCGGATGCTGTTAATTATATTAAACGGGTTATCACTGCACCCGAGACCCATTTTAGTGCCTCAGGGTAAGTGTGGCTGCTCTGAGAACCGATGAGCGTGACGAGTTTTGCTCGGGGGAGTTTGATGGTTTCTAGCAGACAGAGATATTCATCAGCCTACTGTTCACACAACTCATTTTGAGAGGGCCTTACTGAGAGAAAACACTGAACGATACAAGAGCAGGCCAGAACACTTTTGAGCTCGTCCGGTTGGCCTGAAGCATTCTGGGGAGACCCCGCCTCCCATTGGGTTCTATCTCTATCTCCCCAGTCTTCTCCCCAGTTCTCTTCCCAGCTCTCTTTCCAGCTCTCAGACATCTTCAACTCATCTATGCCCACACGGTGGGGGTTGCCGTGTTGTCACGTGCCCAACCTTGTCTTGAAACTGTGCCATGACGCTGCTGCTAAAAATAGACCTCTTGGCTCAGCCACGCACAGATGCGTGGCGCAACAACTGAAATTGAACATTGCCAACTGATACAATAGAAGAAGGATGGGAATAGGGATTTGAATAGGTTGCTCATAAGAAGGATGTTCCTTTTTCAGGAGACAGAGACAGAGACAGAGACAGGAGATTGCGATATTTAGGGCTGCGAAATACGGTTCACGGTGTCGCACACACGGACAAGGTTTGGAAATTGACCAGGTGGACCTATTTGCTGTGGGTTTGGCATTATTCCTCTTGTGAAGTATTGCGCTGCGCTTCTAAGCTACTTAGTCTAGTCTACTGCTGGCCATGGCTCCTTCATACAGACAGGCAAGACCTTCGTCTATACTGATTCCAACGTCCAACAGAGCGATTGTGTCTAATGACCTTCAAACATGGCACAACGACCAAATCTTGCTTTGGCTCAAGAACTCCAATTACGAAGATGATATCATAGAGGCCTTCAGATTCCATAATATAACGGGCTTGACTATCCCGTATTTGACCACTGAAGAGCTGAAAGAAATGGGAATAGACAACCTCAGAATGAGACTCCAGTTAATGAAAGACCTAAACGGATTGTTGGTTGATAGAGGACTCACTTCACTAGGGTCAGCAGGGTTCCAGCACCCGATAATGTCGGAAATGCAAACTCTCATGCTATCAGCAAATATAGTTAACAGCCTGTCGGAATCAATATTGACCAACAAGGCTTCACAGAATTCTTCAGCCGCTAGCAAAAACCTAATCAACCAGTTCAACAAATTGAAAGAAGATTTGCTACCTGTCTTAAAGGAGCTAAAGGATAAGCAGCCCTTGCCCAAACCCGAAACTTTATCGTCATCCTTAACATCTTCGCCTTACTCTTCGACAGTGACATCACCAGCTAAGACCACTTCAATGTCCAAAAAGTCAGCATACAGAAAGTCAATTTCTTTGCCTCCCATAATATCCCCAATTTTGCCCGATCAAACCGTCACTGCCTCTATCAATGGCTCAATAGCAAACGCTCTGACCCCTCCTTCACCAGAGCAGCTATCCACATTTGGCCAATCAGTCAGCGGTAATGTTAACAACCATTTGATGTCGTCTCAGTTACACGCCAAGGTCGCTAAGTCCTCTAATCTGCCAACAGGAGCCAGCAGCAGTTCTGGAAACAAATCTGCATCCAATATAGCAAATTATCCAGCGACGCATGTGATAAGTAGAAGCTCTACGCCGATTTCGGCAACAAATCCACCACCAATGTTGTCGCACTCTTCATCTTATTCAAGCCATGTAACAGGTATCAGTACTCCAACCACGCTGGATCCTAGATCTTCTAAACCAATTTTATCAAAGACTCACTCATCAGCTTCTTTGAGACCCAATAGCGAATCGGGTGGAGGAAATAGCTCGACTGGCGGAAGCTCCGGTGCCAATGAGCCACTGAAGCAACTTCGTGCCAAGACCGAGGACCCTTGCTATAAGATACTACAATCTGCCATGAAGAGACACAATTTGGACCAATCTGAGTGGAAAAAATACGTATTGGTGATTTGTTATGGCGGGGATCAGGAGAGAATTATTGGATATAACGAAAGACCGGTTATGGTTTTTAAAGAGTTACAAGAACTAGGATTGAACCCTTCAATGATGCTCCGGCAGGTTGATGACGGTGATGATGACTACTATGACGAAACCCCTGGCGGAAGACTCTGACCTCTATTTTTCTTGTAGCCTATGCACGTTTTACATTCATATTCATACATCTTTACTACATTCATTCGCTTTACTACTTTTTCATTTCTAAATAAATATTACAGATGCTGATATATTATGGGTGTGAATGACCACTTTGTATACAATGTCTAATAAGGTTTAAACTTTCTCTTCTCTCTCATTAATCTGACTCTCTCTTGATCATCTTTAAACTTGCTTAACAAGTCGTTCATCTCTTGCTTCTTACGTTCTCTAATTTGGAATCTATAGAAATCTTGTTTCTCCTTCTTCTTCATCTTTTTAACTGCTTCAGCGTCATTCAGTAGATCATTCTGTTTCTTTAATGATCCCATTATACTGCTCTTTGTCTTTCTATGCGAGCCCACGACAAGTGTAAAACCGTCTTCGTCCACTAAGGATCTCATATTAGTAACCTCCTCCTTGGCTCTCTGCTCACGTTCTTGAAATTCTGCCATTGCCTGCGACACTTGCAGTGATAACTGTGTGGAATCCAACTTCTTGTTGTACTTGGAGAACCTGGCGTAACCTGTTGTGTCCAGCGTCCATTTTGGGTATTTGCTTTTTGCTATTTTTTTCAAGTTTGTCAAGGCCAAGTTCAATGCGTCTTTATCGATGAATGTGACTATACCACAACCCACAGGGACCCTTGCCTTGTCGCCGGACTCGTTCTCCGCGCCGGACACAGCGTCGAACTCCTTGTTGCTCAAGCCGGCAAGGTCGATAGACGTTTCGTAGTTGATCAGGCCGTTGTTGGGGTCATAGTACTCGCAGCCTTGGAACGACTCGATAATGGCGCCGACACTGAACTGTTCAAACAGCCTCTTCACGCTGCGGAAATCCGTGCACAAAGGCAAGTTGATCAAAAACAGCGATCTGGTATTCGACTCAGACTCCTGCTTCGTGGCGTGCTTCTTCGCCAATATGTAATGTGTGCTCTTCTTGGTATGTGTGCTCTCTGGGACCGTCACCGGTAACACGTAGTACCCTTTCACCTGCTGCACGCCTATTCCCGACATGATGCTCTTCCCAGTCACTGCTGTTCACTCCAGATCTCCTCTGCCTCTCTAGTGTCTCTGTCTCTACTGGCTCCCGCCCTCGTACCTCCTTCTCCTCTACTTCTCCTTACTCATCGTGGCCTATTTCTTCCAAATCCATGTTGCAACTCAAAAATAGATAACGTGCCAAAATTTTAAGGGCAAAAATTTTCACTGCGTCGATCAACGGGGCGGAGTAAACGGATGGGTCGATCGGCGCGTCGGTGCAGTGGCCCGTTGCGTAGAAAAATTTTCCTTGTGGATCCTCTGTAGAGGGCCAGGGGCCTGAGCATAGATGAAGGGGTAAAAGGACGGAGAAGAGGACAAGGGAGAGAGGGAGAGAGGGACAGGGGAGGACAGGAGGATATAAGACCAGGTCACATAGAATTGCATAGAATATGACGGAAGATATCAAGCATTGCTGCTCGCCTTCGTGCGGTAAGGTGACGAGCTCGAACTTGAAATGCCCCATCTGCCTGAAGCAGGGATCGAATCAGTACTTCTGTAACTCTACATGTTTCAGATCGTCGTTTGCGATCCACAAGGCGATCCACAAGAAGGAGGGCGTGGAGACGTACGACCCATTTCCTGAGTTTGACTACTCCGGAGATCTAAGGCCGGCATACCCTTTGGCTCCCATGGCGGAGCTTCCGGAGAAGCTTGCAAAGCCGGACTATGCGCAGGACGGGCAGCCGATAAGTGAAATCAAGAACGACAGAACAAACAAGATCAGAGTGCTAGAGGCGGACGAGATCAAGAAGATGAGAATTGTGTGCCAGCTAGGTAGAGAGGTGCTAGACATTGCGGCAGCAGCAGTGAAGCCGGGCGTCACGACCGAAGAGATCGACAAGATTGTCCACGAGGAGACGTTGAAGAGAAAAGCGTACCCGTCTCCTTTGAACTACTACAACTACCCAAAGTCGGTGTGCACCTCTGTGAACGAGGTGATCTGCCACGGTATCCCAGACAAGAGACCGCTACAGGACGGTGATATAGTGAACCTGGACATTTCAATCTACAAGAACGGGTTCCACGCGGACTTGAACGAGACGTACTACGTGGGCGACAAGGCCAAGGCCAACCAGGAGCTCGTCAACTTGGTGGAAACGACAAGAGAAGCATTGGACTTGGCTATCAAGGAGGTGAAGCCTGGATTTCCGTTCAGACAGATTGGTAATGTTATCGAGGAGCACGCCAGAAAGCATAACGTGTCTGTTGTGAGATCGTACTGCGGCCACGGTGTGAACTCTCTTTTCCACTGTCAGCCCGACGTGCCCCACTACGCCAAAAACAAGGCCATTGGTACGTGCAAGCCGGGCATTGCGTTCACCATCGAGCCGATGTTGAACGCCGGCACGTACAGAGACTTGCTGTGGCCCGACAACTGGACTTCTACAACCGCCGACGGTAAGCCGAGCGCCCAGTTTGAGCACACGCTCTTGGTCACCGAGGACGGGGTTGAGGTGTTGACGGCCAGAACAAAGAGATCTCCAGGTGGTGCGGTTCCAAGAGTCAATTAAGTGAGTCCAGCGCCCATGTTGTGCGGTGGGCGGCCACTACTGCTCTCCTGCACGCCAACCTAGAGTTAGATAGAGACTCGCCTATACATACACACACCGCAACACCGTTAAATACATGCCTGCTTTACACTACGCTGTATCTCCCGGCCCCAGCAGCCCCCGTAGAACCACCAGCCGTACGCCGTGCGCCGTCTTGTAGGACCGACGCTGTGCACCGCCACAAGCGTTGCAACCAAACACACCCGTGCACCAAAACCATCCTGCACCGCACCCACCCGTGCACCTCCACAGCCTCCCGCAAACGGCAAACAACTCAACACGTAAAAGGGCCCAGGCACAAGCAGGGAATGGACCACTAGAAGGGGAGAGAGCAGGGCAGAAGAGCAAGGCGGAAGAGGAGAGCAGAACAACACAGTGCAGAGACACACAGGCACGGGAGACGTGGTGGAAGAGAACAGGAAGACGAAAGTTGTCTACGAGCGAGAGGAAGGACGTGTGCAGATACAGATATAGCTGGAAGGATGTCACTGAGTGTGCAAAGCGGGAGCTTGAGAGACAGGCAGATCGCCAACTTGAAGAAGATGCTCCATTTGAACGTGGACACGGAGTCGGACTTGGTGTCCTCGGCAAACAACGAGGAGTTGATCTGGAAGGTGCTGGTGCTGGACAGTAAATCCACAGGCATAGTGTCTAGCGTGTTGAGAATTAACGATCTCCTGGACTACGGCATCACGATGCACTGCTCCATCAACCAGAGAAGAGCGATGCTTCCAGACGTCACGGTGATCTACTTTGTCCAGCCAACCGCCGAAAACATCTCGAAGATCATCGCCGACCTCGAGAATGACCACTACGAGGACTTCTACATCAATTTCACTTCATCCCTCAATAGATCATTGTTGGAAGAGTTTGCAAAGAAAGTGGCACTCTCCGGGAAGTCGAGCAAGGTCAAACAGGTGTATGACCAGTATTTGGATTTCATTGTGACAGAACCAAACTTATTTTCCTTAGATCTCTCCAAGATATATTCACAGTTTAATAACCCTAGAACAACAGAGGAAGAAATTACAGCTAGAGCAGATTCCATTGCCGAGGGATTGTTCTCAACAATCTTGACAATGGGCTCCATTCCAATCATTAGATGTAACAGAGGAGGACCCGCTGAGTTGGTGTCGCAGAGACTAGACCAAAGGCTAAGAGATCACTTGATTAATACAAGATCAGGGGGCCACCACATCTCTGGTAATGACGCCAACGGCTCTGCGAGCGCATCTGGCTCTTCATCCTCAGATAGATTGGTTTTGATCTTGTTGGATAGAAATATTGATTTGGCTACCATGTTTGCCCATTCTTGGATCTACCAATGTATGGTGAGTGACGTGTTCAAACTAAACAGAAACACAATTGAAATTAAAACCTATAAGAATGCTGCCGCCGGAGAAACACCCGACAATATTGAAATCAAGAGACTCGACTTAGATCCAAAGGATTTCTTTTGGAATTCAAACTCGTCCTTGCCTTTCCCTGACGCTGTTGAAAATGTCGAGAAAGAATTGGCAAAATACACAGAGGAAGCCAAGGAGATGACTTCTAAGACCGGCTATTCTTCGATTAAAGACATTGATCCAAACGATCAGCATGATACTCAACACATTCAGGAAGCTATTAAAGCGTTACCTGAATTGACCCAGAGAAAAAACATAATTGATTTGCACATGACCGTTTTGACTGCTTTAATCAAAGAATTGGATTCTAAGAATTTAGATGCTTTCTTTGAGATTGAACAGAACTGTAATGATCCAAAGACTCAAAAGGAATTCATTGATTTATTGAAGAGCAAGGCAAATGGAGATAACGTCAAAGACAAATTGAGAACCTATTTGATATTGATTTTAACTTGTGATTTACCGAAAAGTTTCTGTGATGAATGCGATAGCGTGTTGAAGGAGGCCAACGCTGATTTGAGACCCTTAGAATACATAAAGAAAGTGAAAGAACTGACTAAAATGTCCTCAATGAATTTGACTGACGCTTATGGGTCTGCCAATGATTCCTCTGCCAGCTACGCTAATAACAAATCTGATTTATTTTCCAGTTTATCTTCCAGATTAATGGGTTTAACGGAAGGAGGATCAAGTAAACTATCTGAAGGTTTCGGGTCGTTAGTGTCAGGTATCAAAAAACTGCTACCTGCAAAGAAAAACCTTCCAATAACGAACATTGTTGAATCTATCATGAACCCAAACAATGCCAACCAAGAGTCCATCAAAATGACAGATGACTATCTGTATTTTGATCCAAATCTAATTAGAGGCTCCCACACTAAGCAGCCAAAGAGATCCACCTATAACGAATCCCTCGTTTTTGTTATTGGTGGAGGTAATTATTTGGAATACTCTAATTTGCAGGATTGGTGCCATAGCGTCAACGAGTCCAGTGGCGTGCCTGGTGCTGCTGCTACAGTCAATGTAGCTGGCCACTTGAGACAGGTTTGCTACGGTAGTACCAAGATCATTACCGCTTGTGACTTTTTAGAGGAGTGTAGTGAACTAGGTGTTTAACTTATTTTAAAGCAGCAAAAACATTACTTGAAAATAAATATAGTTAACTGATTATAATTGATTGACATGTAAATCTTTAATAGATACAAAAGTTTGTAAATCTAGCCTACTTTGAAAGCATGTTAAGCTGCATCACCTGAAAAGAACACACCAATGAAGATCAACAAGAGACACAAGATTATGGTTTTTTGACAATATATATCTATATATGCTTATTATACAAAGAAAGAACTTAGAGGACGCAATACGGTGAATGTTGATTTACAAGTAACCTTTTGCGTCTTCCAACACTTTGGTACTGCGTTTAGCATCCAAGAACAACACTTGACACTCTTTGATGTCATCGACTGTAATCTCCGATCTACCATTCACCTTAGCTAAGATACCAGCTGGAGACAGCAACTGCAAAACGTATCTTAGAGATGTACTCATTGAGATTTCGGCCAACTGGGTCAACGCATCTGGGTGTAACACCAAACCCTCCAACTTTGATCTCTTTAAAACGATGGTCTTCATCTCCTCGAAGCCGTAAGGCAAAGTTCTAACAATCAATAATCTATCAATCAAATCGCTTGGTAAACCGTGAGGGGATTTCACGTCGTCAGTACCCTTAACAGTGGTCAAACCTCTATTTGATGCCAAGATTACGATTGGAGCTATGGTGGACTCTAATGCTCTGTTCAAGTAGGTGAAACATTCAATGTCCAACATGTTGACCTCATCAATAAACAAGACACCCGGAACCAATTCGGCAACACCTTGATCTATGTACTTGGAGACAACCTTGTTCACCTCCGATCTCAATTTTTCCGTGATTTCAGTCTTACGAGGTTTCAAGAGTTGTCCCATCATGGATAGAATATCTTGGCCTCCTTGCGGTCTAGCGTTTGCCTGGTCCAAGTCATGCAACGTCACGTCCTGAACAATCTCTTTTTTCTTGTGAACGTCACCCTTAGGCAAAGGGACATACTCTTCCGCTTCCAAGTCGAATTCGGTGGCATATGCATCAGATCTACCAACTCTCTTGACGGAACCGGTGTTGGCTTCAATGTAAATCACGTCACCAATGGAGACTCTTTCCTTCTGGATGGATTCGTAAATGGAAGGGTCCAATTTCAAGTTCTTGGTACCTTTTGAGGTCTTGAGGCCCACAATCACGTGGGTGATTGTCTTGCCATATCCACCCAATGGGTTCTCTGATTCTTCCGGGGTCAGTTCAATCACCTCACCTTCGTACACCTCTTTAGTTTCCTTGATTCTCAAGCCAATGGCTTTTCTGAAGTTCTCCATCAACGCCTCTGTCTTTTTAACCTCAGCACTGTACAATTCCGAGCCCACAATCGGGCAGAAAGGCACCTTTGGTCCCAACTCCTGCGAGATGGCCAATGCCAGTGCTGTCTTACCGGTACCTGGGCCACCGGCTAGCAAGATGGCCTTACCGCTCATCTTCTTAGACTTGATCAGGTCCACAACAAGTCCGCACGCCTCTCTGGCCTCCGACTGGCCCACAAATCCCCCGTCAACCTTCTTAGCGTACCCGTGCTCGTCCAATCCTAGCCCCTTGATGTGTGTGTGTGCAGACGTTCTTGACTCTCTCGACTCTCTGGCCGTGGTGGCCGTGGCCGACACAACCGGCGCGCTGACTGCGCTTGTGCTTGCTTGCTCGCTGATCTGTGCCATCCTGACAATTTCCAATTATCGCTCCTTGTCAATATCTCCTTCTCTCTTTCTGCTTCCTATCTTCCCTCCTCTCCACCTCTCTCAACCACCTTTCCACCTACTTTGTGTTAACCTGCCTATTTCCATGTTTTGGTGTCCACAAGAGAAAATCTGCGAGAAAAAAGGTGTTGCGGGCGGGGTGGTGCACGGGTGCGCCGCCACGGCGGCTGGATGGTGCAGGGGTGTTGGCGGGGGCACGAGGAGAAGGGTGGCAAGTGTGGGTTAAGGGTTGTGGAGTGGCGCGTGGGCAGTGGAGTGGGCCTATGGGTGGGAGTACGGGTGGAAGTGCATGCCGCTCTTATGCATTGCTACCCTAGACGGATCTCTTCCAGCGATGTGCGATGTGCGATGTGCGATGTGCGATGCGACACAGGCTGCCCCACAAACCTTGTCCAGCCGCAATGCAGTGCTGTAGTCTCGCACTGCAGTGCGACTCTGTTGGCCTGGTCGCATGGCCCTGCAACCACCCATACGCTTCTACACGCTGCTACCTGCTCCATCCTAATCTCCGTCAACTGCCCGCCTTTCCGCATACTGGCGCTCCCAGCTTGTGCTAGTTGCTGCCTGTCCGCACCTCTGCTCACCTCCTCACCCGCTCACTCGCCTTTTGCCTCTTTCACCTCACAGTCCCCCCTCTCCCTGCTCTCGTCAATGCCTTCTCCTAATTTTCCACTCGCCTATCTCTCTCTTACTCTTCTTCACCGCTATTCCACTCCTTCCTATGCTTTTCACCGAATCTTCATCCCGTCACACCCCCTCTCTCTTATCGCGTCTCGTCAAAGCCTTCTTTTCTCCGCCGCGTCGGACATTTCTCGTTTTGGACAAGCCGAGGACTTGATACCCGGAGAGAGAAGAAAGGGTACATGATAAATAAAGGAATGGATCCATTGGAGAGGTGGAAAGTATATTTTAAGTAGCTCTGATAGGACTTGATTGGCCTTAGTGGTAGTTGTGAAGTTGTTTTAGAGCCCAAGCTGCAGTGACACACAAACATAGAATACTAAACACAGATACGATGCCCGAGTTTAAGATACAGGCGTCTCCAAAGTCGGCCGAGTCTCTGCTCACAGAGAGAAAGTACTCCGCTCACAACTATACTCCGATTCCTATTGTCTTCGAGTCAGCACTCGGCGCACACATCACAGACGTGGACGGCAACAAGTACTTGGATTTCTGTGCCTCCTATAGTGCCACCAACACCGGCCACAACCATCCAAAGATCATCAAGGCCGTTAAAGACCAGTATGACACCTTGGTACTACCTGCCAGAGCGTTCACACATAACCTCTTTCCCGTGTTCTGCAAAACCTTATGCGAGAAGTTCGGCTTCGGTAAGGTGCTAGCCATGAACGGTGGTGCCGAAGCTATCGAATTCGCCATTAAACTGTGTAGATCGTGGGGATACGTCACCAAGGGTATCCCGCCAAATGAAGCCAAGATCATGATGTGCGCCAAAAACTACCACGGCAGAACCCTGGGTGTCACATCCGGATCCACCAACGAAACTGCTAAAAAGAACTACGGGCCATTCATCCCAAACATTGGTGCAGAGTACGGTGAAGGCAAAATGCTGCAGTTCAACGATTTAGACGCCTTGGAAGAGTGTTTCAAGCTAGAGGGAGATAAAATTGCCGGATTCATCGTGGAATCCGTGCAGGGTGAAGGAGGAATCCATGTCCCATCACCAGGATACTTTGAAAAGGTGAGAGAACTCTGTGACAAGTACCAGGTTCTATGGTGTGCAGACGAAATTCAAATGGGTTCTTTCAGATGCGGCCCAAAATGGTGGGCTTATGAGAACCTGAGTGAAACAGCTAAACCTGACGTCTTGATCACTGCTAAATCTATTACCGGTGGTGCATACCCATCCTCGATCGTGATGTCCTCCGCAGAGGTTATGGACACTATAGAGCCAAACACCCATGGTGGAACTTTCACCGGATCCCCAATTGCCTGCGCAGCCACTCTGGCCGCTTTAGAGGTTTACGACGAAGAGAAGTTGGGTGAAAGAGTGCCAGAGCTGGGTGCCGTTATGTTAGGCGGTCTGGACAGGCTATGTAAGGAGTACGACCTAATCGAAGAGGTTAGAGGTGTTGGACTTATTGCTGGGTTTGATATTAATTTAGAACTGTTGAAGCCACAGCACATGAACGTCTGGCACGTTGCTATGTACTTGAGGGCCAAGGGTATCGCTTGTAAGATGGTCCACGAGAAGACCCTTAGATTTTGTCCTCCACTAGTGATCACCAAGGAGGAGATAGAGTGCGCCATCTCTGCTCTAGAGGACTGTTGCAAGGAGCTACCTTACATGTCAGTTTCCGAGATTCCTGACGCCGATAGATTCCATTTCATGGCCCATTGACCTTACAGTTATTCCTTTGTCCCAGGCATCATTTGAGTGATTTGAAATAAATACATTGTAAGTATTACAAATAAATATATAACATTCAACCTCTACTCTGGCTTGAATTCGTAAGGACCAGGTTTCTGTTCAGCATCAAACTGGATGTAACTCTCGTCGACAATCTTACCGTCAACCTCGCACCATGCCTCAACCACGTCTCCAGGCACAATTGGACCGACACCTTTAGGAGTACCTGTCAAGATGATATCACCTGGTTGTATAGTCATGACACTCGACATTGTACTTAAAATCTTGTCAATAGGGAAGATCATCAAATTGGTGAGATCTTTCTGTTTCTGCTCCTTGTTAACCTTCAAGTTCAACTCCACCTTGTATGGGTCGGCGATTTTCGATTTCGGAATGAACTTGGAGATAGGCAAGAAGGTGTCAAACCCTTTGCCAATTGTCCATGGTAGTCCTTTCTTCTTAGCCTCGTCTTGAACGTTTCTGGCGGTTAGGTCGATACCTAGAGCGTAACCGTCAATCGCGTCCAGGGCGTCTGAGGTGGTGAAGGTCTCCGGGTTCAAGTTCTTCAACTCCTTACCGATAATGCACGCTAGCTCCACCTCATGGTGGACCACAACGTTCTTAGGAATCAAGATCGGGCCCTGCCCTGGCAGTAGAATGGACGACGTTGGCTTTAGAAAGTAGAATGGGCTTGCGGGTTTGGCGTTGTTCAACTCCTTGATATGCGCCATGTAATTACGGCCAATACATAGCACTTTTCCCGCCTGTTTGGTGTATGCAAATGCTGACATGTCTGCTACCGGCTTCTGATGTTCCACCCTCTCTCGTCCCCACGACTCCTCTCTCCACCACCACCCACTTCTCTTCACTCATGTCTAGGATGCTCTTCAACTTGCACTTAAGTGACAGCCAAAATGGGGGAAAAAAACAGCCGAACAAACTCCGATCTCGGCGACTGGCAGAATAGCAGGAGAGTTGAAGTAGAAAGTGAAACAAAACGTTTATATTAAAATACACAAGCCAGTAGGATTGACAGAAAGGTGGATAGGACAAAGAGAAGAGTAGGAATAGAGTGGGGCGTTACGAGGGCAGGCGGGAGCCGTAGGAGCCAGAATTGGGCCCCGGAGGCCGGAAGCACAGAGGCCTGTAGCGGCGGTCACAGCGGTCATGGAAAATGGAGCAGCTGCTCACCGTTGGCCTGCTGGTGCTGGTGCTGTCTTGCAATGATGTTGTTTGTAGTGATGGCGGCGGCGGCGGCGGCGGCGGTCTGGGGGTTGCCCATCTCCAGTAGACGGTCAGGAAGATTGGCCGGGTTATGGGCGATAGCCGACATGGAGGCCGCCGTTGGAGGGGGCCGGGCATGTGCATGGGGTAGCTGCGACACATAGTTTGTGCCGTTTAGGATTGTATTCAAAGTCTCTATGCCGCCCACCTGCTCAATTAGCTGAATGCAGTCCTTGTGGGCGTACAACACCGTACGTAGAGTCAGGACGTGCTCTCTTAGAGTGTTCACCTGGTCGGTCAGGACAGAGTACTGGTCTTTGTAGAAATCCAAGTTGTCTTTCATCTGCTCCACCATCTTCTTCTTCCGCTGTCTACACTTTGATGCAGCAACCCTGTTTCTCTCCAAAAAGTTCTTCCTTTTCTCCTCCTCCGTGAGCTGTGACTTCTTACCGTTTCTTCCATCCGTGGAGTCTTCGTTTTCATCGTCACTAGCTAAATCACTACCGATTTCTTCCTCTGATTCCATAAGGTCTCGTCTACGAGGCTTGGGATCCTTCTTTATTTTCTTCTTTTTATTTTCATTAAATTGTTCACCATCAGCAGTAACAGGACCCGAAACAGACACAGCCGAAGCATCTTGCTTCATTTTCTTAGCATTTCTCTTTTTACCTCTAGCGGTGGCCTTTGGAACCTGAGCAGAAACGGTGGACACAGGTGGAGAAGACCTAGCTGGTTCCTTTATTTTCAGTTTGTTATCAGGTTTCACAAATTTATCGTTATTATTTGCAAAAGTAGGTTGAAGTGGTATAGAATTAGTATTGCTATTGTCTAAAGAAGGGATATTAGGTTGCGCTGACACTGTATTATTAGAGGGGATCGTTTGATTCGATGCAGGATGAGCTATTGTATCTTGCTGCGGCATGCTGTTGGAATTAGCCACCACATTAGAAGGGATATTGGCAATGTTGTTTGTAGTGTTGGTGATTCCATTTGAAGGCTGTTGAAGACCTAAAAATGATAGCCCTCCAGGAGTCAATTGACCAGGAGCCATATTTAGCAAGAACGAATAGCTACCGGCCGATTGTAGAGGTGGAAGCACTCCGCCGGGAGTCAGTCCTGTTCTCAAAGAGCTCTCATTGGGTGTCAGCCCGGTCTTTTTACTTGATGAAATAAGATTGAATAGCATCTGTTGCTGCTGCTGTTGCTGTTGCTGTTGAGGTGATAATGTACTTCCTGGAACTCCATTTTGGAAACCGGCGTTTATGGCGTTGTTATGGGCTGCAGGTGATGTCGGAGGAATCGAGGAGGTGAGGACTGCGGTGTTTGGGTGAGCGATACCGTTTGTGTTAGTGTTGTTGTGGTTAGCGGTGGTGCTCGAGCCGACACCGATAGTGTTATTGTTTGCGGTGCTTGTGTTGTTATTAACTGTATTATTTGCTGCGAAAGTGGCCATTGAGCCGGCACCTAGAAAGCTGGACCATATGCCTGGAGTTCCAGGTAACGAGGTAGCGCCGGGTGATATGATACCCTGCAAAGGTGGCAACATGTGACTGGCATTCGCTAGACGTCTTGTGCCGCCTGGCGTCAGTATAGGAGGCGACAGGGCTCCGGTGTGCTGGGCTCCGGTGTGCTGTAAAGATGTGGGTCCTTTGATTTGCGACGAAGGCTGCTGTTTGTTTTCTGCAAAAGACTGCTCAAAAGGGTTCGGTTCCAGATCCAAGGTTTTCGACATTGTCGACGATGTTGCCACCGAGGAGGGCTGGCCCTGGGAGCCAGTGCCTAGGGATGTCATTGTAGGCACGAGAGCACGCTGGCTGTAGGTGTCGTGTATTCTTGCGGGTTGTACACCGTGTGGTCTTCTCGGCACTCGGACACGCTCAGGCTGTAGTTGGCGGCGCTCAGCACCTGCTAGATCACGCTCCGGCTGTAGTTAGTGGCGCTGGCGACCTGCTGGCACACTCTCTGCTTCACTCCTGCCTCAGATCGGCTAATGACTAATTCCTCTGTCTATCCAGGCCTGTCGGTGTTCCTCGCCTTGGCCCGCTAGTTCTCCTGTGTTTCGCCCCGTCAGATGTACTTTCGGGTCCACGTCTCTCCTGTGTCCAAGTCTTCTGCTGCTCTGTCTCCACACACGCCAGTCTACCTCTGTTCTGCCCTCCTGCTCTCTTTGGCCTCCTTCCATGTCTCTGTCTCCTTAGGCTTCTTCCTGTGCTCAAGTGTCCTCTTTGTTTGTGTCAACTTTTTTCTGTCGCACGGGCGCCGGCCAATGACGTCAGCCGCTGTGGTGGCTGTGGTGGCTGTGGTGGCGGGGGAAGCGCCGGTGGCACGGGTGGCAAGGGGAGGCGGAGCAGGATAAGGCCAGAGGTAAGAGAGGAGCAGAGGTAAGAGAGGAGCAGAGGAGGGGAGGGGAGGAGGAGGAGGAGCAGAGAAGGAGCAGAGAAGGAGCAAAGAAGTGCCCAAGAGACAACCACACCACCCAGAAATACAGAGTACCGGCATGCGCAGCTCTCTCATGGCAGCGCCGGCGTGCCAGCTGCTGGTGCTGGCCGCCCAGGTGGCGGCCAACTACACAGATAACCACTCAGAAGGAGTCTGTGCAATGTTCGGAGTGGGCGGGAAGAAGTCGTTCTTTGGGGCAGACCTGCCAATGCCTCAGAACATCCATGCGCAGCCCTTGGAACCCAAGGACAGACAGCTGCTGGTGGAGATCTGCGGCGAGTCCTGGACACACGTGGACAGCGCCTGCTGCGACTCCACACAGCTCAGCAACCTCAACACAAACCTCAAGAAGGTGGAACCCTTGATCTCGTCGTGCCCGGCATGCAAAGACAACTTTTTCCAGCTCTTCTGCCACTTCACGTGCTCTCCTAACCAGTCACAGTTCGTCAACGTGACAAAAATAGGCAGATCCATGGCGGGCAAAGAGATCGTCGAACAGCTCGACTACTACGTCCAAGGCGACAACTCCTTTGCTGCCGGCTTCTACGAGTCATGCAAAAACATTAAATTCAGTGCCACCAACGGATACGCCATGGACTTGATCGGCGGAGGTGCTAAAGACTACTCACACTTCTTGAAGTTTCTAGGAGACGAAAAGCCCCTGCTTGGTGGGTCTCCGTTCCAAATTGACTTCAAGTATTCACACGATGATGATGATTTGCAGTTGCTAGATATCCCTGCCAGAAAGTGTGACGATGAGGACGTGAGGTTCAGATGCTCTTGCGCAGACTGCCCAAATTCGTGTCCCGTCTTGCAGGATATTAGAGGAAGTGAGAGATGCATGGTCAAAGGGGTGATACCTTGCTTCTCACTGACTGTGGCTGTTGTTTATGCCTGCTTTGCGCTATTTTACCTTTTCTTGTTTCTGTTTGTGAAGTATAAGAAGAAAAATGAATTCAATTTCTTGCTCAATGACCCTGTGCTATCCGGTGCCCTGACAAGAAGTGAAGCAAGCTCTACTGGTTATGATAATGAAGATGAGCTTGGAGACGACATGATCAGCAATCAAGATACAACCATTGACACCGAATCCGACGATCATGCCGGTATCTCGGGTGGGTCGCTAGACGATACCGATCAGTTGAACAGCACCGGAACTTCTTTTGTTCCTAAAAAGCCTTTTAATATCACTAGCTCATATGTTGTCAACGACTACCTTGAAGAAATGTTTTATCATCTAGGTCACATGTGCTCCTCCCACCCTAAGAGAACGATATCTCTTGGCTTGTTACTATCGCTTGCGCTTTCTTGCCTTATCTGTTTGTTACAGTTGGAGACAAAACCTGTGAATTTATGGGTCAGCCCCAGCTCCGAAGCTTATCATCAGAGACAAATTTTTGATCAGAGCTTTGGCCCATTCTATAGAACCCAGCAGATATTTATTGCGAATAGTTCAGGCGACTCAGTGCTACAAGACTACAGTGCTATTGAATGGTGGTTTGCAAAAGAGCAGGAGATTTTGCAATTGTCAGGAAAAATGGATGGTCAGAACATTACATATGACGATATATGCTTTAAACCTTTAGGGGATGCATGCATTTTGGAGTCTTTTACTCAATACTTCAATGGCGATATTGGAAACTTGCCTGAAAGTAGCTGGCGATCAAGTTTGAAAAGTTGTACAGAGTCGCCTGTTAATTGCCTGCCTACCTTTCAGCAACCGTTGAAGAGGGAATTGTTGTTTGGTGGTGACGTTGATAAAGATGTACTGGAATCCAAAGCCCTTGTGGTGACATTGCTCGTTAACAATGATAATGATGATTCAAGTGAGTCTGTAAATAACGCCATTAGTTGGGAAAAAGAGCTCGAATATTACTTATTGAATCTAGTTGACGAGGCGCAACATCTAGGATTGACCGTTACCTTTATTACCGAGATTTCATTAGAAAAAGAATTAAACAAATCAACCAATAAAGATATTAGAATTGTGGTCATTTCTTATTTGGTGATGTTTGCTTATGCCTCATTGGCGTTGGGAAGTGGCGGTGGATTTTCTGGTAAGATCCGTACCCCCACTGATGCTTCAACTATCTCGAGATTTTTGTTAGGAACCAGATTTGGGTTGGGACTTATTGGAATTTTCATTGTTCTATTATCTGTCTGCGCTTCAGCAGGATTCTGGAGTTTAATGGGTTTGAAGTCAACTTTAATTATTGCAGAGGTGATTCCATTTTTGGTTTTAGCCGTGGGTGTCGACAACATATTCTTGATCACAAATGAATTGAAAGATATCACCAACTTAAACATTTCTAATGAATTGAATATTCATGAGAGAATGGGTAAGACGATGGCTAATATAGGACCAAGTATATTATTGAGCTCAACCTGCCAATTCTTATGCTTTTCGTTAGCAAGTTTTGTCGGGATGCCAGCAGTCAAAAATTTTGCACTGTACTCTGCATTTGCTATCCTGTTTAACACATTTCTCCAATTGACATGTTTTGTTTCTGTATTGTCATTGGATCAGATCAGATTGGAGGATGGTAGATTGGATCTTGTACCGTTTTTAAAGCCGAGTACCACAAATCAAATTAGTTTACCAGAGAGTGATGAAGACTTGTCGCATTTGCTACAGTCCACCAGTGATATAGACGACTCCTTAGTGACTCGTCTGATAAGAGAAAAACTTGCACCATTGCTCTTCAGAAAGAGGAATAGACAACTGATTTTTGGATTTTTTATTTTTTGGTTGGGCATTTCATTATCTGTTTTACCAGGCATTGAACTTGGTTTGGATCAGAGGATAGCCATTCCTTCAGATTCATACTTGATTGGATACTTCAATTCGATATACGAATACTTGAACGTGGGTCCACCGGTCTACATGATTGTCAACGATTTGGATGTCACCAAATTAGAGAATCAACAAATGCTTTGTGGTAAATTCACTACCTGTGACCCTTTTTCGTTAGTTAATGTTTTAGAACAGGAATATAAGAGATCCGAGGTGAGCACGTTAGCTGAACCGGTTACTAGTTGGATAGATGATTTTTTGCTGTGGACCAACCCCGACCTCTCAGATTGTTGCCGGTTTAAAAAGGGTTCGGAGACAGAATTTTGTTCACCGTATCAACCATCAAGACAGTGTGAAGTCTGCTACGAAGATAAAGAATGGACTTTTCAAATGGATGGGTTCCCTGAAAATGCAACTTTCATGAAGTTCTTCAATCAGTGGATCGAGTCTCCTTCCGATCCTTGTCCGCTTGGTGGTAAAGCACCGTATTTCAACTCAATATACACCGAGGACAACACAATTAAAAGAACAGTGTTCAGAACCTCGCACGTTCCTTTGAGATCTCAGCGGGATTTCATATCTGCATATCATAATTCATTGAGAATTAGTGAGGAGTTGAATAGGGAGCATCCCGAATTGCAGGTGTTTGCGTACTCTCCATTTTACATTTTCTTTGTTCAATATGAGACAATTATTAAGTTGACGCTGACGCTCATTTTCATTGCATTTGTGCTGATCTTTTTGATCACGTCTTTACTGCTTGGAAGTTTGGAAAATTCCGCAATTTTGATTTTGAATGTGTGTTTGATATTGGTCAACATCGGTGGGTTTATGTTTTTTTGGGGGATATCATTGAATGCTATATCTCTAGTGAATTTGATGATTTGCTTGGGATTGAGCGTTGAGTTTTCTATTCATTTGATCAAGCACTTTAATTTCAACTGCAATGGTTCGGGCTTGAGAAAACTGAACCACAAGAATAACAGGGCGTTCAATTCCTTAGTTTTCATTGGCAACTCAACGTTGAGTGGTATTACTCTGACCAAACTGATTGGCATCTCTGTTTTGAGTTTCACGAGATCGAAGATTTTCCAGGTTTATTACTTCAAGATGTGGCTGTCTCTGATTGTGATTGCATCAGTCCACTCACTGGTGCTCTTGCCATTGCTGCTAGGATCGATGGGTAGTTGCAAGAGTTTCAAGAATTCCAGTTTTGCCAGGTTCAGTAATGAGGATGTGTTGAGAAGGTTGGGGAGCCAAGGTTAGAAGGCGCAAATGTATATTTAAGTTACACACGCAAGACATATTTAAAAGCTAAATAGATACTCAAGCAAAGGTGTAGATGTAGTACTGCACCACCAATTTCCCTTCACTGTCTCTTAGGAATCTGCCTTTGCCGATAAAGTTGATGTCATTGACCCACGACTCCTCCTTGGACGCAGTGTCCATGGTGAACTTTGGATGGCAGGTGACGTATCCGTCTTCGAACTCCATGTAAGAAGCTTTACCGCCAACAACGTCATTGACTTTATCGGCGAATTGCACCACACCCGAGTAGTGCACAACACCCGCCTTGGTGCCGTCTGGAGACTTCAAGTACAGGTTGCAGTCCAAGTTACCAGTCGCTGGACTCACAGAGAGTGCCGTAATGTCGTCCAGGCCGTGTGTGATATCGTACTCAAAAGGTAGGCCCGGGTCGACCGACTTGACCGACCCTCCGTAGATTGGAACGTGAGTCATCGTGGCGGTTTCATTGGCGTACACCACCTGTGGTTCACGGGCCTCAATGTGGAAGAAAAGAACTGGTTTTAGAGCTGGAACTTTGGTGGCTGAAAAGTCAGGAATTAGAGACATGGTTAGTTATGCTGCAATGACCCATGAGTGAGTGGTAAGGAGCTAGGGGGGAGGATAGGTCTTGGAGAGTGGACTTGTCCAAGTCCATTAATAAGAAGGGAGGGGGGAGGGGGGAAGCGGTGGCAGAGCGAGGCTAGTGGGTGGCAGAGCGAGGCTAGTGGGTGGCAGAGCGAGGCTAGTGGGTGGCAGAGCGAGGCTAGTGGGTGGCAGAGCGAGGCTAGTGGGTGGCAGAGCGAGGCTAGTGGGCGGCAGAGCAAGGCTAGTGGGTGGCAGTGCAAGGCTCTACGAAGGCTACGACGAGTAGGCGTGGTGGCGATGGTGGCCTGCAGGAGTCCACAACAAAGCAGGAGCAGCACACCGAGCGCATGCACTACGGCTCGTATGGTGCTCCAGCTCTGTACGAGCTGTGCCGGCGGAGAGAGGTCCACCAGCCGGGTAACGGTCGAGCCCACGACAGCACATCCCGTCGCACATCAATTACGTAATCACAACCCAAAAGACCACGCGCTACTCGCTGACATCAGCGTTATGACATAATCGCTATAGCACATCTATGACATAATCATTACAACGTGGCGCATTTTGCTGACGGCATCATGCTGATGTCAGCACCGTGAGGGCCGAAGGGAAAAACTAAAAAAAAGACACTTTTTTGCACCAATTGAAAGCTGTCAAAGTGAAGGGGAGTAAAGGGTCACAAATAGACAGGGGAAGCGGTGGTTAGAGAGTAGAATCAGACAGTCTAGTAGGTAGAGAGTACAGGAGAGCCATAGGCAAGATTGCGAGAGCGTGCACGGGCTTTTTGGTGGGAACAGAAGAAAAAAGAGGCGTACAAGACGCAAGGAGCAGCGAGCAGCAAGAGGCATTGACAGGCGGAAGCGCAAGCGCAAGACTAAGAATATAGAGCGTAAGGCACTCTAGAGCACAGGGTATCCCGCATTGCATAAGAAAGAGCATGTATAGGTCCATTTTGAGATTGACGGCCATATAGCAAACCCTGTTCTGAATAACACGATAGACGCATAGTTGAGACATAGCGTAAGAGTAGATCCGCCAAGAGAGAGAATCAGAGTACTAGAGCGGGAAAGAACAAGAAGAAGAACCAGACATTCACACATATACATCACACGCTTCATGTCACAGGTAATACACCCATCCACAATAACGATTCCGGAGCACCACCACCACCACCATGACCCGGGATCAGGCCAACAGCAGGGCACCCCATTGGGCCACGGCGCCGGCAGTTTAGGTGGTGAAGATGGCAAGCCTTCATCTTCTAGCCCTGCCGAAGACATGCAGAATGATCTTAAATACCGTCCAAGCATATTCCACTGCTTCCTGTCCGGTGGGTTTGGTGGGATGGTGGGGGACTCGCTGATGCACTCCCTAGATACAGTCAAAACTAGACAACAGGCTGCTTCAGACATACCGAAATATAGATCGACAGTGCCGGCATATCTAACCATTTTAAAAGAAGAGGGCTTTCGTAGAGGCTTGTACGGAGGATACGGAGCAGCAATGCTCGGGTCTTTCCCAAGTGCTGCGGTTTTCTTTCTAACATATGAATCATTGAAAAGATTTGGAATCGAAGAACTGGGAATCAATGAGACAGTCACATATTTGAGTGCTGGTTTCTTAGGTGATTTTGCATCCTCAATTTTTTATGTTCCATCTGAAGTCTTGAAGACAAGATTGCAATTACAAGGCCGTTATAATAATCCTTATTTCAATTCCGGCTATAATTATTCAAGTACTATGAATGCGATTAATCATATAGTCAAGGTGGAAGGATGGAAGACTTTGTTCTATGGATACAAGGCTACTCTGGTTAGAGATTTGCCGTTTTCTGCCTTACAATTTGCATTTTATGAAAAATTTAGAGATCTGGCATTTAGCTTGACCGGTAAAAGTCAAGAAGAGGAGAATTTGTCCTTAGGATTAGAGCTATCAACTGGTGCAGCCGCTGGTGGATTAGCAGGAACGATAACCACCCCATTAGATGTGATTAAGACTAGAATGCAGACCCAGAATCAATTATCTGCAGGGTATCTAAAGAGTGACTCTATAGTCAGAAGCTTGATCAGTGTTTATCAGACGCAGGGATTCATTGGCTTGTTCAGTGGTGTCGGTCCAAGATTTGTCTGGACAAGTATTCAAAGTTCAGTGATGCTCCTACTTTATCAAGTTACCTTGAGAACTCTGACAACGGGCGAATTAAAGTTAGAATGAAACAAAAACCCCATGTACATGTATATATATATTATCTCGTTTTTTAGTGTTTTAGCAGCGTTCAAAGACTCTATATAGACCTGGCAAATTTGCTAATTCGACAATATCCCTAACCAAATTCTCAGTACCTAAAAACCTCCTTTTGATCAATGGCAGCAGTAGATTCTGCAACACCTCCTTCAGTATCTCTTTTTGATCATGTGTATCATTACAAGCATCGTTAGATATGCTTACTGGAATGTAAAACAATGAAATCTGCCGAAGTATGCCACCTAAACAGTTCTGCTCATCTGTCCAGTCTATTCGATTGCCCAATCTGTATAGAAACAGCGGAAGCTTGGTCAAAGAAGGTGTATACCCTCTCACTAACATTGGCAGACAGGTTAGCTGCAAGTCATTTCCTACCTCCTGCAATTCTATGGAGAAGTATTCTGATAACATTTCTTTCATGTCTCTGAGAATGCCAGTCACCTCCTCCAGTGTTCTCTTTTGGTCTTTTAGACTTTCATCTTGGTAGATTAATTGTAATTGTTCGGTCACAGACACTGGCTGCGAAAGCTTGATCCTGCCAAAATTACTAAAATCCACAACACCAATCTGGTAAAACAGCTCATTACAGAGAGAGCCGTAATCAACCATGAACAATTTCAAATTCGATTGAATAGCTAATAGTCTCTTCTCATAGTCAATGATTCCAATAAAGGTGTGCTGTGATAATAACTTGGTGATTTGCTTGCTTGTTCGTGACTGTATCTGTTTTCTCAAGTCATTGATTGATTTCAGATTGACCTCAGTTCTTTGAGAGTCCAATATTGAAACTGTCGGTTCTGGTTGACCTGGCTGATCCTCCTTGTCGACCCTAATTGACGAATTCAAAGTCTGTTGTTTGAAGTCTGTTCTAACCAATTTATGCTCGTATGGCTTTCTGAAAGATGCAATTGAGGCTTGCGATTTCAGAGTACGCTTACTTACATACTCATCTTCCTCTGGCTCAACATCCTCAATGAGTCTCTTTTGTACCAAGACCTGCTGAGTAGTAAACTGCCTGGTTGAATCAACATCAGTCAATTTACATTCAATTTGCCTAACAATAAATTCAATGATCTCGTCTTCATTCAAGAATCTAACTTCTCTTTTGGTGGGATGCACGTTGACGTCAACATTTTCTGATTTGATCTTTAAACTGAGGTAGATAAAAGGTTTATGGCCCTTTGGTAAGAACTTCAAATAAACTTGATTAATGGCTCTTTTCAGCGGATCACAAGTGACAAGCCTATCGTTGATAAAAAAAACCGGCTGAATCTGTCTTTTGCTGTTATAGTAATTACAATTTGTGATCATTCCATTGCATGCAATCAACCCTGAATCTAATGTTTCTGAAGTGATATCTGTTGTAAACTCGAGTATGTCTTGAGCCACTTGTGAACCAAAGACAACTTTGATTCTGTCTTTGAGTTTCATATTTGAACGGACAATCAAATCGGGGATATTACCACCACCCATGGCTTTCTTAACTGTAAACCCGATTCCTGCAGCATGGATTGAGTATCTGCTCACCACATCCACAATTTTCAGATACTCGTCATTTGGATTCTTCAATGACCTTAGGCGGGAGGGCACGTTGTAGAACAAGTCCTCAATATTGAGAGTGGTTCCGTCTTTGCCAGCTATTGGCTTACTGGACTTCATGATTCCGTCAAGGTAATCTGCCCTAGTGGCGGTGGAGTCAGACTTCTGCTTGGTCACCACCGAGAGGTGTGAAATCGTGGATATACTGGCCAACGCTTCACCCCTGAAACCATAGGTCTGGATGCTCTGTAGGTCTTTGAAGCTTGTCAGTTTACTGGTTGTGAATCTCTCACAGAGGATGGGCAAGTCCTGTGTGTCTATTCCGTGGCCATTATCCGAGATCGAAATGAGTTTCAAGCCTCCCTGTTTGATGGTGATGTCAATGTTGGTCGATTGGGCGTCGATCGAGTTCTCCAGGAGCTCCTTGATGGCGTTAGAAGGTGCAATGATGATTTCGCCGGCTGCGATCTTGTTGACCACCAGCTTATCGAGAGGCCGGATTCTCGGCGTCATTCTTCCCTGTGTGCCTTAGTTGCCTCCTGTTGCCTCCTGTGTGTCTCCAGTTGCCTTCTGCCTGTCTCCAGTCGCCCTTCTGCTCCCCTCTGCCTCTTTCCAGTCGCCATACCACGGCCCCGTCTCTTAACCGTGGCCGTTTTGACCAGTTCACCGCTGACGTCAGCAGAGGCCTTTGCAAAAGGCCGTCTGGCCTCTAGAGAAGGCCAGGAGGGGGCCTTGAGGAGTAGGAAGGGAGAGAGAAGAGGAAGAGGTGGAATAATGGGCGGTTGGAGTGGTTAGAGCGGTAGCGAGAGGGCAAGAGGAGTGCAAGACAAACAGGATGCAGCAGATATACGAGGAGTTTTCCCGCAAGGTGCCGGCCGAGTGGCTGGGCCAGCGGACGCTGATATTCTACGTGGACTTGAGCTGTGGGGAGTTTCAGGACGCAGTGGGGGATGCGTACACGTGGGAGGTGCTGGTGAGACAGCTGAGCCCGAGACAGAGAGTGCGTGTGGAACGCATCAGGGGGCAGGAAGATCGGGTTGTGAAGGTGGTGAACGGGGCGCTGCTGCGGTTTGTGATGAGTCTGGTTGAGCAGCGGCCCATTAGCGTGAAGGAGTGGGAGACGGCGTACGGGATCTCCCACGGACCACACGGCAAGCCTGCGTTCACGCAGCACGACAGCGTCAAGTTCAACCTGTCGGACGAGAAACACGTTGTGAGCCTAGCCATCGACTTCACTGGACACGAGCTCGGGTTGGACCTCGCCAACCCTGACGACCTGCGCGGCTTCGGGCTCGACGCAGACCTCTCCCAGTTCCACAGGACCGACTTCAGAGACATATTCACAGACACAGAGACCCGCCAGCTCGACGCTGCGATCCTGAACACAGACCCTTCCTCAGAGTATAGCCTCTTGAGCCAGTACTGGGCCTTGAAAGAGAGCCTGAGCAAATTCACAGGCCACGGCTTACATAAACCATTACGCGAGCACGAGTTTGTCGACGTGACGGCGTTGCCGGCAAACCGCCGGCGGTGCACGGGTGGGCGCGTGGAGGTTGAGCACGGGCTCGAGATGCTGGCGGACAAGGTGTACAACGGGCCAGAGGCAGTGGACACGTTTCGGTTCAGGATGCCTGACAGCACGATGATCTGCAGTTTGGTCAGAGGGCACGGAGGGCCGGCCCCACTGCCGACGGTGACCCCTGTCGTTATACGGATAGACCCAATGAGCATCGTGGAGTTCAGCAAGTGAAGTTCCGGGGCAATTGTGGAACGACAACAGAAGCAGCCACGCCTAACACCGCACAGCGACAGCGACAGCAATTGACAGAAGCAGACACCGACCGCATGTGGTGAGTCAGCAGACTCACAGATCTGGCAACAAGACTGGTGGATGACTGGATGGCTGGATGACTCTCTATGTCGATTTCCCCAGACAATAGAATTGGATGATTCCGATTGCGCCGCGCGGTGGACGATGACCCCGGACCCGGAGCTTAGGAGGAACGTGAGCACATGAATAGAGTGTAATGAGAGACATCATGTGGCAGATTAAGGAGGACAGACAAGGAGGTGGAGGCGATGCAGAACAGTAGGATGAGGTATAAATAGGTGCATTCGTCGCAGACGAGAGTTGGGTGGAAAGAGTGTCGCTGGGTCAAGACTCGGGTGTAGACAATCACCGCCTGTGGCTTTTTCAATCTCACAACTGCACTGCTAATACAATTCTTTTTCCTCTCTCATACGTCCAATGTTCACTACACTCAGACCAGCTACGCTTCTCAGACCAGCTGCGCTTCTCAGACCAGCGTCGCTTCTCAGACAGCACGGCGCAGTGCACCGGTTTATGTCTACCATTAAAGTGGGCGACTACATCCCAGCCGGAGTCCCTGTGTTTGATAAAAACCTGACAGAGAGCGTAGACTTGGAGAAGGCTTTGCTCAACAGACGTGCTTTGATTGTCGGCATTGCCGGCGCATTCTCCCCAACATGTACAGAAGAAACCGTGGCGGACTACGTGCGCATGTTCCCCGAGTTCATGGCCAAGGGATTCAACGAGTTGATCTTTGTCTCGGTGAACGACCCGTTCGTCATGTCCGCCTGGAGAGAGTCGATGGGCATACCGGCACACTCGCAGAACGTGACGTTTCTAGCCGACCCCACCGGCAGCTTTGTCGCCCGTCTCGGCCTGCTGTTCCAGGACGCTGCTCAGTTCTTTGGCACTCCTCGCAGTAAGAGGTTCACTCTAGCTGTGGACAACTGCGAGGTTGTCGGCGAGTTCGTCGAAACAGACTCCACACAGTGCGACGTCACTAGACCTGCTAACGTGTTCAGACACCTACCGGGGTTAGAGTGAGGCACCACTCCACCGCAAACCTCTTGATTCTGAAGCGGCCAAATGGCCAACTGGCAGCCTGAAAAGCCTCTTTTGCGCGTGACTCTGCGACTCTCGTGAATCATCCGGGGTGTTCGGCTGTGTGCGGGCTGTGATTGGCTGGAGCTGGCGAGCAGTACGAAATGCGAATTGGCAGGGCATTTGCCATCGGAGTCTCCACTGAGTGTTTACATCCCCTCTTTTCTACTTGACGGTTGCTAGCCAACCACATATACATAGCTAGTGTAAACACGGATACATAGCGTAAAGATATATAAATACACATACATAGAAACGCCAAATACAGCGATATAGACCGAATAATACTAGTTGCCATGCTCTCCATCAGAACCGTTGCCAGAACAGCCGTTAGAACATCCTTTGCCAGCTCGAGAATGGCGTACTCCATCAAGGTTGGGGACACAGTCCCAGATATTGCTCTATACGAAAACACGCCTTCGTCCAAGGTGCTAGTGTCGGAGTTGGTGAACCCAGGCAAGGCGTTGATCCTAGGTGTCCCTGGCGCCTTCTCGCCAGCGTGCACTGACAACACTGTGAAATCGTATGTGGCCAATTTGCCTAAGTTCATATCCGCCGGCTACTCAAAGTTGGTGGTGGTTGCGGTGAACGATCCATTTGTCATGGCTGCATGGAAGGAGTCATTCCAGTTGAAATCTACAGACCAAAACATTGCATTTTTGGCTGATCCAAGAGCCGAGTTTGTGGGCGCCTTGGGCTTGAAGTTTGATGCCACCGCCATCTTTGGCAATGAGAGAGCAAAGAGATTCACGTTGGCTGTCGACCAGGGCCAGGTTGTCGCCGAGTTTGTTGAGCCAGACAACACCAGTTTCAACGTGACTGACCCAGCAAAGGTTTTGGAGAGTCTACCTGGATTTGAATGATTTTACGATTTATATTTGGATTTTCAGTTTAAAAAGTAAAAAAAAGGTTATATTTTGTCTTTTGAGTCACTATTACATATAAAACTCGTTATACTTTTTGGCGTAGTAACCGGTAGTCAATCCACCCAATCCCAGCAACAAAAGCGGAACTGGCTTCTTGAAGCCCGTCTTAACAGATCTTGACAATCCCGCAACAAGCATCACGGTGGAGCCAAGCAATGCGGTGTGGATTCCGTACTCTTTGTTTTCTTTAAGTAGATATCCAGCCGTTAGGTACACAAGCGAAACTGAGGTTCCGGCAAGCAACGATGGCAAGGATCCTTTTCTAGCGTAGCCGACGACACCGCCAACTAACGACAATCCAGCTAATGTCCAACAAGGGTGCTCCTGTATCGATTCGTCGCACAATTCCGCAGTTAGTACTCCGCTCACTCCGCTTAGTATCGAGACAGCCCTCTTCAAAAGTTCAACACCAAAAAGTGCCCACCATCACACACTTACCATTTTGCTATACTTATTTTGTAGTTTGCTGAGCACTGCCAACTCATGATCTATCTTCCGGCACAAGAGCATCAACTAGTAGGGTTTGTCTCTCTTAAATAGCATAGCCCGTTACCTCCTCTATTACCTGCATAGCTTGATTACCTCATATTAGTAACCGAAATGGCACGCGCACGCACATTAGTATGGTGCACGGATGTGTTGCTATTGTGGTGCACGGGTGGGTTATTTCCGAGGACCCTAATCAAAGTACAACAAGGCTGAATGATAAAGGACTAGGAAGACAAGGGGGCGGTAGTGACTCATGGAGCCCTGTACCGGCGTGGTTTTGGAAATGTCACGAGTGTTTTATTCAAGTCTGAACAAAACATGCAATGTGTACACCAAGATACAGACTTTGAAGATTGAGCCAGAGCAGGATGCTGACGGTCCAGTGAGCCGGTTGTTTGAAAGTGAATACTTCAAGATAGATGAGATTGATAACCACCTGAAGAAGACCGCAACACGCGAGTGTAACCAGATTGAATTTCAGTCGCTGAATTTTCAAATTGAGATCTTCATAGATGATGATCAGACCGACGGGTATTTGCAGTACAGGACGAGACTCTCGAAGGACTCACTCCCGCCCTTTGATGGTATTTCGCAGCAACGGTGGTTGAATTGGATATATAAATTGCTCATAGTTGGCAAATTCTATAAAGAGTACGAGTTTATAGTTGTTCCTGAAACCACAGATACGGTAAGGTATCAAGTGTTAAAGAACTTTAAAGGATTCAAGGTGTTGTTGATAGACTTAAAGTTACCGAGATTGTACGACATTAATTTGAACTTGGATCTCGATCTTCAATTGCAATTTCAGCAAGAACAACGGAAAAATGAGTTCATTCAACAATTGATATCAGAGAGAGATCAGATGAGAAGAGATCTTGACCAACTTAAGAGCCAATTAGACGGTTTTAATTTGATAAATAAGAATCTAAGAAGCAATATCGAGGAAATTATCATCCCGATTTTGAATTCGAATAAGGTTAAAGCTAGTAATGAGCAGTTTGAACCTTTTTCCAGTATCAAGAAGAGGGACTTATCAGAGGAGAAACTCACCCAATTCTTTAGCTTTAAAAAAAGAAAGCAGGAGCAGGAGCAGGAGCAGGAGCAGGAGCAGGAGCAGGAGCAGGAGCAGGAGCAGGAGCAGGAGCAGGAGCAGGAGCAGGAGCAGGAGCAGGAGCAGGAGCAGGAGCAGGAGCAGGACCAAAGCGACGAAAGCGACGAAACTGAACAGACTGATATCAGTAGCGATGATAACGATGATAACAATGATAACGCTGAAGATGAAAACCTGGATAACGTTGATAACGACGACACACAAGCTGATGACGATGACACAGAATGTGACGATTAAAGAAACAGCCTTTTAGTTAATAAATGCGCTTAGTAAACGAAGCAGTCTAATAAATAATCTAATTTAATTATATAAATAAGTCTATAAAAGTGAAACCGTAGCAGGTTGTAGGCACAATGCGATTGCCAAATGAAAATGCTCTAAAGAAACTCTATCAAAGAGATATGGATGAGCTGACGAATTGAAAGCGTGGAATATGGTCGTAAGGGTCATTAAAAAGGCGAGTGAAGTGGATTCAGATGGTAATGCTTTTCCATCTTGAAGAACCACTGTCTTTGATAGTATACTGTAGGTCTTTATTGAGGTTCAAGTATTTCACTTCTTGAGAGTCTATTCTGTAGTTTGACTTGAAGTCATCTAGCTGCAGCCATGCTCTGTTGGTTGGCAAACAACCACATGAGCACTCTGCTTTTTTAGACATATTCTTCTTAAGCAATCTTTGAATCTTATCGGACCTTGGTTGCAACATGATGGAATTCCATAGCTTATCTCTTGAAGACAGTCCCAACTTCAAGGCGTCCAAGTATGATTTATCCGTTTGAATGAGTGAGATGAACTCTTCAAGAGTGTCTGAAGAATCCATCGAGTCCAATGAGTCTGAGTCGTAACCACATTGTTTGTCTTCTTGTTGCAAATACTGTTCATAGATATCCAGTTCATAGTCTGTGATACGCAGCAGGTCTTGATACTTAGTTGATGTATCTATGGCGTACATTCTTAGATAGTTTGGATTAAGTCTATATTGTCTCTGTCTTGAAGGTGTGTTGGCGGATAACTCAGAATTATCAATAATATCGTGTTTGGTGAAAGTCTTCAACTGAAATTCGTTAATCTCGCAAAACATGGCACTTTGAAATTCATAGTTCTTCAAATTGTTGGATATCTTGATCGTCGTATCGGTTATGATATCCTTGAAGTTACTCAACAGTTTGGATAGCTTGGACTTTGTGGAATTGGATGGGCTAGAGGTGGAGCGCTGAGTATTGGATTGCGGAAGCTCATCACTGTGGTCAGCGAGAGGATGATCGAACTGCAAGGGTTCACACGTTAGGGAGCAGGACGAGGATGATGAAGAAGAGGTGGATGAGTAGCTGGAGTGAATGTCCTCGGTTGTGGAGCATGTCGTTTCGTAAGCTTCTTCGAAGTAGGACTGGGTGTCGAACAGGCTGATGTCCTCGATGTCAGAGTAGCACACGGTTGAGCTGGCAGAGCTGTGCGATTTCGGACTCACTGAGTAGGCTGGCGGAGAAGGCGGAGACAGCTTGAGGTACTGGCTGGATGACTTCCAAGACTTGCTGAAGCTCGTGAGTCGCTTCGAGTTATACACCGACTGCAGGGAATTCGGGGTCACCATGTAGATTGGGCTTGTTGGTTGGTCGACTAGCTCAGCCAGATGTGTCGACAGCATGTTCGAGCTAGGATCATACGTAGACAGATACATCTGCAAATATGCGTCTATGTCTGTGTCTATATATGTATCTATCTCTATGGCTACCTGTCTCTGTATTCATCTACCGTTTCAGTTCATAAACCACCTCTCTTCGGTACTGCGGTTGGGAAGCATCTAATATATAAGGATTGCCGGTTGAGTAAAGGAACGCCGGAAAAAATATGCCAAATCGGGTAGCAGTCGCTGAGCCCAATCGGGCAACAGCAAGAGCACACCGGCAGAGATGTGCCGACTGGACTCGGCAGACGTGGGCATGTGCAGCGCAGCGTGCAAGTGCACGATTGGCCAAACTGTGTACATGGAGTGCAGTGCTCTGTGTGTGCAGTAGCTTGGGACAGCATCACTGTTCTGCGGTGGTGCAGTGCTACTGTGCTACTGCAGTGCTGTTGCACTGTCGACACTATGTGTGGTGACCCAGATCTGACCGTTGCAGTGGGACTCACACGACCAAAATACGGCATTTTGTGACAAGCGGAAATTCAAAAGTGTCGCGAACGGAAATTCATGCCGTCGGCAATTCGCTATCAGTTACTGGGTGTGCGGTGAAAGCTGGAGCCAGCTGGAGCCAGTCCGCCGAGGTCACGGTCCACGTTCAGAGCACACGGTGTCAGGCGGTGTGTGTGCACCTGGGAACGCCATGGCGCTAGCGGGCGCTGAATGCTTATACTTTTGTTCAGTCTGGAGATGTAGACCCTGGCGCGTTGTGTGTGGTGCAGTGCACCATGCAATCCCTGTACTCGCTCTTTAGCTGTGCGCTCGCTGGCCGTGTGCAATTACCTGCACACGTCTGCTCTACTGCAGCTGCCCTTCCTCCTTCCTTTCGCCCCCACTTTCTACCCCGCTCACACTGCCTTATGGCCTCTCCAACTGCCGTTTCCTTTAATGTGCTCATTCCCTTGTAAATCGGCATTAAATTAACCGCTCAAACCCAAAAACAATACTACAGTAAAAAACACGCAACGGTTTTTCTTGTTCGGGAAAGGCATTTCTACGCAGATCTCGGCCGACTCCTATGTTCGCTTACGTCAGGAAACGTGTCATCGCGAGCGGAAACAGCTACGTGTGAATGTGGCAGAACATGCGACAGTGTAACATATATGTCGCAACGATACATTCCAGAGCCTGTCTACAGGTTATCTGTGTGTTTTATCTATCTGTTATCTCTCTATATGCATGATTGTCTTTGATCATGTATCTATACATCCAACTCCTGCTACCCGGCGTCACTTAGTCCTCAGACTTTGGGTTGAATATGTCGTGCGCAGCAACAATCAATTCTTCAATTACCCTCTGCTGCACAACCAAGTCCTCTTTGCTGGTGAACCCATTGGACAAGAGATTGTTTGACCAAACAATAGACAGATTCTTCACGTTCATTCTTATCCTATCAATCTTGGAAATCTTATCAAAATGAAACAACAAATCCCGTAGCGTGAAGTAGTTGGCATCAGGTAGTGCGTACACGATCCGGTGCAGCTGCTCATGCAACACCTTGACGTCTTCAATCTGTCCAGCCTTGAAAAAGTTGTCGCTCTCAACAAACGTCAATAACGGCTCAGGCAACTCGGCAAAAAAACGCTTCAACAAGGAAGCAATAATAAACACATAATCATCTGTCACATTGCCTAAATCTGCAGGCTCTAGTAGCTTCAAGTTCTCGGGATCGTTGTCAATCATTTCTTTCAATTCTTCCAGTTTGGATTTGTTAGGTGATGATCTGTATATGCCTTCAGCGTTCAATCCATACTGTTCAATCAGTCCAATACATTTCTTAACGAACAAAGGAACCATCTCTTCGTCGTGTGACACCTGTTCAATGCTCTTACCAAACAAGCCACCACCGACTACCGCTCCAGACACAGCTCCGACATCCGAGCCTGGTTCAGCTGGATTGTCATCAAAGCTCGATAGATCCCGTGGACCAACTATTCCACTGCCTCCGCCTGTCGGATCAAGTGTGTTATAGTACATGGCTGGACCACGGGACTCCTCGCTGGATTCGGCACTTTGAGGTTGAATAGAAGTGGGTTGGAGAGACTGCGAATGTGTCCCCGTTGGGTAATAGTCATTTCCATTTGCCCTGTAGCTGTCTAATGACGTGGTTGTGGTGGACACAGGCATGACACTGTTAGTACCTGTGCTTGGAGTCGAGATTGCCACTGGTAAGGCTTTTGTCTGAGGATTCGAGACATTGCGGCGCTGATTATTCGTTATAGTTGAAGAGTTGGGTTGTGTTTTGGACGTTTTGCTTGCAAATAGATAATGTTCCTTATATTCGATGGGGACAAAACTCAATTTATTTTCAATTTTGATGTTATTCAAATAATTGAATACGGATCTCTCAATATCCAAACTTGAAGACACATCAGTCATGGATTTGTTATTAGCAGTTGCAGGGACCAACTGGCTGCTCATTCTAATAACCATCGACTCATTAAAAATTGAATACTTGATCAACTGAATTTGCAAGGCTGTATCCAATTCGACAATCAGATCCTTCAATGTCTTTGATTGTAAAGGTCTTATCACACTAATCAGGTTATTCTTGTACTTCTGAGAATTCAAAGATTTCTTCTTGTAATCCTCATCCGCTATCTGCAATTTCCTATACAAATCTTCCTCCTGTTGAGACCCTGTCTTTCTTCCTTGTAGCGTGATTTTCTTTGCAGAGTGATCAGAGTTTCTCAACTTTTCCAGATCAGCGCACAAGGAGTAATATTTATTCTTTGCCTTATCTGCCTGGGAGATAGCGTCCAGTACCTCCTTCTCCTTTCTTAGACCTTCTTCCTTTGCCTGCTTTCTTAGTCTGTAGAAATTAGACGAAAGCTGGATCAATTCATCGTACATCTTCTCCAATGCTTTCACGTATGGGGACTTCACCTCGGAGATTAATATATCGTCGAAAGAGATGACTTTGTCCAAAGATTCCAGGAAGGTGCCCTTGATCATTTTATTGTTAGATTTTATGGAGTTCTTGCAGTTTGTCGATGTCTTTCTGAGGTCTCGGATGTACGACTCCTCGTAGTTGTGTTTCCTTTTGATGTAGTTTGAGAACTCATCGCACGACTTGATGCTCTGCTTGAGTCGAGTTAAAAGTGCGTCTAGGGAAGCGTCCGACACGAGGAACCGCTTCATTTTACTCTCGCTGAACAGGTCCACTCTTTCCGACTTTGCATCTTCGTGGACTGTCTGTGCTGACTCCACCGTAGTGTTTGCCGAGCTCGCCATCTCGGCTGACGTGTCCGCCAGTTCTCCTGCTGCTAGTGGCATCTTGCTTGTTTCTCTACACTGTCTCAATTGTGCTTGTGCGACTCCGCTGCCAATTCCAAATCACAACCGCTGTACCTGTCCTGTACCTGTCCTGTACCGGCCCTGTGCACTGTCTCTGCAGAATTTCCGGGTATTGCGCCTGTCTGCCTGCTCCTACACTCCCTCCACTCCGCCCTCTTGGGCACGCTGTGACACTTTCTTGCCCTTTGGCTGTTGCGCCTTTTCTGTTGTCCTTTTGGCTCGTCTCGGTGGCCTCAGGCGCACTTCGCCATCGACGCGCCGACCGGCGCTGGCGCTGACGTAAGCAGCTGATGTAAGCGGTGGACGGCGGGTCTGCTGGCCGGATCCCTCTGGAGGAGGGCCAGCACTATACGAGAGATGGCAGGTGAGCAGGACCAGACGGACACCACGTTGTCGATGGCGGGGTGCTGGAGGTAGTGGCCGAAGAGGGCGTCGTCTCTGGCGCTGGCGACTCTCCACTTGACGTGCTGGAACTGCATGATGTACACGAGCACGACGCCGAGGCTCCACATGTCGCTTTTGAACGCGTCGTAGGTCATCGTGGTGAGCACCTCGGGCGCCACGTATATCTTGGAGCCTGCGATGCCGTATGCGGTGCTGCCCACCACAGAGGAGCCGAAATCAATAATCTTGACGTGGCCTGCTCCTCTGACGCACACGTTGTCGGGCTTGATGTCCCGGTGACTCACGTTCAGGGCCTGTAGATACTCCACTGCGCTCACGAGCTGTGCGAATAGGGCCGTCTTGTCCTGCTCGGAGAGCCTTGTGAAGTGCAGCCTGTAGTACTGCGGTAGCGGCACGCCCGCAGGCTCCATGATGTAGTACAGCTTGCTTCTCTGGACGCTCACAAAGTCGATGAACCCAACGACATGGCTAGGAGTCGACCCTTTCGGCGCAGCCGTGCAGTGGATCGCCACCTCTTTCGACACCCGCTCTCTAAACCCCTTGAAGTCTTCGTAGCTCTCCTTGTCCTTCAACTCAAACACCTTCACGGCAAACTGCTCGCCCCGCTTGTTCTCGTATCTCTTCACCACCGCTGTCGTGCCCTTTCCCAGCTCGCCCACCGGTTTACCATATTTCAATGGCAACCGCAGGTAGTTTTCCACTTGTAACGACCCTCCAGTGTCTGCACTGTCTTTACTACTATTCAGTCTCCTTAGTAGTCTCATTTGGCTGGCCCCTGGCCTTCCAATGCTCCTCTTCCCTTCACTCAATCACTAACATGTTGTGTGGCAGTTTTTTGCTTGTATTTTTTTTATAAGGGCTGGCGTAATGATAGCTAAAGACATGATTGACTCACACAGTGCAGCCTGGGCACTGCAGCATGACACCAGTAGAGTACAGTCTATGTACAGCGATGGATCCGGTAGTGAGGAAAGTGAACCTCAGTGGCACGACTGGTGGGCATGTGCGTCCATTGGACGCTCTGGCGTACCAAGATAAGGTGAAGAAAGAGCTATTGGAGATAATGAGCACAATAATATCGGATACCCGGCCGCCGCTAGCTAACCTGAAGTACTCTCTGCAGTACCTACAAAAGACCACGATGTGTCTGCTATCAGACAAGGCATTCTTGGTAGAAATCTATGACACGCTGGGATCTACATTTAATGGGTTGGTAAGGGATAGACTGACGATGGATGTGATCCGTGATCCGAAACCGTTTATGAGGTTTATCCGTGAGTTTGAAATATGGAAGTTGAAGGCTGACAAGTTGCATGACATTTTCATATACTTGGACAACTCAACTACGCTGAGATACAGCTACGACACTTGCTCTGATAGCAGAAGACTGGTGCCGTTCATGGTGGGTCTCCTTTCGAAAACGCTCATCACTTCTAATAAGCTCAATGACCTGGATGTCAGACTATACGATAGAAGTGAATCCACGGTGAGATGCAGGATTATGATTTCATTCTACGACCAATTGAGTTTATTCTTTAGGAATGGGACGGGCCAAGATGAAATCCTCATGTTTTTCAGAGTGCTGCAAGAGATTGATGCGGTTGAAACCCAAATCAAGTCGAAAGATAGTGTCAAGATGATTCCTTTATTGGATGAGATGATTATCAAGATTTGCGAGGATTCGAAGGAACAGTGGTTGAAAAGTGATTTAAAGAATTACGTTAAAAAAGTTGAGACGTTCTATTCAAGATTCTTGGACTTCTCTTCAATCTTCAATTCATTGGATTCGACAAGGCAATTTTGTAACAAAGTTACAGAGGCATATATGTTCAGGTTTTTAAACCAAATGCAGATCAAACAGGTTTTGAAAGTGCTATTCTCTGATCCAGAACTGTACAAAGAAGATTTAAAGTTTCTCTACTCCTTTCATGTCAAGTACACTGCATGGGATAAAAACATATTGATCAAAGAGTATCAGGCATCTCTAGAAGATTCTTTGAGTAGATTGATTGCACATTCTGGCGCCAATATCGATGAAACCAAAAACTCCCATGTGCTACAAGCCATTATCGATTTCAAAAATTCAAGAGATGTATTGATCAGAGACTGCTTTGACAATAACGCATCATTTTTAGCAAACACCCAAAAAGTGTATTCGGATACCGTGAATAAACTGGAATTCAGCACTACATTATGTGATATTGTGTTGAGATATCTAGATAATTTTGTGAAATCGTTCAAAAAACTGACAAAATCCAAAAGCACCAATCAGGAGTTTGAATTTGAGAAATTCATCAACTCTCTAAGATCTATTCTTGAAATGATCCCTGAAAAAAGACACTATTTTTTCGATAAATACCAAATTCAGCTGACAGTTAGACTTTTACGGAATGGATCCCATATTAAACCTTTGAACGATGATATCTCAGGAACTTTGAAGTTAGAGAGACAAATTATAGATAGGCTAACTCTGTTATTTGGAGGCATTTACACTGAGAAACTGAACTTTATGGTTCATGACATTGTGGAGTCTAATAGAATTCTAAACGGTTTCGTTGAGGCCGGTAGCGGGATTGAGTGTACGATTGCATGTGTCCAGGGTTATCATTGGAAGGATCCACCAAGCAACCAAAACATTAAACTGAATAATAAGATATTGGAATTGCTTAATCACTATGAAGAATTTTACAAGTCCACTAGACCCGTTGAATTGAACTGGAAACTACATTTTCACAGGGTGTTGATTGATGTTCTTTTTGACCTGGAAAACCAACAGTCTCTCAAAAGCGTGGACTGCTCTATCTACCAGGCCACCATTTTGCTTGCATTTGAAGAGAATGATGAGTTGGTCTTCAGTGAATTGGCTCACATCACAGGAATGGATGAACTTTTCTTGAAAAAGAGCTTGAATAATCTAGCGGGTGGTGGCAAATACAAATTACTTGTATTTGATGACATTTCCAAAGCCTACAGAATCAACGCACATTTCACCGATCCTAAAAAGATCATCAAGTTGCCTGCAAACGTCGCCGATGAGCTGGCATCCACGAGTGTTTCTGCCGCCCCAGAAGCCTCTACAGGCACCGAAAGAGACCCACTCGAAATGCTCACCATGACGCTACAGGCATTTATATCTCACACAATGAAGGAAAACAGAACGCTATCGCACGATGAACTGATGGATCAGATCCTCGATAAATTAAATCAGAGCAATCGTGAGTCTCTCTTTGACAGCACCGCAAAACTAATAGCCTTTCTAAAGAAAATCATTGAAGGCTTGATCAATGATGGACTCATTACTAGAGGCAGCAATGATGGCTATGTGTATGTCCCTTAACGAAGCAACCCAGGCGCAGGAATATGATGACATTTAAATGGTGTAGCTCTACTACAAAAAAATTCCACAGTAAAAAAATAGTGAAAAATTCAAGCCAAGTTGTAAAGCCAAACCCTGGCAATGCTATGGTTTTCGAAGTGGGGATTGAGTTCGGATAGTTAGTAATGACACCATGAAGATCTATGATCCAAATCAGTTGCAACTTGGAGACGAAATATCCGAACTGGTTGTGAATTCGTATAGGAAGCCGAGCGGACTTGGTGATAAAGAATTGAAACTATTTCGAAACGGTAGACACAAGCAAGATGAGTTCACAGTGCTTGCCGGAATAGTTGCGATAAAGGGCAAGACTAGCTGTGCTGCAAAGTATGGTACTAAGCGGATCAAGGTGTCGGAGGAGGAGGGCTATGATCTAGAGCTGATCACTTTGGCGACAGGCTTGAAGACTGTACCGTCGGAAAAGATTGAAAAACTTAGTCATGGTCGGATGGTGCATGATCTGCACGCTGAGATTCTAACCATCAGGCTATTCAACAAGTATCTTCTCTCGGAGATGAAAAGACTCAGGGGTGACGAGTGCACCTCGAGTATACTAGAGATGAAGTCAAACGGTAAATTTCGGTTGAAAGAAGGTGTCAGGCTGGCGATGTACATCAGCGAAGCACCGTGTGGTGATGCATCGATAGAGAATACGAAAGAAAAAGCTGAAGACCAAACTGATTGGACAATTAAACGGCCTACGGAGACGACAGAGTGCCTGAGAGGCAGACAGAACTTTGGGTTAGTTGGTGTTGTGAGAACGAAACCGGGTCGGCCCGACTCTCTTGTGTCACATTCTAAGTCTTGCTCTGATAAGATATGTCTCAAACAGTTTACAAGCCTCTTGAATAGTCAAACATGGCAGATGGTTGATTCACAAGACATTGGATCATTCAAATTGGTTTATTTGGTAGTGCCGAAACTTAGGATAAACGAAGACAGTGTTCAAAGATGTTTCTACGAAAGATTTAAAGATAAATTGGATGAAAAACTGACGGCTGAGTATAAGAATATAACGGTTATACCTACCGATAACCAGTTCATGTCTGCAGAGAATGGGAGATCTGCCAAGCTGTCATTGACTTATATAGCAAGTATGAAGTTTGTACAGGTTCTTAATAATGGTATTAGGAACGGCTGTTCTTCAAAGGGGCCAATAAAGCCCAACGATCAGTGTGAGTTTTCTAGAAATATGCTCATGAAGGATCTCAGCACATTGATAGACGTTGACAGCGATGACTATCATGAATTCAAGCGGTCAATTACTGATCGCACACAGTTAAAGTGCGATGTTAAAGGCATGCTAGGTGGATGGACTAAATTCTCTTCCGACAATTTTGCTCTTGGAGAGGTTTAATCAGATACAACGCTGGAAGTATAATTATGAGATAACAATGGCAAAAGATATAAAAGCAGAAAGTACTGGAAGATACGTAAATCTAAGAGTATCCGAGGATGTGTAGGTATCTATAAAAGCACACGATATTGCGGGAAACGTACGGGAATGCAAATGCTAAGCGATCATAATCATTGGCTCTCTTCCTCTCCATCTTCATCATCATCTTCCACAATTGGAATATCAGCTTCCGGTAGCACGTGTGCTGCATACTCGGCGGCCTCCAACGCGTCTCTCACTTTCTCATTCGAGTCTCCTAGCAACTGCACCGGCTTCAGGCCTTCTTTGTTCTTGATATTCACGTCTGCGCCCACTTCAATCAGGTTTTCGATCAAGAACAATGCGTAGTCTGGCTCTTCAAAGCTGTAGTTGGCAGCGTAGTGCAGCGGGGTGTCGCCCGTGAGAGGGTACACCGGGTTCAACTCTATGCCTTCCAAGTCCAACATCTTGTCCATCACTTCAAAGCACCCATACTTGCAGCACAAGTGCAGTGCCGTGTTGCCTGTAGCGTCTCTAGCACTGTTTAACAGCGCTATGAGCTTTTCCGGTTCACTCGAGTACTCTTCAAAGATAGTGTCTAGCAAGTCCACATTGTTTCTTCTAGCGGCCTCGATCACCTGTTCTTCAGGCGTTGCTCCGTCCATTTGCTCCGACATCCTGATGCCAATCTAGCACTGCTAACCACCCATTCCACCACCCTCTTCCCCGCCCATCCACACCACCACCTCTCAACTAGCCCTGGTGCCCTTATCCCTGTTCCATTCCTCTTGATCCGTGTCCGAGGCGGTGGACACCCGTGCACCTGCGGCGCCTGGTGACGTAAGCGCCGGCCGCACTCAGCTTACGCCATGCTTACGTACCCTCCCCGTGTGCGCCCGCCCGTGCACCGCGCGTCACGTGAGCCCGGCTTCCCTTTTAGGCAACGCGCTAACCTCCTCAAATTGGCTTCTCCACCAAGTCAAGTGAAAATTTTTTATTACTGGACAACCCTAGTATTACTCATTTGGTGGTTGATGAAGCGTGTGAGGAGCTGCTGTTGTTGGTGTACTAGATACGTGAAAAGCACATTGCACAGAGTCTTAGGAATTGGAGTTTTCAGTTTTCAGTTGCTTGGAACCAGGGAGAGTCGTTGAATACTAAACATGCTAAAGACTCTAAACAGCAGTGCTAGAAACTGCTTGGCCAAGCAGGCCATCAAGGCGGTCGGGGCCAAGGGCTTCTCGCCAGCCATTATCAGCTCAAACAGCATTTCGAGCTCGAACAAGATCTCTGTGAAGTACTACTCGACCAGATCTACGGTGATCCAGTTGTTGAACAACATTGGATCCAAGAGAGAAGTGGAGCAGTACTTGAAGTACTTCACCTCTGTGTCTCAGCAGCAGTTCGCCGTGATCAAGGTCGGTGGTGCCATCATTACACAGCAGCTGCCTGAGTTGGCCTCGTGTCTTGCCTTCTTGTACCACGTGGGTCTATACCCAATTGTCCTGCACGGAACAGGTCCTCAGATCAACGAGATTCTTGAGGCCGAAGGCGTCGAGCCAAACTACTCGGACGGTATCAGAATCACAGACGAAAAGACTATGAGCGTTGTGAGAAAGTGTTTCTTAGAACAGAACTTGAAATTGGTCACTGCTTTGGAGAAAATGGGTGTCCACGCTAGACCAATCACATCAGGTGTCTTCCAGGCTGAGTACTTGGATAAGGATAAGTACAAGCTTGTCGGTAACATCACAGGCGTTAACAAGGCCCCGATCGAAGCCTCTATCCAGGCTGGTGCTTTGCCAATCTTGACCTCCTTGGCTGAAACCACTTCTGGTCAAATGTTGAATGTGAATGCCGATGTCGCTGCTGGAGAAATCGCAAGAGTCTTTGAACCCCTAAAGATTGTGTACTTGAATGAAAAAGGTGGTATCATCAATGGTAACACTGGTGAAAAGGTGTCGGTTATTAACTTAGACGAAGAATACGAAGACCTATTAAAAGAGAGCTGGGTCAAATACGGAACGAAATTGAAAATCAAGGAAATTAGAGAGTTGTTGATGCACTTGCCAAGATCTTCATCTGTGGCTATCATTGATGTTAACGATTTACAAAAGGAATTATTCACAGATTCCGGAGCTGGTACTTTAATCAGAAGAGGTTACAAGTTGGTTACAAAGTCTTCATTAGAAGATTTCAAACAACCAGACTTGTTAAGAAAAGCATTGAACAGAGACCCTGAAGTGTCTTCCGGGTTGGTGTCTGTTGCTTCTTATTTGAGAAGCTTGGAGAGCTCAAGTTTTAGAGCTTACGGTGATGAGCCTTTGGAGGTTTTGTCCATCGTGAAAGAGGACAAAGAAACCGGTGTGGCAAAGCTTGACAAATTCTTGTCATCCAAGGCTGGCTGGTTGAACAATGTCACCGATAACATTTTCAATGCTATTAAAAAGGATTACCCAGCTTTACAATGGGTCGTTAAGGAGGATGATCCATACACTGCTTGGTACTTCTCCAAGGCCGATGGTTCCTTTGCCAAAAACGGTGAGATTTTGTTCTGGTACGGTGTCAATGATGTTGATTCAGTCAGTAAGTTGGTTGCTAACTTCACAAAGGAGTCTTCCACCAAACAATCCGGCGTGTTTGCATCAGCCACTGGCTCCCAAACCAGATCATATTCTACCAAGAGACAATCCGTGAACAATAACCTCTTTGCTTCGGGTTTCAGCAAACAGTTCAAGAGAGGTTTAGCTACTGTGTCTGGTAACCCAAACCCACCTTTCAAAAAAGGTACTAACACCGAGAAGTCTAAGGTTGCATTAATTGGTGCCAGAGGTTACACGGGCCAAAACTTGATTGCTATGATTGACAAGCATCCATACCTGGAGCTATCACACGTTTCATCCAGAGAGTTGCAGGGGCAAAAGTTGAAAGGTTACAACAAGAAGGAAATCATTTACTCAAACTTACAGGTTGAAGATATTAAGCAAATGGAGAAAAATAATGAAATTGATGTGTGGGTGATGGCCTTACCAAACGGTGTCTGTAAGCCATTTGTTGATGCCATTGAATCTGCTGGTGGTCCAGGTAAATCCAAGATTATTGATCTGTCTGCTGACTACAGATTTGACACTACCGGTGACTGGGTCTACGGTTTACCAGAGCTATACGACAGATCCACCATTGCCAATGCCAGAAAGATCTCCAACCCAGGTTGTTACGCCACAGCTGCTCAGGTGGCAATTGCTCCACTAGTTGAGTTTGCATCAGGCAGACCCTCCGTGTTTGGTGTTTCTGGTTATTCCGGTGCCGGTACGAAGCCATCCCCAAAGAACGACGTGAACTTTTTGAAGGACAATCTAATTCCATACTCCTTGACGGACCACATCCACGAACGTGAAATCTCTGCAAAGTTGGGATTGGAAGTTGCCTTCATGCCACACGTTGCACAGTGGTTCCAGGGTATCACACACACAATCTCTATTCCTTTGAAGGAGCCAATGACCTCCAGAGATATCAGAACGCTGTACCAGGACAGATACCAAGGCGAGCAATTGATCACTGTGACTGGTGAAGCTCCTTTGGTGAAGGATATCAGCGGTAAGCACGGTGTTGTTGTTGGCGCCTTTGCGGTCAACGCTAAACAGGATAGAGTTGTTGTTGTTGCTACGATTGACAACCTATTGAAGGGTGCTTCCACTCAGTGTTTACAAAACATTAATTTGGCTATGAAGTACGACGAGTACGCCGGCATTCCTGACGACTTGGTTATTAGAGGTTAGATGAGCAGCCATACGTTAAATGATTTATTTGTCACCTGCATTTCCTTTCTCCTTAACTATATACATAGCCATACATACCGCTAGCCTACCTACCATATACCTATTATATATCTAGCCTACACAGAATATGTATCTACTAGCCTATCACTCTCAACTAGCTGCTGCTTCCGCTATGCATACCGCTACCCTTCCTACCCACCATATACCTATTGTATATCTAGCCTACACAGAATATGTATCTACTAGCCTATCACTCTCAACTAGCCGCTGCTTCCGCTATGCATACCGCTACCCTACCTACCTACCATATACCTATTATATATCTAGCCTACACAGAATATGTATCTACTAGCCCATCACTCTCAACTAGCTGCTGCTCCCGCCTAATAAAAGCTTGAAAAATTTTAGCGGGACAAATGAACCTCCAAAAAACACATCAAAAGTGACAAAAACGGGCCGAAGAGGAGATTTTGCTCTATGAAAGAGGGCATCTGACGGCTACATATTGGAATCAGGTGATATACATAGAAACAGCACGATGTACAATAGTGTAAGGGTCAGTGTTGGTTTGTTGCAAGGTTGGAGACCGGTGCAGCGGTTATTTGGAACGTGTGCCGTGGTTTCAGCGGGCGGTGGAACAAGACAATTTAAGAACAACAGCAATACTAAACCACGCCGTGGGGGTGCCGGAGGCGGTGGTGGATTTAAACCGAAAGACAAAACTGGGTTTAAACAGCCGATAGAGCCGCTTATGGTTCAAAAGACAGGTACACCGAAAGACAGAGACGCCATTAAGGTTGTGTTCAAAGATATAAGGGACATCTCAGGAGCAGGTGGAGAGTTTAAATATATACAAGACGGAGAAGATAAAGGCACGACTAGTATTTCTCAGATCAGCAAAGTGTTGGATTTGTCAGTGAACGGGCTGAAAGTTGTTTCAACGTTGAAAAGGAGCGATGGAACGGAGATTGCAGTGGTGAGAAGCGTTGATTGTAAAGAGGCCAGAAAGAATTACTCAGACATTTTGAGTGCTAGAGTCATGAAAGATGCGTTTGCGAAGAACAGAAAAATGAGCAGACTACTAGAGAGGCAGCAGAGTGAGGAGCAATCGGGCGATGATGGCTCTGGAGCCGGAGATTCCAAAATTGTTAGAGTGACGTGGCAGATCACGTTGAACGATTTACAGGGCCAAAAGAGAAATGAGATTGAAAAGCAAGTTAAAAAGGGAGAGGCTGTTCAGATTATCATAGGTGACAAAGATAGTTTTGGGAATGAGAATAAATATAAGAGAGGCCTTGAAGGTAGACCCCAGCTTTCGGATCTGGAAAAGGTGCTGAGAGAGAAAGTGCTAGAGACTTTAGAGACCCTGATTGTTGAGGAATTACAAACCGGTTTCGACAAAGAAGGTGATTTAGAAACCAGGGTAATTTTGAAGGTGAAACCTAAGCAAAGTCAAGAGATGAGTAAGGACGAAAAAAGACAGTTGAAACAGATGAAGAAATTGGAGAATCAAGAGAAATTGAAGCAAAGACAGCTAAAGAAACAAAAGCAAGAAGAGCAGATCAAGCTGTTTGTGGTTGATTAAGAAATGTACTTACCTGTAAATATGACTATGTAGAAAAAGAAAAAGATATCCGTGTATATAAATAAGAAAACCAAATAAAATAAAGAAACCAAAAAATAACAATCCAGATATAATAAAAAACCAAAGAATGAAAAAGCCTAACAAACTAAGCTAATCCACTTTGTAGGTTGGGTTCACATTTAGCCCATTGATACGAGATGGAACATTTCCAATATGTAGCAGCCCTCTTTAAACTTTTGATCCTGCCTAGAGCTCTTCAAGTATTTCCAGCCCAACAGCTGACCACATTGATGGCACATTATATCGCAAACTGTATAATTTCCTGTGGTCATCATTCTAATTTCACTGTTACCTAATTTCACATTGACAACGTTGTAAATTAGCAATGCGTCTCCCGTCACTCCATGGTACCTATCGCTAATGATCAGATTTGAAGAGGATAAATGCGTGAGGCATTTTGAGCAAGCATACGTTATAGCTTTCCCCTTGTTATTGTATTTTGGGTTGTTCTTGAACAACAGCGGGTTTGCGGAGACGCCATGAAGGGGTCTATTTATGGCTGCAGTTGCTGTTGTGGCTGTTGTTCTTGTTCTTGTTCTCGTGGTGGTTCTTGTTCCTGTTCTTCTAAGAGATATTTCACTTGTATTGGATACAGACATATTATCCTCCTCATCTTCACCTGCGTAGTCTAGGTCCATATTATCGTCACTTTCTTCGCCATCCTCATCCGCATCTTCCTCCTCGTCCCGATTCTCTTCCTCGTCCTCGCTTTCGTTTTCTTGCACGTCCTCGTCATCCTCATCATCCTCGTCCCCATCCTCCTCGTCTTCGTGCTCTTCGTCATCCTCATCGCTTTCCCTGCCCTCATACCGAGAATGCTGATAAGATAACCGGAATGTCTTGTACAACAAGAGATTGTTCCAATCGGAACCGGTATCATTTGGCTCTAAACAAGTGGAATACCGTAGCCCCATTTCTCCATTAGATAATACGTATGAGGCAAACAATTAAACTGTGAAGCACTGGTCTATTTACAATCACAGCGTGCTTATTGTGGGGTTTACTATTCTTAGTATAATAAAACGTCTTCCTATTCATTTTCTGTAAGTGAGGCTCTGGTGTTGGCACATGAATATGAGATGGCAGACATAACGGTGATAGGTCGATCGATGCGTCGATGCTCTGTGACAGAGGTGAGTGTCATGATGAGCAGAGGCTATGTAGTGTGGTCATGGTGAGCCTAGTTACTATAAGACTTGAGGGAGTGAGGACTGTTGAGAGAGGACTATTGTGAAGGGGGACTGAGGAGGAAGAAGAGACTGAGACATATATAAATTACCTAGTGGATGCAGTAAAAGCGCCATAATCGGCGCCGTGGGTTTTGTTGTTACCATGACTAGAGTACTAGGAAGGAAAAGAAAGGAAAGGGGAAGCATTCACGAGAGCCTAGGAGCAGTATACCATGCTGCAGATTCTACAGTGGCACAGGACACAGGATGTGTGAGCGGCAGGGCACCTGCTCAGATCCGCCAGGCTACAGGTTGGTGGCCTCCACCAGCCACTCGCTCTGTCAGCCCCACCAGCCACTCACTCTGCCCGCCTCCACTCCGCTGTCTGTGTTCTGAGTCTCCAGCACTCAATGGCCCCTACTAAACCCTAGCATCTCCCCAGTAGCCCCTACTGAACCCTAGCATCTCCCCAGCAGCCCCTACTGAACCCTAGCATCTCCCCAGCAGCCCCTACTAAAGCCTAGCATCTCCCCAGCAGCCCTCACTGCCTCCCGCCATCCCCTGATACACCCTGGCATCCCCCATGCCCGAGCCCCCTCGGGGATATCGACTTTCTCGTTCCCGAGTCGCCATCTCCGACAACCGCTCGTTCCCGCTGACGTCAGCACCGCCGTCTCCCGGCCTTAACGACCTTTCCCGCTCTTGAACCCGAGACTCACTCCTTCCGCTACATACCAGGCCACAATACTCCCATACAATATCCCCTCACAATACCACCCACAATACCTCCTGCAATACCTCCCGCACTCCCGCCTGCAACTCTACCTCTCCTCCCTCTCTTATCCCCCCTGCTGTGTCTTTCGCTCCGCTCCGCAACTTCCCACCGCAAATTTTTCTATCACTTTTTCGCCTAAAGAGAAGCATTAATTGTTCTCGTTTTACCCAGTTAGTGGAAATAGAGAGGCAGATCCAGTTGGGAGAGAAAGAGAAAGATTAGAGAATTGAGAGACTAGAGAATCTAGAGACTTGATAGAGCACTGACAGGTTGATAGGTGAAGGCATAGACTGACCGGCACACCCACTAGGATACACAGCTGGATAGATCGATAGCTGGACAGATTACCGCCGGATAGATTATAGCTGAGACGAGACGCTTGGCTGGACAGATTACCGCTGGATAGATTAATTATAGCTGATATAGGTAGCATTCCAGATACTTTAGTACCGCTACAGGACACCCACTACACAGATTGCACACTAGCTAGTTGCTTGGACACAAATCGCTGACCCCTGCGTACACATAAACCGCAATCTTATTGTGCCCGACTTGCGCCCTCCCGTGCCCTTTTGCCATTTCCTTGCTCTGTACATATCACCCACCTCTTAGCACCTTCCGGCTCTTTTATACCCTCGAATATGCCGCTTCTCAACGACTCTCACCCAGAGGACCTAGCCTTGCACGTTAAGGACGCCCCTCATATATCACATCCCCACATGGGCCACGATACCGTCGAGATAGACTACGAAGCATTACCAGATAACTCACCAATCCTAGCTCAGCTAACCGCTGGTGCCTTTGCAGGTATCATGGAACACACTGTCATGTACCCGGTCGACGCTATAAAGACAAGAGTCCAAGTGTCAAAGATCAGCGCAAATGAAGGCCTAATTCAGTCCTTTTCAAAGATATCCACCAACGAAGGTTTGGTGGCTCTTTGGAGAGGTGTCTCGAGTGTGATACTGGGCGCTGGTCCGGCTCATGCGGTGTATTTCCTTGTCTTTGAGTCTACAAAAACCAAGCTATGCGACCACTTTCTAGCTAGACAGAAATCAAACCCAGCTTCTTTCATAACAGATGAAAAACACCCAATAATAGCATCTGCCTCAGGTATAGCCGCTACAATCACTTCTGACGCATTAATGAACCCATTTGACGTGATCAAACAGAGAATGCAAATCCATAACGACCAGAAATTATCCACCAAGCCTTCAATATTCAACGTTGTCTCTATGATGTATAGAAAAGAAGGATTGAAAAGTTTTTATCTATCATACCCAACCACTCTAATGTTGAACATCCCATTTGCTGCTATAAACTTTGGTGTCTACGAATACGCATCCACTCAATTGAACCCGACTCAGGTTTATAATCCACTATTACACTGTATATCGGGTGCTATCTCGGGAGCAGCAGCTGCAGCTGTAACGACACCTTTGGATTGTATTAAAACAATTCTACAGACGAACTCAATGCCGGGTGTGACAGGATTCTGGAGTGCAGGCAGATCATTGTACAATAGTGCCGGTTACAAAGGTTTCTTAAGAGGTTTGAAACCAAGAGTCATCTTTAATGTTCCTTCCACTGCCATCAGTTGGACGGCCTACGAAATGGCCAAGGCTTATTTACTTGATAGTGGAAATTAAAAACAGCACAAGGACATGACAAATGTGGCAAAAATTGATAGTTAGATCTATGAGCTCAATTTTATGTATCCATTTTCTTGATATTTCACCCGCATATGTCTTTGCCACTTTTTGATTTTCTTGTTGTATATAGATTCATATTATGCAGTTTACCTGGTCTTTTCCCGTATTTCTTTCTCCATATATCGATATCATGATTTGTTTGCCTTATCTCAAATTCATGTTTTTTATTCATTTTACTCTTTTTTTCTACTCCATATTCACCAGTAAATTAACTAATACATCATCTTTCAGAGCTTGGACGTTCACGTTTAATCGTCTTGTGTAAAACTTTGTAGCATTCCAGCAGTACGCCAAGGGTGCAGCATGGGCAACTGCGGTTCTACTGGGTGAACCGGTTCCTCAGAAACCTAAAGCGTACGCTTTGCTATCTTCTTCAATAGACACTGTGAAGTTTCCGCTCCTGCCTTCGGATCCAGCTCGATGCCTACACCGTACCACTGCACACCCGCAAAACGGGTGGATCGATCCTCACTTAGTTGACAACTTCTGTGCCACAAAGCTGAACGTCACACATGACGCCAGAAATCCGATGAAATTGTAAAACTGTACCAAGTGCCAGAATAGCACACATGGACCTCGTGCTCTCTGAGTTAGTATGTGTTCCTATCCTTCTTATCCAACGTGGCGTACTCACCGCTGTTCTCGAGTAGACTCGCTCCTCCTCCTCTGTCCGGTAAGACGTGAAGATCTTTCTGATGTTCTGCAACATATCCAATCACTGCCGCAACCACTGTCTCAATGACTGCACACTAACCGCTCATCAACCGCTCATTAACCACTCCCACCCACATCCCAGCCCTCTACTGCACCTGCAATAACTACAATAGCCCTCCACTTTTGTCCTGCAATTAGGCGGCCGTTAACCGTTTCGGCGAGTCCCGAGATTCGCGCTACCTAAGCGCTCACGTCAGCAGTTAAATTTCCTAATTCGGAAACCCGATGTTGAACGGAGTTTCATTAATAGAAAGGCAGCCATTGCAGTTGGCTGCTTTATAGATGCTGGGGGGAGGAAACAGAATGTTGGCCAGGTAGGAATAGAACTGGGGATCCGTTGGAGCTGCAGTTTAGGGGATTTATTTTTTGGAATGAAGAAAGGGTGCCTGTCAAGAGAGTGGTCGCTTTGGAACCAGATTCATCTAGGGTACAGCAAGTTTAACAACACTGAAGAGATGGTTGAGGCACCGGGAATTGACTCTGAAAAGCAGCAGTTGCAGGAGCAGTTGCCAGGACAGCCATGCGAGAAGCTGGGCGAGAATTACATGAAGACTGCTAAATATGATGCCAGATACAGCAGCTCCAGAACCAGAAAAGTCCGCATGCAAATGACATCCTTGTTGATAGCTATCTACCTCTGCTGCATGTCCTATGTCTACTTTTTTAGAGACTCAGAACAAGCACAGACACTGGACACGTATGCTTACAACCACCATTTCATGCCAAACTGTCTTCAGCCGGCAAAGTCCAACTTTGGCATGCTCGGCATGAGCCATCTTACAGCTCCGCAGCTCGCCAAGGAAGTCATCGAGATTCCAATCATACCAGCAATGAACTACTCAGCTCCGGTCTACACCCAGGAGCTTATTTTCCATACCTTTGCGAACTCCTGGGGACACCCGGCTATTGCTTCCTACACAGCTCCTCCATCAAACATCACCTTTGACAAAGTGATTCTCACTTTGGACACCTGGGTCGACGGCGTCCAGTATGACAGACTTGCCCACGTTTACCTAGGAGGCGTGCCAATATGGAGAACAAGTACAATAGAACCAGCTGGTACACTCTCCCACTCTCGAACTGTCAAGGATGTCTCCAGTTATGCTGATCTTTTTGCTCAGGACTCTCAGTTGATGTTCCAATTGGATAACTTGATCACCCCAAGATTAACGGGCGCATTCAATGTTACCCTAACCGCAAACTACTACTTGAAGAAAGCTTCTGATTCCTCTAATGGATTACTTCCAAAGAACCCAGACGCTATAATTGAGGAAATAGACCAAGATATCGTGCCAGGCTCTATCAAGACGCTCTTCTCCAACAGAGAAGCGGCAAGTCAAGTTTACCCACTGATAAAATCTGACATAGCTCAGAGACCTCCATTGATCTATTTACCAGATACAGACTTTGAGTCTACATTACCTGTGTTATCCGCAAATACCACCAAGGCAAAGGTGATTCTCTTTATCTCCGCAAACGCTGCTGAAGAATTCTGGTACTCGAACGTCTTGGACGAATTCACAGATACATTTAAAAATAAAGGCCATCACCTTGCCGGTCATGGCCCTTGCCGTATGTTTAATGTGTTTATCAATGGAATCAGAGTCGCCTCAGTTAACCCATTCCCAACTATTTTCACTGGCGGTATTGCTCCATCCTTATGGAACCCAATTGTTTCTACAGGTGCTTTTGACCTTAGAGGTATTGAGGTTGATGTTACGTCGGCATTGCCACTATTTTGGGAATCTGCTGCCAAGTTGACAGTCGAGGTGTCAAACTGTATCGATGACGATTTGAAATTTGGCAAAGTTGCTTCTGGTATTGGCTCTAATTGGATTTCTACAGGTAACTTGCTTACCTGGGAAGACTCAAGAATTGCTAACTCTTCAGGTGAAATTCTAGGTTTTGATAACTCTACAAAAGTCACATCATTCGGCATCTCGCCTCCTTTCTCCGGTATGCTAAACCAGATTGTGAGAGCTCAGTACGTCAACCAGTTTAACTCCACGTTAAACTACACACTAACGAATGGTACTTCACTCTCTTACTTTTCAGAGACTTATCATAATGCATCTCAAAGTAGTATCATGCTTTTCACCAAGTTTGGCGACTCTCAAAAGGTGATCTCCTCTCCTAAATCCTCCAACTCCTTCGTTTTGACAGATATAGATGCAGCCTTGACTTTAACCAACTTGACTTACGAGTTCAAGTTTCCATTATTTGCAGAGATCGAGACTGAGCCAATAGTTGGTCCAGAAGTGAACTATCAGGTGAACATCACCAAGAAGACAGGCGTTAAGGTCACAGTGGAGGGCACGGAGATTATTAACATCAAAAACAAAGAAAACGGTACTGCCAATTTCACCTTGTCTCCAGATGGTAACCACGGGATTGGTACTATGGAGCACAATTATACACTTACCGAGACGATGCCGCTACAGCCTTTCTCCAACGTTCTGAATGTCCATGCTCTGGCCAGTAATGGATCGATTATTTATGATAACACAACGTTGAGTAAACTTCCGGTTAAGAAGTCAAAGTCAGCCACTGAAACGTCAAGTCTAGACCAAACATTTATCGAGCAATTGTCCAGCTATGGCATTACCGAAGAGTCACTAGAACTACTGGTTGATACGCTATATGGATCAGATATCCATTCCGAGTTTGAAACTTATAGTGAGTTTGCCAGACTGTTCTTTGATCAGTTGATGTTCTATCCTGTGATGGAGCTTTCCGAGGAAGCCACTGAAAGATACACTGACGATTCCGAACTTGCCTCACCATTTAGACCTTTTGTCATGGATTCCTAACTTGTTTTGAGCTGCTCAAACAGTTAATATTGTTCAAGGCTGTTTTGTTACAGTTGCAACCGATTTTGTGTTTTTGATATTTCCATCTTTTATTTTCACACCGTTCTACTACTGAAACTTGTTTACAAGCTTTTATTGTTTCTCCCCCGCTTGCAATGATAATAGCAATTTGCAATAGCAGATTAGTTAAAAGTCCGTACACAACATAGAGTAAATCAAATCAAAAATGAAGGAAGAACACAAAGAATCCATGCTTCACCTGTACTCAGGACTCAAATCACCACTTTGTAAACCGGCGGCATACTTGTCAACTGACATATCATCTTCCCAACCGCAATTGACAACAGTAGTTGGTGTTGCGAAATCCTTATCATTGTAGGGCTCACTGTGGACATTCTTACACGAACTGGAGCTTGAAACGGCCACGCTCTTATCAGTGGTGTAGTCAGAGTAGTGGGAGTATGTGGAAACCATATTACTAATGTGGCTGTTGGAAGTGGAAGTTGGAACTGTGTCAGAGTTGGAGGAATTTGCCCACATGGTGGTTACTGGTAAGGATATTATGATCAAACCAGTACCCAAAGCAGATAGCGCCGAATAATAACCAGCCTGGCTTTCATATCCCATAAATGAAAAGCCAATGATGATGGTGGGTATAACCATATTTTGGCAACACATGATGCACAGAATATGGAAAATGTTGAATTGCTTTAGACCTAAATAGCGTCTGGTTCTAATGGCAATACCCAATTTCAGGCTCAAAATTAGCATTATCGTAAAAGATGACACGGTCAAACAGATTAATGCAGTGTTGTAAATCCACGAAGGAACCCCATAGTTCAGATTGAACAATTCCTTGTTGGCCATACAGGCATAAGCAAAGTAGAGCCCAGTGGTAGTTAAACCCAACACACAAGATATCGAGGAAACCACCCATCTTAAAATCTGAACTCTTGAACTTGGAGACCTGAAAATAACGTAAATTTGATAGGTCAAAGAACATTCAAGCGATGCTATCAATAAGACGTAAACGGAGTTTGTAAGTGCTATTAATCTCGAAGCATGGCCAACAATGTACAAGTATCCTGAAAACTGGTAAGTTATAGAGTTGTATGAATCTGCCAATGTACAAACATACAGCACCGAATGCAAAAACAGCAGAAATAGAGAAAAGCAGTTCAAGAAAAAAACAGTAGTCTTTCTGTTCTTGGTGAACAGATAAGTGACTGGAATGGCTATCGCAGATAGGCCGATTCTCACTCCAAATATGGCTGCTAATTGTATTAGAGAGCCGACATAGTCATCGAGTTCTCCAAAAGTCAACTCACTCACACCGTACGGCGAAGTGTAATTTAGAACAATATGGGCTGGATTCAAACCCGCTGGTAGGGAGCTGTCCACTGAAGCGTCATAATTGAAAGACATGTTCCAGTGGATTACCTCATAAAACTCTAACGCAAAGTCGTATAGTAAATCTGTATTGTTTCTCTTATTAAAATGCCTACCAATATATATCCCCGATAGGAATATAGAGACACTTTATATCTGAACTCTCGACAGCAGACCTCTGGTTCTTAGAACCAATCCTGCAATTTTTCAATTCTGAAACAGACGGACAGTCAACCAAAAACCAACAATTCTTCACTTAGACGGAGCACAAGCTTCAGAAATCTAAAAAATTTCCTTTTTGGGATTGTTCAATAAGTCATACACCATTCAAATGATATGATCATTCGACTTTTGGATAACGTGCACATACTGACATCAACTCTGAGTTACAACTCGTAATCTTCGTTGAATGACTTCCAATGTTGCAGCTCGGTCAAGTGTCTCATGGTTGGTCTTCCATGCGGACAATTCCAAGGCTTTTCCAATTTGGACAGATTCCGCACAACCTTCTCCATCGTTTTGAAACTAAGCGGTTTTCCAATCATGATGCTACTTCTACACGCTCTCATCGCAAACATGGATCTCACCTTGGACGGTCTCATCAGGGAGAAATTGCCCCCTTCATTGTCTTTGATTAGGTGAATTAACTCATTGAAATCAGACATGTCGAAAATAGTATTTTTTGAGTAAGGTAATGAGATGAGCTTTATCCTACTGCCCACATCATTGTCTTCTTCGATAGCTAACTTGAAACCGTTCTTTGTGAAAGTTTCAATGTTGCTCATAATAATCAACTCATCTATGGCATTCAGTTTCAGTACATCTGGTATCACTAGCGGCTGACTTTCGAACACCGTGGTTCTTTGATACGTTTCAAAGTTGTACTTTTCGTCAGATGCATGCTGGTCGATGATAAACAGATTTAGCTTTCCAGTCTTCTCGTCCTCTCTTGAAACCAAAATAAAACCAAGATTAAACTGTCCAATTATCTGCATCTTCAAAAAATCGGATTTAGAAACCGTCAATGTCAAGTAATTTTCAGCTTCTTCTTGGTTATTAATGTCATCAAGATTAGACAGTCTCTCAAAGTCTTCATCTGATTTTCTTGAAAATTTAGCTGGTAGATAGTTCGTCGAATCCACTGTGAAGGTAGTTTCCATATTGTGTGTGGTTTCAATTTCATTGTATAGTCTTTTCTTTAGAACTTGTGAGCTCACTTCACCTGAGTGCTCAGTATCTACTTCCGGATTATGTGCAGTATTGTGTTCACATTCACACTCCACGTCAGAAAAGGCTAGCTTGGATCCTTTTATTTTGGCCTTAGTGTGAATTATATTTTCTCCCAATTGCAGATAAAGGCTATCTTCACCAGTTGTTAGTGAACTGTGGGATATTTCAGATTGGGCACTACTTAAAGGAACTTTGACCTCGGGTTCAGCTTTATTTTCAACTTGATATTGATCTTGATCTTCATTTTCATTATGATACGAAACCGGGATCTCAATAGCGGTCTCTGAAACAATATCTGGTTCATCATGCTGCAAAGCAGCAACATCATTTAGGTGCTTAATTTCAGCTGCTTTACTTTTATGTAGATATTTGGCTTCTGGCTCCTCCTTCTCATTTTGTGGATCAAGAGATTCAATAATTATCTGGCGATGTTCTGAAGGATTTATTGCTTCTATATTGTGAAACTCAGCATTCAATTCTTCATCTTCCATTGCTTCCACAGACTCCAATTCTGTGACAATATTACGTCTGTGAATACCATTACTGTGGATGTGAATGTCCTTTGCATTAGCAATTTCATAATCCTCGTCCTCTCCGTTGCTATTCTTTCCATGTTTCTGCTTCTCCACTTCACTCTTAGCCGCATGAACTTCTTCCTCTTCCACGTCATACACATCATCCTCTCGAGTCTCTTCCACCTCAGATTCATGGTCGTCCTGTTCCTCTTCAACCTCGGATTCATGGTCGACCTGTTCCTCTTCCACCTCGGATTCATTATCCTCCTGTTTCTCTTCCACATCATCCACTGTCTGTGATACTTCTCCCTCTTCCTCTTCCTTATCCACGCTTGCAGTCCTTTTTTCATGCCCCTTTCCTTGATCAATGAAGTCTGAAATCTTCCGACCAACATTATAATTTGCGAGCTCGAGTTGCTTGTAGCTACTAGAAGTAGACACATCTCTTCTTTTGCTAAGTGTACTACTTACAGGAATCTTTGTATCTTGCATGGAGAATATGTTTGTTAATTCCTCTTTCAGACTTTCAATCACCAAGCTTTCGTTGTTAATTAAAACTGTTCTCTTGTCCGGTGTAACATTGACATCTATGAACCTTGGGTCCACTTGCAAGTCCAAAATTATCACAGGATATTGTAAGTGATTGAAGCTTTTATAAACTTCATTGACGTGCTTTGAGAAATGCTGTAGATTGATGGGCCTCGAGTTAATGAACCACAATTGTCTATCTGCAGCTGATCTGCCCTGACCAAATGAGCAGTTGGATATGAAACCTTTAAACTTTAAATTCATCTCACAAGCTTTTAATTTGAATCTTGTCTTTAGATTTATACCAAAATCAACAGGCTCTAGTCCGTACATTCCATTGGAACCAAACACGCTCAGAACGTTATTTTTAAGACTCTTTGACCCTGTGGAAGATAGCATTATCGACTTCTTACCTCTGGCGTCAATATGAGTGACCAAGATTCTAACTCCTAGATTGATGAGAGCATAGGATTGGAGGAAGGTAAGGACTTTGTGGAACTCTCTTTTGGCATTCTTTGTCAGGTCCATTCTTCTGACAGGCAGGTTCTTGAATAGAGTAGAGACGCGTACCGTAGTCCCAACAGAGCCCGACGTCACACTTTGACTGCACAACGCTCCGGCGGTACTGTAGTCCAGTTTGAAAGCCTTTGGTGAGACAGCCTTTGTGGTTGTGGTGATTGACACCTCGGCAAGAGCACACAGCGAGCTCATCGCCTCTCCTCTAAACCCCAGTGTCCGAACAGTCTCCACATCTTCAAACCTCTCCAGCTTAGACGTGTGGTGCTTAAGGCAGATACTCTCAAAATCCTTCTCCTCTATGCCTGAACCATTGTCACTAACCTCTATAGACTCCAGACCGTAGTTCTTAAAACTGACACTGATCTGTGTAGAGTGTGCGTCCAACGAGTTCTCCACCAATTCCTTAACAGCGGACGTGAGGTCCACTATCACCTGGCCTGAGGTGATCTGATGGATCTCCTTTCCATCTATCTGTCTGATAGGCATAATGGTCTCTGTTCCCTGCCCATTCAGGCTACAATGACTCAAATGCTGTTAAAATACATGTTGAGTCTCTTTACTGCTGGCTTTGAACAAGACGCGTTCCATTTTCGTCTCTGAAGAGATGAAATGGCTCAACTGGAGTTGGCGGCCCAGTGCAACCTGGTGGGTCCAGGGAAGCGTGCTGCATGCCATGTAGGAGTATGGAACACCACCAATGGAGCAGGATGACGAGCTTACTGTTTCAAGACTGAGTTCCCTGCTGATTGAGCTGATTCAGGTCACCATAGAGCAGATTCTGTACTATAGAAAAGTGTACCCGGCAGAGTCATATGACAAGTGCAGGTCGTTTGGACTAGAGGTGTACAGGAATAGGCACCCGGGCGTCCAGCAGTACCTGAATGAGCTTTGCCTGAAACTGCTGGAGCTCATCAAGAGAGGGGCCTTGGAAAGGGTGTTTGTCCACGTTGTGAAGAAGCAGACCCAAGAGGTTATCGATACGGTTGCGGTGAGCTTCACCAACTCGATGCTGTTCAGCTGCCTGCAGTTCGGCGACACCAGTGGTATCCAATTTGGAGATACGTTCAAAATGAGTCTAGTGTATGCCGAGTTCCAAAGTTTGCTGCACTCAATAATAAATGAAATGTCCAATTCAGCCACTGGCTCTGCTGATGCCCCTGGGTATGACTTGACAGCTTTTGAGACAAATGACAACACCAAGCTATTGGGCTTTAAGGTGCTGGTTGGAACCAGCCAGGAGAACTTGAACGATTTCGTGAAGAGTGAAGATTGGGTTTTGGAGAAGTTGGACTTGCCAGAGGAGATGATCAGACAAAATCCAGGAATCACCATTAATGACCGAAACTTTGTCCTATTCAAAGAGATAAACTTGAAGTTTTTGAATGTCAAGAGCTACAGGAGTTACAAAGACTGTTAGATAAAACATTTGGATAAAGAAAGTAGTTATGAAGTAATAATACATTATGCTCTAATAAATGGAGTGCCCATGTGTGAAAACAGTCTGAGTTAACTTAATTTTGAAGGCGACTCTGTCTTCCTGATCAAGTTGATACTCACTATTCTAGAATGCCACCAGTCATCAATTAGCAAAAGCGAAAACCAACCGCAGGTTAGGTTCAGTAAGTGATGTAGCCAGAAAAGATGCCTCGTACCAAATATTAAAGCGTACAAGGCAAAATATAGAAGAATGAATTTGGTGAAGAATATCACCGAGCCAGTTGAAGGCCGGCAAACAACGTACCCATGAACGTTTCCCTGTGTTAATGCTAGAATAGGCAAGATGGCAAGCAAATTATGATGCGAAGAGAATGGCGTTGCCCATCTTAGGGAAAAATTGTGAACCCAGACAATAAGCACAGGAACATTCACAGGTAGAATCCACACCATCAATAACAACAAGGAAAAGTTGAAATTTTTGAAATTCTCCAAGAGTCTTTGGGATTGGCTTTGGGTAGAAAGAGGAATTGCTGTAGAGGAAGCAGCTGGGGTTGTTGAGTTCGAGGCTGTAGATGATGCCATAAAAGCTTTGATCACGACCAATCCTTGCACAATACAGCATACGGTGTATGCAAATTGGTAGGGCAAGTAGAACGGGATCGAGCAAACTAGGATAATTATGGCCAGCGAACGGCGCCTGTTCCGCCCGTTTGTCGACGAATGTAGCTGTCTAACTTTGTTAGTGAATAATTTCTCGAATCTTTCATACGCCACAGTGATCAACTGGACCAGTTTGAGTGAAATATAGTAGAAAGCACTAACTAAAGACAATGACATGATTAGAATGAGAGGTCCATAAAACCACAAAGCTCCTTCTTCTAAACCTAGGAAATACATGTTGACATGGACTTCAGAGCTTTCTACATCACGCATTAATTCTAAATCGGACAGTGTGACGGGATCAACAAGTGATAAAAGCTTCTGAAAGTACTTCTTTGAGGTGAATGAGGACAAGATACCCATGCCTAAAAGCATTGGAGCCAAAACTCTGGATTCGCAAAACATCATGAGGCCTTCTCCAAAGGAAGGGAAAATATCTTCCGCAATGTATTTTTTGAATTGTAAGTACAAAACAATCACCGTCACAAATGTTGGAAAACCAATGATTGAAAGTCTATACTTCAACACAAGCATCTTCAATGACTTGAACCAATCTATCGACATATAAATATCCATTATTTGGTCAGAAGACAAGGAATCACTGAACAGTTTCAATTCCAAATGGTCATATTCATCAATTCTGAAAGGGCAATATGGTGACACACCTTGAATGAGTGATGTGATATCATTATGGGCATCAATATTAACATGCCATTTAAGCTCATCACGAATGGACTGACTCACAATCGGAGAAAACTTAACCGCACTAGAGGGCTCATAGCGAATATCAAACTTGTAAGCTAGCAAACTGGACCAAGCAGATGGCACATCAATGTTCACGATTAACGGTCTATGTGCTGGCAATGTGACATAATAACCGCTAGTGAATAATTTGGAGAGACTGGTTTCACCCAAGACCAAACTACTAGATTCTTCGAGTTCCAAGTCGGCTAATATGAAGTCGTCATCACTGACCTCATTAGGAGATTCAACAATAACAACCGTGTCAAACCGAGATAGGATCTCTGGCTCCAGCTGCAATGCATAGTATGGTTGCGTATTTGATCCTAAAGAAGATTCACCTGTGGATATCGTATCTGGTTTGGATCTTGGCACCATATGCACGTCTTCTTGAATATCAACACATTCTAGTTGGACAAACTTGCTAGTTGTCTCCGTTGTGTAGTCAAATTCCTTTTGGTACTCCTTGTCCATGGTAATGGCACGACATAGTAAAATTGCAGGAGATGAGGATTCACCCAACTCTTCCATACTTGAAGGTTTTAGAGAGCTGATAAAGTTAAAATTAAACTTTAAAGCATTCTTTGCGATATAGAAAAGATGAATGTCAGGTGATGACACTTCTTCTCTTTTCCCCTTGCTTAAAGGCAACTGAAGTGTTCTTTCCCTTGGAATTTCTTTAAGCTGCTTTGTGTCAATTTTCAACTTGTACTTCATCGGTGTGTTATTGCTGCCAGATTTGTAAGATTGAAAATCCTGTTTAGCGTGTCCTTCAAAACCTGATAACAAGTTACGTCTGAATATCTCCATTCTTTTTTTCAAAGGATAAGTTTGGTGTGGCGAAGTGCCATCAACTATTTGTAGCATGGTTCTGGCGACAACTTTCCGGAGCTGATCGCACCACACTATTGCTAAGTGATCGATTGGGCTCCAAACTCCTGGTATACCTGTTGTTGAAACGGTGAATCCGTTTGACAAAGGTATCAAACCGGTTAACGAAGTGTAGTCTGCAGGTAGCATTGAATCTGACAATCCACCTGTGATTGATACCAATGCAACATTTTTTAATCTGTTTCTAGCTATCTGTGAAAAAGAGTTATTCTCTCCCTTGGCAAATCCTGCTCTCCAGAAATCATCTGTTGAAGCAAAAACGCTCAACAAGTCTCCATCAAAAGTGGCTGGTGCAGCGGCATGAGGTGCAGCCAGCGTTATTATGGTGTTTACAGAGTCCTCTATGTAATTTGGCAGACTCAGCATGACTCTAGAGACTATACCGCCCATGGAATGTGCCAATAAAATCACCGAGGTAGCTGGCTGTTCGTTCTCTTCGTACAGAGACAGGATGAACTTGATAGCATCGTTTAAATACTCGGCTTGATCCAGCATTGTTCTACCATGGAATGCTGTGAAATCCTCATTAAAATCTGCTGAAAAGAAGTCCAGGTTTTTCACATTCAAATTTTGCTGTTGAATACCGCTGTTGTGGGTATAAAATATGCTTGCTGATTCTGACGCTATCGATCTCACCTGTTTATAACTTCCTGCGTTTCCAGGGATGAACAAAACTGGTACGCCAGTTAATTGGAGGACTTCTGAGTCACTGGTTGGTATGGCATCTTTACCTTGCTCTCTGTAGAGATAAAGAGAGTACTTCGAGGCGAACTTTGTGTGTGTTTCATCGAAACCGTGCACTCTAGCGTAAGCTGGTGACATGTACACGCCTCTACAAGTGGGTAGATCTGCACCTTCTGAGACTCTAGTAAAGCTGTATATTATGAGTGACAGAAGAGACAAGCCTGTGAAAGTGAGAAAAAGTAGAAAGGACTTGGGTGATAGTATGCGGCTGTGAGTCCGTATGTGTGTCTTATTCTTCATCGTGTGTGATTATATTAGTCTATGATAAGTATGCGTTATGACGATGTATAGAATGTGTGAAGTGTGATTTGAGAAAGCCAAGTACGTCATGAATTCTGGAAAGTGAGAGCGTGCAGTGAGTATCTATGAACGAAGATCAATTGACCGCAGTGGGTGCAGACAGAGAACGATAACAAGAAACAAGGCTCAAGAGAGGGGAACCAGTGACAGCAGAGTGGTTGATCGGAGCTGAATGTACTTTGCACGAAGGTTGTGTGTGCGGTGTGTGGGAGTGTGCGGAGTGTGCGGAGTGTGCGGAGTGTGCGGTGTGCTGTGCTGTGCGGTGTGCTGTGCTGTGCTGTGCTGTGAGCTGTGCTGTCTGCTGTGCTGTGGGTTCTGTCCTGCGCAGTAATGTGTGCTGTGGATTCTGCTCTGTGCCCTGCGCTGTACTCTGTGGGTTCTGCGCTGTGCTCTGCGCTGTGCTCTGCTCTGTACTCTGCTCTGTACTCTGCTCTGTACTCTGCTCTGTGAGTTCGGCCCTGCACTATGTCTCGCCCCAAGATTCTCCCTTCTTCCGGATACAATCTCCCCAGCCTGTTGTGACTACGTCTCAAGTCTCTCTGCCTCCAGTCTATCTCCTATTCACCCTACCTCTGCCCATCCCACTCTGCCATCCTCCAAAACCTGTGCCCTTTTTGCGACAGCAAACCTCCCAATACGACAACTTCACCGTTTTTTACTCAAAAATCTCACAGGCACGCAAAATTGGGCCCACGAGCCACATTGCTCCCGAAACGGCGTGGTGCCGTTTTGGGAGGTGATTATGTGGGAGGGAGGAGGCAGTGATTGGGGATGGGAGGTAGGAGGTGGGAGATGGGCAGCTGGAAGGAGGAGAGAAGCACCACGGGTAACTGGGGGAATGCGGCAGTGATTGCAAGAGGGAGGTGGGAGGTGGGAGGTGGGAATAGGGGATACGCGTGATATGTGTGCTTAGGACAGGCTGTACGGCAGCGTGGACATGGGCTCCGGGCATGGGCTACTCGCATAGGCTCCTGACATGGTCTCTGGCGTGGCTCATACGGCACAGGCTGAGAATGGGACGAACACCTGCCTCCGAATGCAGCCAGGCACCGCTAGTACTTGAGTGGATGGCACGTGGTGAGGGATCGTGTGCATGGGCAGCTACGTAATAGGGCTCCCCCATGGAGTGGTGCGTGCGTCCAACCACTCTGTTGTCGCAAAAGTATACCCAAGGTGGGGCCGCCTGGCGTTTCAAGGCGTGGAAGATTTCAACAATGCACCGATTGAAACTGTTTAGATAACCTTCCCGCAAGCCGTTACTGGACCATTTAGCCTCATTCCAAAAATTAAGGCATTGTTCCCGCAACCAAACTGGTAGAGGTGGATTACAATAAAACAGCGGCAAAATATCCACTATTTCGTCACAACCTATTATCTGCTGTCCAATAACAACTGACTTTTATTGACTGGATATTGTCCGCTGGTCACACTGTACCTTCTTGTAAATCCTCAGCCACTTTCAAAGCAGCTTTCATGTTAAACGGTTGCCTTATCAACCGCTGCCGTCTTGACACATCCACCTCAAAACCTCAATTATGCTACTGCACCTTGGGTCCCCCATTTGTCCCTTTTATGCAAGTAATTTCACCTTAGATCCTTGATATCAGCAAGCTGCCCCTAAGAAGACCCCAGCCAGCACTCCAGTACTCCCACCATTAGCCTGTTCGATACCTGTTGGTGGTGTAAAAATACAAAAAATAATGCCTTAGGCGAGAATCGAACTCGCGATCTTCAGATTATGAGACTGACGCCTTAACCGACTGGGCCACCAGGGCATTACATGGCCACCGAACGAACCTTAGAAATATATTATACTAGTTGTTCAAATACGTGATTCTCACGTGGTGTCAGTTTCTACGGCTTCAGATTCTAATGCTGGTCACGTGACACGCACGTGAATTCCAACCTAGATTGCTAATTAGAGCCAAAAATTGCGAATTTGCTCGCCTAATTTTTTTTTTTCACTTGTTTTTCAGCTATATGGCCCAATCTCTTTGTATTTGGTGGCTACACTTGCAATTGTACTCAGACGAAGTGTCAAATGGTCCGATTATGTTGTTAATGCCCTGGTAAATAGATACATCTATAGCCTTGTAGATGAACTTTTTGGATTGAACACGTAGGCCGGGTTTTGATGTCTTGGCTAGAAGTAAATAAAAATTTTCATTGAGTGCCATATTATAAATAGTAGTAGTTCCCATCTTGTACAGGTTGATGATGGGCCACCACCACAGTTTCTGGTCAAATAAAGAGCTATCTGGTTGGTTTAACGACACAGAATAAGACTAAAAAAATAAACATGTTGAGCCATACTATAAAGAGACACATCTCCAGTAGCAGATCTGTGCTTTCCTCGTACAATTCCGCTATCAAGCCAGTCTTGGCCGAAGATGGGTTTGCCGGTGCCGTTGGAAACACCCCGTTGCTAAAATTAAGAGCCGTTAGTAAGGAATTGGGTAGAAACATTTATGCCAAGGCCGAGTTCATGAACCCAGGTGGATCAGTCAAGGACAGACCTGCTCTTTACATCATCGAGGAAGCCGAGAGAAGAGGTCTATTAAAGCCAGGAGGAACCATCGTTGAAGGTACCGCCGGTAACACAGGTATCTCATTGGCCCATTTAGCAAGAGCCAGAGGCTACAAATGTATCGCTTATATGCCAGATACCTTGGTTAAATCTAAGGTTGAAATCATGCAAATGTTGGGTGCTGAAGTGTTTGCGGTGCCCGTTGTTCCAGTCACAGACCCAATGAACTTCAACAAACAAGCCAAGAGACACGCAGAGTCATTGGACAACGCTATCTGGGCCAACCAATTTGATAACTTGGCTAACAGAAAGTCGCACATTGAAACTACCGGTCCAGAGATCTGGAAACAATTGGATGGTAAAGTTGACGCTTTTGCCTGTGGCCTAGGTTCGGGTGGTACCTGGGGTGGTAACACCAGCTTCTTGAAGGGAAAGAACCCAAATTTGAAGTCTTACGTTGCTGAGCCACCAGGATCTGTTGTTGTCTCCTACGTTGAGTCCGGTTTGAAGACCTTTGTGAAGGAAGGTAACTCGTTTATTGAAGGTGTTGGTCAACAAGGTCGTATTAACGACAACGTGATGGAAGACATCAAGTTGGCCGACGGCGCTTTCTTGATTCCAGATCAGGAGTCCATTATCATGTTGTACAGACTGATCGATGAGGAAGGTTTGTACTTGGGTGGTTCCTCTGCCTTGAACGTTATTGCCGCATGCAGAGCTGCCGCTTTACAACCTGAAGGTTCCAACATTGTCACTGTGTTGCCAGACTCCGCCCACAAGTACTCCGGTAGATTCTTCAGCAAGTCTTGGTTGAAGTCTGCTGGTGTTTGGGACGGTATCCCTGAAAACTTGAGAAAGTTTGCTGCCTTGGATTAGACGCTGCGCACTTTGACTCCTTGAGAAAGCTCTCTGCTGCCTCAAATCAAACTTGATTATAAATTATGTACTCGTATCTATTAATGACATCACTTATTTGCTTCCCAGAGCCCTAAAAGTATCCTCTAGCGCCCTAATCCAATGTCCCACCTTATTCACTACTTATTACTAATCCATTTTCCCGCTTCTTTGTCCGGCTGGCTACCTTCCTTGGTAGCACACTTTCCGGAAAAAACCGTTGCCAATAGAGATCTCAACGGAAAATGGCGTTTCGGGTAATCGCACAGTTAATTCCGTGGCGGGGTGCCCAATTTGGAATCGGCAGTTGGCCGCCGATTTGCAAAGACGACGATTTACCGCTCGGATGATGAGATATTAGTAAAGCAAAGGAATATACCAGCAAGATGGGCATCGATGAGGTGTATTGATGAGGTATATTGGAGAGATGGGGGGACGAAGTGGATGGAGGTATATATAGAGAGCTAATTGAACCGTTTTGAAGATAGAGGGAGAGAGCCTTGGCCGATAAAGAGCTGGCTGATGAAAACATCACTATTATAGAAAACGCACAACTAACAAATACATTACCTCTGAGATGACCCAGGCAGACGAGACCGATACGCCAGCTGCAGATGCAGGATCCATCAATTCTTCTGACATGGAGTCAGTGTACAACCCTGAGGTGGGCACGCATCAGAATGTGATTCCAATCGTTGGTCCTTCGCATACGGGAACGTCTGCGTCTGTGGCAGTCTCACTGGACGGTGAGGTTGCTCCACTGCACGCAGAGACCTTGTATCCTCTTGGGACTGGGGCATCTAAGACTGTCTCTAGGTTGAGCAAGGTGACCTCGTTCAAAATTGACAAGTCAAAAGTGGTTCCAAAGAACAAGAGACGTGGTTTGTTTGCATCTCTAGCCATCATTCCCGAATACGAAAACCCAAGGGAATTGCCCTCCAATCTAAGATACGTTATTGTTTTTGTGATTGCATTTGTTGCTATGTTGGGACCAATGGGTACTTCTATTTTGTTGCCTGCTACTGATAACGTGGTTGCTGATTTGGACACAGACGTGGCCACCGTGAACGTGGCTATTGCTGTCTATCTAATCACGCTTGGTGTGATCCCACTTTGGTGGTCAAATTTCAGCGAGAGACATGGAAGAAGATCAATTTATATTATCAGCTTTTCTCTATACTTATGCTTCACTATAGGATGTGCTTTATCTACCAATGTTGGCATGTTGATCGGATTCAGAGTGCTGTCAGGAGGTTGCGCTGCTAGCGTCCAAGCTGTCGGCGCAGGTACTGTGTCTGACTTGTACCCAATCACAGAGAGAGGTGCAGCTATGGGAATATTCTATTTAGGTCCATTAGCAGGACCTTTACTTGCCCCTATTATTGGTGGTGCTATCACGGTAAACAAAAGTTTAGGATGGAGAGCAACTCAGTGGTTTCTAGTGATCATTTCAGGATGCTCGATCCTTATGATCTTGTTCTTTTTACCGGAAACTTTAAGGACTCAGGACACGAAAGAAGCCGTGAGACAGATATTAAGAGAGAGACGGAGAAGCAGAAAACCAAGTGACGAAGAATCCCAAAGCAATGCATCTGATGTGGAATCCGAGAAGCCTGATCAGACTGAATTACAAAATGAAGACAAAGACGAAGAGTTTGAGAGCGGCAAAATTAATAGAATTATGAGTCACATGTCAAATAGAAGATCAATAGTTGATTTAGACGACGACGAAGAAACACCAATGGATATGCTGACTCCAATAGGTAGAACATGCACAACCGTCTCTGTCAAACAAAAGAACAAAGATTTGGAGAGACTTGCTACTCAGGTAGAAGAAGCTGAGAAGTTGATGGATTATTCGAAGTCTGATAAATTCAAACATTATTGTTACATCTATCTTTACCAACCTTTGAAATCGCTGGTCTTTTTGAGATATCCTCCTGTGTTTTTAGCGATTGCATACTCTGCTCCATGTTTTGCAGCATTGTATGTTGTTAACATGACCCTAGCATACGACTATACAAGAGCGCCATATAACTTCAATTCCTTACTTGCTGGATTGGTGTATATTCCAAACTCGGTCACTTATTTAATTGCATCAATTTGGGGTGGTAGATTTAATGACTACTTATTGAAAAAGAAGATTGAAAAATATGGTGTTGTTGCGCCAGAAGCCAGATTTGGTATCAATATCTATGTATCAGCAGCTCTTCTACCGGGCAGTTTGCTAATCATTGGTTGGTGTCTAGATCAGAAGGAACACTGGGTCACACCTTTAATTGGAACTGCTGTATTTGGTTTTGCCCAGATGATTGTTATCGGTGTGACGATTACTTATTTGGCGGATTCGTTGCCTGGCAGAGGTGCCACAGGCATTGCCTTGTCCAATTTTGTGAGAATGCTCATGGCTGCAGGTTGCTCGTTTGCTACCGAGCCTCTTATCCGTGCAATTGGCACCGGTCCGCTTTTATCTATTATCGCTGGTATTCTTGCACTTCTGCCATGTGTGATATATATATTAAAGAGGAACGGTGACCTTTGGAGAGAGACGTATAACTTAGAGAAATTGTACGATATTGTCGAGAGTTAGGAAACGAAGCAAAACCGTCAGCTTTTTATTCTTTGTTTTATTAGCGTTTGTTCTTTCTTATTTATTATAATGATATGCTTGTTTTATTAGCGTTTGTTCTTTCTTATTTATTATAATGATATGCTTGTTTTGAACCAGTTGCATTTACGACCTGTCTAGAAATGTACGTAGTGGGGACGTCTCTAATTAAAAACTCCAACTTTCTCAACCCATCCCAGTAGTACACAGCGTCACTAACAGCCACATGCTTGATTGCATACATCAAAATCCACCTGGGTGAACTCTTCACCCTTTATTTCAGTAATCTACGGCCATTCAAACAGGTACTCAACTGCTTGTCACCCACGACAGATTCTCGTGTCGCAAAGCCCAAATGGCCTCGCTTGGTTCCCAATTGGGAAATCATGATAACGGGACATTTTCCAAGATCCAGCAGTGGAGGCGGACGTTTGGGAGTGCTGATAAGGAGACTGAACTGAGGTGAGTTGAGGTGAGTTGAAGAGACCGGAGGAGAATCAAAGGGTAATAAGTACATTTGGAACCTTGCCAGTTAGAAGACAACATATTACCTCCAGCAAATACATGTCGGACTTATTAGAGTTTATCAGGGAACTGCCAAAGTGCGAGCAGCACATACATATCGAAGGCACGCTGACACCCGAGAGAAGATGGGCATGTGCCAAGGCTAACGAATTAGCAATTGAACAGTGCAGTAGTCTGGAAGAGTTGAAAAAGCTGTATCCTACGGAGTATGTGTTTGAACAAGGCGAGGACGCTGCTGATTATTTGCGTAACTTCTTGGCTATTTATTACAGCTCTATGGACGTTCTGTTGACCGTGGATGATTTCTACAACCTTGCTATGGACTACTGCGATAGAGCACACACTATGAATGTCAAATATGCAGAAGCGTTCTTTGACCCACAGGCACATACCTCAAGAGGCGTGAGCTTTGACGTTGTCATGGAAGGCCTACTCAAAGCCAAAACGGATGCCCTCCAAAAATACGGGTTGCACTTGCACTGGGTGTTATGTATTTTAAGAGACATGTCTGCGGAGAGCGCTTTACAAACCATTAAAGATTCTTTTCCATACCGTGACCAGATCATTGCTGTTGGATTAGATTCCGATGAATTCGGCAACCCTCCTTGGAAATTTGCAGACTCATTCAGCTTGGCACGTGAGTATGGTTACAAGATTACTGCCCACTGTGACGTTGATCAGCCCAACACACACAAGCATATCGAGTACGTAGCAACTGAGTTAGGAGGCAAGAAGCCGCAACCAAGAGTTCATGAACTCAACCATCCTGAGCTATATTCATTAGGCAGCCACCCAACCGGAGCCGACAGAATTGACCACGGCTTAAACGTGGCCGACAAAGACTCATTGGTGGACCTGATTAAGGGCTTGAATCTGGGTCTGACTCTTTGCCCAATGGGATATCAAAAGCACATGGGCCCACATGTCATTTTCCCAAAGGTTAAGAAGTTGCACAAACATGGCATTATGCTCACTATGAACAGTGATGATCCTGCATACATGGCTTACTGGAAATCTGAAATTTTGACTGGGGTTGCCGAAGGATGCCAGTTTGGTAAAAAGGAGCTCTATGAGTTTGAGAAAAATGCCATTAAAATGGCCTGGACCGATCAAGTAGAGTTCAAGATTAACTTCTTGAAGGAACTGGACTCCGTTTACAAAAAGTACAGTTGAATAGTATTCATAATTCTATAAATTGTATGATACATAGCTTTTGCTGTTAAATTTCACAATATATATATGCAAGCATTAGGATAAATCATGAAGACTCATTTTTTATCTGGTTAATTATCTTTAGAGTTTCCCGCTGGGCAGAGATCCAGGCGCCGTGGACGCATCCGTTACCCTCCAAGGCCACTCCTTCACCAACAAAGCGGACTCTACCGGTCTCTTGGAATATTCCCTCAGCTTTGATCAAATCCTTGATAGCATTTTTTGAGTCATCGCCAACGGACATACCCATGTACGATCCCCTTGCAAAAGGATCATTAGTCCAGTTAGTCTTCACAATATCGGATGGCTTAGCAAACTTGGTGATATCAATTCCCTTGATTGACTTCAGAAGAGGCTCAAAAAGTTTCCAGCAGGCTTCTGGAGAGGATGACTCAACATATTGAGTAAGCGGAGCAGCCATGATAACCCCTAAAACAGGACTTCCAGTGGATCTGTAAATGTTCAAGATAGACACAGGGTAATCAAAAATATCTGGTGTTTCGCCAACATTATTCAAGTCCAGATATTCAAGCTTGTTAAGCACTGCAGTTGTCATATTACAATCCGATCTAGGAAAACATCTAAATCTATCAACATCAGTGGGCCAAAAGACATCATCAAATTGAAAAAAGATCTTTCCAAGTTGTGAAAAACTGACCTTGTCAAGACTGGATGTGATGGTGTGGGGTAATGGAGGGTTCCAGGTGATTGCACCTTGCGTTCCATCCTTTAGTTTCAAAATACTCAAAGGAATGGAGCAGACCAAGTACTCACAGAAATACCGTTCAACCTCACCTTTTGAGTTCTTAACAGAAACACAAATCTCTTTCTTTTCGCCACTATAGGAAATTTCAAAAACCTGCTTTTCAAGCATAATCTTATTATTTAAAAATAAGTCATCCTCTGTTGAATTTCCGCTGATCTCACAGAGCTCCATGACTTCCGTGTCAAAGACACTTGAATAACCGTTGGTAATCAAAGCGTTTCTACCTGACTGATACTCATCCTCTGCATATAGTCTGGCGCTAATCTCAGTCCACGGAGAGCCAACCCACAATTCATAGCCTCTCATCATGGTTGGAACGATAGAGACATGGGTCTCTGTCAGTAAATATCTTTTGGCTTTCAGGTAAGCATAGGTTGCATCTTTCAAGCTGACGTCATTCTCCCTGTCGAGATTGCCATAGTTTGCACAAATAAAGGCCTGCAGCTCATCAAGAACCGGTTCCAGTTTCTCGTTAGCATGAAATTGCTCCAAATCAGGAGAATGCAGCTCGCATTTGCCGTCATCAAAGTAGAACTTGACCTTGCCGTTCGATATCGATTTTTCAAGTAAGGGGTTCCAAAGACAGTCATGAAACCACGATGCTCCAAGATCCACCAAAGTTCCGTTTGCAGTCTTCACAGTGTGCAAGCGCCCTCCAATTCTATCTTTTGCCTCCAGAATCACGCTATCAACGCCATGCTTCGTTAACTCTATCAAGGACTTGACTCCGGAGATACCAGCTCCTAAAACAATCACCTTGTGTCTTGACTGCGCAGCCATACCTTCACAAGGACACAGTGTACTTCAAGTTCCACCACTATTCACTAAACACACTCAACCACTCTTCATTTCAAGTTTAAAGTCTCTGACTAACTTGTTGTTTAGATAGAGATCATGTCCAGTGATTGGCCCTCTGATAATAGGCCTAGGACACGGTGTACGGGTGTCTTCACGGGATTCCAGAAGCGCCTAATGGTGGGTCACGTGCCATTAACTGTATTCCTTGATTGCAAACACATACACAGTATACCCAAATGAGAGCCAAAAGTAGATCGTAGAGAAGAATATGAATATGTAAAAGTGCCAGATATAGGCTGTACGCGTACGATGACGGACGATCACTCTAATCTTTCGTAGTTGTCCAATTTTCTCTTGTTTATGATGTAGAAGCTCAGCCACAGGAAGAAAGCACAGAGAAAAGTGACAAATACAAGTGAAGGAAAATAGACAAGGCCTTCACCGTTACCGGAACCAAGTTTTTCAGCCACAACACCAATTAAACCTGGAATGATGGCTGCACCGGAAGCGCCAATACCACAGATGACTGAGACGCCAATAGTGGCCAATTCCCTAGGTAGACATTTAATTGAAATGATGATACTTGTACCAAAGAAAGGCCCCACAAAGAAACCAACACACGCCATACTTATCACCTGCATCGATAAGGAGGAGCTTAATACCCAAAAGATAAAGCACGAGAACGTAACGATGAAACTGTAGATGACAATAGCACGTGTCTCGTTACCAAGAAAGAATCTACCAGTCACAAATCCCAAAATGAGTCTTCCCAGAGTCATGAACAGCCAGTAAGAAGATGTGATGTATGATGCAGACTCTTCGGTAACGTTTTTGATTCTTAGCATGTAGTTGAATAACCAAATACCTATAGACAATTCACTTCCAACGTACACGAACAACACTATTGCAAAAAACCAAATGTGTCTGCTTTTAAGAACAGCCACGATGGAAGGAGCTTCCTCCTCGCTATCACCGTTGTTCATCTTTGAAACGTATCTAAACTTCCACGACGTCTCATTGCGGAAGAAAATGGCCATCAGAATCAACGATATCAACGCTAAAACAAGAATTAAAAGGTAATAGTGATTCCAAGGCATTCCTCTCTCAATCATTGCTATTGAAAGCACAGGACTAACCAAGCATCCCAAGCCGTAACAAGCGTGCATGATACCCGATAACTCATTTGAGTGCTTTAAATTACCCACAAACAAATTTACCGAGCAATCCAGACTACCAACACCAAACCCACCGATTGTGGCTAGCACATAGAGTACTTTTAACGGCATTTTTGTCCAGAAACCAGCAATATACATCATCATGTTGCAATGCGCCATTAGGAGTAAACCGTAAAATCCGATTTTACGATGGAGGTAGTTATTGATCAAACTCGCCATGATGTATCCAAAGCATTGCGTAAAGAACATGTAAGATATTTGGATTCTATCAACTTTGTAGTACTCTAGAAGGTATTCTAGGATGGACCCCACGGTTTGATCCAAGACACCGAGCACACCGATGGAAAAGACGCAACATGCAAACTGGATACCAAGCTTTCTGGATTTTTTAATGTCTGTAGTCTCCAATACGACCTGATGGTTTTCAAACAACACCACCTTTGGCAGCTCTAGGAGCTCCACCTCTTGCTGGAAGTTGAGTTTCGAAAACCCAAGCTCCTCTTCCAACGAGCCCTGTAGGTTCGAATCCAAACTCATTTCAAACCCCTCCGGATCTGGACTATCTGATAGCTCCATCATGGTTCTATTACTGCAGAGATATTCCTCGTCCAGCCTGGTACCCCCCAAAATTCACCCACACAACTATACCCGTGCCTAATACATTTCCTACTTCATGCTCTTGGTCAACCATGTCGATAATTTCTTATCGGTAGCTTCTGCGGAGTAATTACCGCAACTTGTCATCCAAGGACCCGAATCAGCACACCAGTGCACCGTGTTAGCCGAGCGCCGCCGTGTCGTCTCCACATCCCTGTCAGTTGCAGAGCCAGAGGGCGATCTGAACGGGTGAACTTGCCTGCAAGGAGTGAAGGGCACGCGTCTTTAAAGTTGGCACTGGGAAGGCTGTACAGACGGGGAGCACTTACGGTTTCTTTGCGGAAAGGTCCAAAGTGTGAAAGACCACCAATTGGCTCAAGACCCGGCAGGTTTACGAAGCAACCCGCTGACGTAAGCAAACATGACGATTACATAATAGCACTGGCAATTACGTAACCAGGGGATGCGGATACCGGCTTTGAATAACAGGCATTACATGTAATACGGTGGCCGTTTGAGAGCAGGGGATTAGATAGGTTCTACAAAGGAAGATACATATCATTTAGAAATATTCATGGCCAGCAACCCCTTTGTACGGGTAAACAATATTGTGAAGTGATTTTTGTGGGACATATTGGTTTTGGCAAGTTATATTGGAAATGGTAGCTTTTCTAGAAATCCTTTTGATGGAAGTAATTGCTGGAGTATTTGCCTGATATTCCTTGTCTGTCAGCTGATTCTGCAAATAAGCCTATTATATAGACCGTGGCTGTGATTCTGAATTTTCTTGAGACTTCGGGGTTCACATCATCACTGACATCTGTAATGAATATCGTACTCTTCATCATTGCTATACTAGCTGGCGAATTCTTCTAACATCCAATTGAAACGTAGTTGGATTCCATCATTTTTAATCAAGCTGCTTTACTTTTGCTGTCTAGAGACACTAAAAGCAGGGACGTTTCTCTCTGTTCGAATTGACTATCACATTTCATATTAAACACAAGTTATCTTGGTTCATTATAAAAGTCTTGCGCAGTCATAGAAAACTTACAAGCGAATACATAGATGTTCCTACTATATGCATTCCGGTGCCAGTAAAACTCATATACTACATTGAAATGCTTTCGCCTGCAAATCCCCAGCTAGCAAATTTGCCCATTAGAATCACTTGAGAGCTTATTTCACAACACAAGTTTATCAATTCTGCGTCATCATATATTTTTATTTAAAATTAATTAATATACATGTTTACCAAGTATAACGGAATCCTTCTTCATAAGTTAAAACTTTTCTACCCCCATTTTCGACACGAACATCGGATTTGGTGATATGAAGTTGAGCAATGAGACCGTCGACTTTGTCGGTATTGGCAACTTCTTTTCCAACTAATATCACCCTTGATTCACCTTCATGCTCAAAGCTTTGATTTTCTAAGTTATTGTCGGCTATATGTGGATATTGCTTATCCAGTTGCTTGTTTTTCCAGACATATTGGGCACTCAGTGTGCACACAACAAGTAAATTGAAAGCACTTAACACAGTTAAAGCCAAAAAAGCATTATGATACTTTGGCGCATCACTTGTTCTCAATATCTGGCCACCACAAATACCCGCCATGTTGGCGGCCATCACAATCAAGGCAGTTCTGATACTTCTATGTGACGGTTTTTTAGCATTGGCACTTGCCCAAGAACAATTCACGATGTGACCAAACGTGTCAAACCCGATAAGCACAACCAACAGAGCGTACTTTGAATGATACTTGGAAGTTCTGCTGTACCCAAGTAAGCAGGCTGTACAAATAAGCTGAACCGCACTTGTGATAATGGCCGAAGGAGAAAGAATACCACTATAATGAATTGACAGCATAAAGACAACCACAACCACCACACCTATCCAGTTACTCACAGAAGATAAAGCATTAGCTTTGACTGCGGAGTAGCCCATTGATTTGACAATTGTTGGCACATAAGCACTGAGTGCCTGAATATTTTGCATATAAGTCATACTGAATAGGAAATGGAGGTAGGTTCTCCAATCGCTCAAAACTTCCTTTAGTTCAACAAGACTAAGATTCTCGGCGGAGTTAATCTTTTCAGGATCATCCAGCAGCACTGTACCTCTAATTATTTGTGATTCCCTGTCTGTGAAAAGACTAAATCTTTTGTGGAAGGGCTTTGGATCAATTGGAGAGTTAGGAATAAAGAACGCAAATATTAAACCATAGCCAATGCCCATAGCACCCTCAATAATGAAAATCCATTTCCAACCAGCTTTGCCATAATTACCAGCAACGTTTTTCAAGATACCTGCAGCAATTAGACCACTACAAGCAGATGCAGTAACATTTCCCATAAAGAAGGCACTGTAGCGACTTGCCAGTCTCTTGTTATCGTACCATGTGGATATATAGTACAAACCACCAGGAATGTAACCGGATTCTAGCAGACCCATGAAAAACCGGGTTGCTAGAAAGCCGGATCTATTTGTTATACACGACTGGAGAGTGGCACATAAAGACCAGATAATGATCTGGAAAGACAACCATCTTGCAGGACCGACTTTCTGAAGCATGAAATTTGAAGGAATCTCAAAAACAACAATTCCAACGTTGAAAAGAGCAGTACCGGCATTGATTACTTCGTTATTCAATCCGATATCCTTTGAAAGAGAAGATGTTAGTGCGTTAGCTATATTACCTCTATCAATCTGAAGCACAAAAAAGGCAAAAAATAACAATGGAAGTACAAGAAGATCCACCTTCCAATAGACTCTTTTTTGCTCTTCTTCGGTCCAGTTCTTCACGACTGTTTCTGAAACTCCAGAATCCACATCTAGAACTGTCGTTGATGGCTCAGATAGTGAAGAGGAATCTGATAGCTGCTTTTCATCCACAGAGTGGGTCTTTAATAAAGACATAGTGTTTTGCTAATTGAATATCCTTGACAGATAACATGTATTCTGGACAAGTCAGATAACAGCCCTGCATATTGGAGCAGAAACTGCCCTACTTATATGCCAACTTTTGAAGGCCATAACGCAAATTCACTTTTATAAATTATTACAATAACTCCAAACCTTGTGCACTTTTTGAACAGGGTTACCAAACAATTCAGTATGACTACAAACCACATTCTTTTTTACTTTGGCTTGCATACGATATTGTTAACCTATTGTGCGAAATCTTCTCCTCATATACACACAAGTTGCAAGAACTAAGAACTACTGTAAAATATACCTTTAACCAACGTGACATGATTAAATTGACAACAACCACATCCATCGTATGGCAGCCACAAACCAATGTGTCTCTGAGTTCACCTCCCATAGGTATTGCATCCACAGCAGTTTGAGTGGCAGCAGAAATTCGCTGTGGAAGCCGCTGTGGAAGCAGAAAAGTGGCGTCGACGCCATAGTGCGCAAGCCACACCCAGTTGCCCAGCCAACAGGCAGGAGATGTGGAGACACAAGATGCAGAGATACGAGACCCAGAGATACGAGATCTAGACCCACAGATGTATCAGATATAGAGGGGCAAGATGCACAGATTGATGATGCAGAGGTACAATAATACAGGATTCCTAAAAAAAGACGCATTAAAGGGGAAATACAAAAATGAAGTGGTGTACAATTTTGGGTACCCCATGAGGTTTGTCATAGTATATTCAAGAGTAAGGTTGAAAAAAGATGCTGCAAAGGGGGATAATATACTAAATACTAAATACAAAGTATTAAAAACTAAATCATAAGGCTTAGCTTTAAGAGACATGCCCCAACAACTCTTCAATCTGCTTTGGATTGTAAACAGCACCCATCTTTTCGTAAAACTGCTCATTACATTCAACTAGACCTGTCTCGGAAACGTATAGAGTCCAGTGTGTCAACATTTCATCAAGTTTTTCAGGCAACTCCTTTGCTAGGTCATGAATCTCACCAGGGTCGGCCTTCACATTAAACAGCTGCCATTTTCCTGGTCCCATCGGCTTCGGAATAAATAATGCCTTGTAAGGACCCTTTCTAATGGCTTGCTGTGCAAATAGCTCCCATCCAGTAACAGTCTCTTCGTCATGAACATATGGAGACTCACCAACTAAGTATTTTACCCAAGACTTACCCCTGACAGGAACAACGTCTCTTCCCCTGAAGGTGGATCCGGGATGCGGGACACCTGCAAGCTCAAGAACAGTGGGTAATACGTCCATAACCGTAGTAAAACCATGTCTGACTTCACCTGCACCAGTACTTGAATTAATGACATCTGGGTAAGAAACAATTAAAGGACATCTTATACCACCCTCACTGGCCCACATCTTGTACATGTACGCAGGAGCAGTAGCTGCTTGGGCCCACTGATCAGAGTACCAGACAAATGAATCACCTTTACCAATATTCTCATAACTATTGTTGTAGAACTTTTCAACACCAATTTCAAACTTTGAGCTGCTTAGTGGCAATGCCTCCATCATGAAGCCTTCAGCACCGTTATCAGACATGAACAAAATGAATGTGTTTTCAAGCTCGTTTTTGTCTTCTAAGGCTTTAATCACTCTTCCAATATTCTGGTCCATCAAATCAACCATTGCGGCATAAACTTGCATGATTTTCGATTCAGTTCGCTTCTCATCATCTGTCAGGTCCTTCCATTCTCTGGATCTCTGAGTTTCAACTTGATGTGGTTCAACTCCCTCAGGAAGAATTCCAAGGCTGATGGCGTTCGCCAAACGTTTCTCTCTCAACACTTGAGGACCATCGTCATACACTCCGTCATACTTAGCGATCAAATCATCTGGCGCTTGAAATGGCCAGTGTGGGGCTGTATATGTTAAGGCACCAAAGAATGGCCTTTTGCCTCTTGATTCATCCTCAAGTTGCTCCAAGAACTTGTCTGTAAAATAGTTAGAACTGATGTAATCCTCTGGTAAGGTCTCTGGATCGAATTTACTACCATTTTCTTGGAACAAGGGCTTCATAAAAGCATAATAATCCCCAGTATCAGGATTTTTTGGAAAGTACTTGTAATGGTTGCCAGCACCAGGTAGCAATGTGAAACTCTTTTCAAAGCCTCTTTCAGAAGGCCAATATTCAGGCAGCAAACCAAGGTGCCATTTACCTGACTGAAATGTGTAATAGCCGGCATCATTCAAAATTTCAGACAATGCAGCAACCCTAAAGTTCAAATATCCTTCATAGCCTGGTTTACCAGCAAACAATTCCGGGAAATTCGAAGCAAACTCCGCCATCTGTCCTAATCCAGCTACATGATTATCGGTACCTGATAATAGCATTGATCTTGTTGGTGAGCATGCTGACGCAGTGTGAAAGTCTGTGAATCTCAAACCCAGCTTACCTAGTCTTGCTAGGTTAGGGGTATCAATCTCACCACCAAATGCACTGGTGTCCGTGAAACCCAAATCATCAGCAACGATAATTATGAAGTTAGGCTTTTTATCTTGAGTCATCCGAGTATTCTAAAAATCAACAAAGTGTGGTTCTCTGTTATCGAGTTGTTCAAAAGCACCAGAGCTTCCACTTCGAAACAGGTGTCGCAAATTGTCAATCTGCATACTTCTGCGCTTATATATGCTTTTAATCCATTTCAAAACCACAATATGTGTCTCCACAGTTGTATTTGGTAACAGACAAGTTTTAAATTGTCACTTTCTAAAGACCTCATAAGTCACGTGACATGACTATATTCATGCGAAACTATGGCTTGAGCTCAATCTCTGCTACCTGGATTTTCATGGAGCCTCATTTTACTTAGCTAAATAGACGTGATAATTGAAAAGTTGATCCATGACTAATGTACTCTATTTGCTACACAGTTTTGTAAACTTGTCCATAATTACATTTATTAGGTATTAAAAAAGCGAATAGAAATTCGAACGCAGGTAGTTTATCGGCACGCAGCCGCTTGGATGACATCAGAGTTGTACAGCCTAATTACTAGACTTATCAAAATCGGCTTCCTGAATACCCGATTTCTCACATAGATCCCTGAAAACAGAACCTTCCTTGTAAAGTTGGATAGGCGAACCCAACTCAGCAACTTGGCCTTGCTCCAAAACCAAGATCTGGTCGTAAGTGATGATAGTTCTCAATCTGTGAGCAATACACAAAATTGTACAATCGGAAAACTCTCGTTCGATTGTTCTTTGGATCTTGAAATCAGTCTCATAATCAACACTGGATGTAGCCTCATCCAAAATCAAGATCTTTGACTTTCTCACCAGTGCTCTAGCCAAAGCCAATAACTGTCTTTCACCAAGAGAAAAGTTAGCACCATCGTCTTGAACACTTTGATCCAGATGGAACTTGTGTCTGGATTCAGTTTGCATCTTGACCGTTTCTAAAATATCACCTTCAATAAGGTTAGCTCTTCTTAATGCATCCCAAAGCTCCTCGTCTGGTCTTTCATTGAACGGATCTAGATTCAATCTAATAGTACCACTGAACAAAACCGGATCCTGAGGAATGATAGAAAGCCTGGATCTCAAGTAATTCAAGTCTAATGTTGATATATCGACGCCATCAATGAGAATGCGTCCTGAGGCCAACTCACTCAATCTGTATAAGGAAGATAGAATTGTGGACTTACCAGCACCAGTTCTACCACAAACACCCAATCTACTCTTTCCTTTCACTGAAACACAGCAATCCTTTAAAACCAAAGGCAATCCATCTCTGTATCTCAAAGACACATGGTCGAAATCAATAGTGGCTTGAGTAGGCCATTCTTGTGATTCCGGAAGACTGATACCTCCAGAAGTTTCTTGTGGCAAATCATAAGCATAATCAACTAATCTCTCAACAGAAGTCATTTTACTTTCAATCAAAGTATATGATCTTATGACAAAGGATAACATGTTTGCAATCTGCAAAACGTAGTTAAGGATGACACCAGTGTCAGAGGCATTGATTTTGAACACATTAAAGACACACAATAAAGAAACCACCAACACCAGAGCACCACCGATGAACGCCAAGTAAACGGATAACCAACGTTGGTTACACTGCGTCAATAAACTAGTTTCAGCCATGGAATTAATCAACATAATATTTTTGTCACTAAATGATCTGACAGAATTTTCTCCAAATCCCTTGATAGTACTCATACCAGTAAGTGTTTCATTGAAATTATTGAAAACAAGAGATGTTCTTGTAGCCTTCATTCTGTTCATGTCTCTTGAGGAAGCAATGTAGAAATCTGTAATAATGATAAACGATAATATCAAAAATGGAATGGCAATAGCGAACCAAGGAAAATAGCAGATACACAAGATCAAAACACCAACAATCATCGCAATACATTGAATAGCCAATCTAACTTGGTCAGAAAGCTCATTATCTGTCACGTCAGTGTCAGTAGTGAACCTATTAATGATTCTTCCCATCGGCGTAGTATCCATGAACGACATTGGTGCATTGAAAACCTTATCTAATGACATTAGATGTAATAGTCTAGCAGAGTTGCAAAGCATGTATGAAATGAGACAAAACAATCCAATGATTAGGAAGACACCCACCATTGTAAATAACACATAAATGCCCTCATAGGTTTGAGCACTCAAAGGAAACGAATTATTAGTCCAGTATGAAAGCCAGACATTTGTAAATAAATAAACAAATGTTGAAATTGTTAAAGCAAAAACGAATAATGGACCAATAGTTGCACCAAAAACTCCAGATGAAAGTTTGAAGTATCTTTTGTAAACCTCAAACTTAATACCATCGTTGGTGGTGATTTCAGATTCGTTCTTTTCTTGGACATTAGCTGAATTTGTTCTTTTTTCAGACCCTTCTGAATTCTTTTCAACAAGCTCTTCAATGACTTCTTGAACATCCGTAGCATCATCGTCCGAATCGCCATGTCCATCATTGGTTCCAAAAGACAGTAGGTTTCTAAAGTTTTCTGATTTGTCCTTTAGTTCTTCAAAGCCCCCAATATCAACTGAACCGTCGGGGTTAACAAATATAACTCTATCAGCGCCTTGAATCAAAGACAATTGATGTGTAGCCAAAACTCTGGTCTTCTCAGCTAAGACGCCCATAATACAATTATCCATAATCTTTTTACCAATCTTAGAGTCGACAGCACTGAGAACATCATCCAATAGAACTATATCGAAATCGGCATAAACTGCACGGGCTAAATTGATTCTTGCTTTTTGACCTCCTGATAAAGTAATTCCTCTCTCACCAACGTGTGTGAATTCACCTTCTGGCAATTGATCAAAGTCAGCTTGAAGGCAGCAAGCATCAACAATAGTGTTATACTTGGTTTCATCAAATTCTGATCCAAAAACAATGTTTTCTCTCACTGATGCATTTTGTATCCAAGGCACACCGCAGTAGATCATGGATCCATCAATAACAACCTTACCAGATAATCTATGCATGCCACCCGATAGAGCTTCCAACAAAGACGTTTTACCAGAACCAATGAGTCCTGTGATCACAACAAACTCCTTCTTTTTTAGAGCCAAGTTGATATTATGCAAACCAGTGAACGCTTTAACACTGCTATCAATCTTCAAATCATCACTGGAAGATGTGCTCAGTTCAGTGTCAGTATCTTCGGTTTTGCTTTCTTCATTGTCCTTTGTCCAATTGAATTCACCCTCAGTCACTTCTAAAGCCAAGTTCCCAAGGTTTCTGAAATTATCATCAGTAAGTTCAGGTTGGATTTCTTCCGACAACAAGTAGTCACGGACTCTATCGAGTGCCAAACTTGCATCGACAGCGGAATTGATTGCCATTGGAACCATGAAGGCTTGTGTTGAAAGAACATTGATGAAAATTAAACCTGTAAAAATACTGGCAACACTTCTTAAACCGGATGAATTGTACATACAAACAAAAGTTAACAGAGAACATATGTTGGGCAACGTGATTGAAACACCCATTATAACACTTCTAAGGGTCTGAATTTTCAACAACTGATTAATTTCTTCAAATCTGTAGACTCTAATTCTTTCAAGATATGATGATTGCCAGGAGTAAAACTTGATGACTTTAAAATTATTCAACACCTCCTTAATAGCCGAAACTCTAAGATCTGTATATTTGTTAGCAATTGTTCTGTACTTTTTTAATAGAACTGAGGCAGCAACTATAAGCGCCATACCAAATATGAACGTTCCAATAGCGACTAAACCAGAAGCACCTATATTGACACATAGCAACACAATTGTAAGGACAAGACCCAAAGGAAAAACAACAATGTTGACAATCATTGCGGCAGCTAACTCTATACGACTCAAGTCTTGAGTTAAAATGGAAAAGATTTTACCATTTGAAAACCTTGATAGCTTTTCCTCATTGGAGATTAAAAATGCCTTATCATACATCACTTTTGCTAAAGTTGTACGGGCTCTTGCACCAATTGTACTACCGGTATTGAAAAAATGAGTAACTGTGATACCTCTCAGAAGAACAAAAAGTGCTGTACCTATGGCATAACCAACACCATTTCCGGTGTTGACTGGTAAGCCGCCGGCTCTGACTTCGACGAATTTAATTAGTTCCTTAGTTAGCAATGGAGATAAAGTAGTAAACAGTTCGGCCAGGACTCTCATAACAAGGACAAAAATCGAGTCGGCTTTGAATATCTCTAGCAAGGAGAGAAGAACTATGTGTCTTGGATACTGGAAACCTTTCTGTTCATTTTCAGTCTTTTTCTCTCCAGTTTTATCTTCAATTTGTTGTGAGTTTTGCGCAACCGGTAAAGGTTTCAACTCGTCTATCTGTTCTTGAGTTGGGTTGGAGATGTTCTCATGCTCTTTCAAATACCGGACTTTGCATTCGGTGACTCTTCTACGCAACACTTTCATAAACTTGTCGCTTTGATAGGAGACACTATCATCTCCGTCTAAATACCATAGATCGTTATCATCAAGTTTTCTTTTGTAACCAACGTATAGCAAAGGCGTTATCCATAGAAACAAAAACCTGTTCAAAAAGGACACACGGTTTTCTGGGTATGGTTTTCTCTCATCCTGTTCTGGAATTCTAGGAGGCTGACCCCGAAATAGAAAGCTGAAGGTTCGCTTGGTGGGCCGTATTCTCGGGTCAGCAAAGTATTTCTCTAAATCAGAAGAAGGCTGCATCTAGTTTCTTTGCAAAAAATGACACTTCGGGGTATGTCTATCAGTAGATGGATAAATGACAAATAAATAAATAAGCGGATCGGTGGATGAATAAATAAAGTTGGAATCAATAGATAGTCAATCGGCTCAATGATTAAATGAATATGGCTTATCAGCTGAATGGCCAGCTTGAACTTGCGTAATCGCTAAATAACTAAACAAAGTATCAAATCCATCAAATCCTCTGCATGCATTTAGATATCCGGCTACCCATCCTCACTCTCCACTACTTGCTTGCCGCATATTCATGCTTTTATATACATGAGCCCAAATTTTCCAGGGCGATTCAAGCCCCAAAACGGGTCATAGTCCGAGACGTGAAAAAATAAAAAAAAAAACGGCTGGACACTTCCACCGAATATGCCGAGCAATCTGCGGAGGTAGTGTTATCTCCATTGACAAGAGCCTGTCTGCACTGCACACACCACCTCGATTCACTGGATAAAATATATGCAAACTGGGCGCCAGGAAGGTCAAGCGCGATATGCGTGGAATTAGTGTTCTACAGGCTTCGAATGTTGGTATCGAAGGGCTCATATCTCATACAATTGGCCCCTGGCGCCGGAATTGGGCTCATGGAGTTCGGATTACGGCATACTCGGGCAAGGGTGCGGCCGTGCAGGCGATCGGCAAAATTGTCAATAGGTGTGTGATAGCATAATGCGGCCAGACATAGTAACTCATCTTCGCTCTATATGAACCACAGCACGGAATTCAATTGAACTGGTGCGTAGCTGACAATGAGTCACACGACGAGATAATATGCAAATTGTGTAATTTTCTGCTGCCAACTTAATGTCAGTTATCAAATTCTTGGACTATGGTTCAGGCACATTCGATACATCTTTGGAAGAGATTATGTCTCCCAGTTATCTGATATTGGGTTGTCCGAATGTATACCGACCGTTTAATTGTGCGCCAGCTGCTTCCTAATCTCGCAATTATGTTATATTGGCTGCCACTGCAGCCACTGCATAATGTGCACCTCTTACACATTCCATTAATCTTCTTGCTGCCACTACAGGCCCCGAGTCGATGCAAGATTCAGGTAACCAAGCTCCTGCCGTTGCCGAATAAACTGATGACACCCAGCGGCTTTTCGAACAGTCCCTTAAAATTGTTTGTGCGGCTTTGCACTCAAGCGGGCTGTCGGCGGTTTGATGATAAAATGTGTTGATGACATAACAAATGACGTGCATTGGTGACTTCGTCTGATGGCTCATGTAATAAGTCAAAACATTACATAAGCCGTTTAAGTTAGAATCTAGTATCTCAAACCTTGTCCAACATCTAAGCAATGCACCTAAAGGTATTAATATGAAGTGCCATTCAAGTATGGCAGGTGATTTATAAATTTACCACAGTTAACTACTCTGTAACATGATAGCCCCTATTTCAAATTACAGGTATCATATGATGACCATCATCATCATTTTGCTCTATACAAAGGGATACATCTTCCCATAAGTTGGATAACAAGTCTCAACTACTTATCTATATATATAGAAAAAAGAACTTGGAACATTGAAGGAACCAGCTCTTGCTTATCTAGCTAGTATAGTTTTATCTAAGTGTGTCTTAGACAGAAGTCGTTCAAGGTCGAAGCAGGGTACACATGAACTCAACCATTTGACATGATCTATGCAGATATTTGTGGATCAATCACAGTGCCAGCTAAAGATGAGGCTGAATGTAGATACTACTTACTTATTCTAGACGAATATCCTTACTGTATAAAATCCTGCCCCTGTAGAATACATTAACAGGTCATCATTTCTATAGCTATGAAGCTATTTGCTATATATTTATAAATCGCTATGAGATTGCACACATTATATCAGAGTCGGTAACCGCTTTATTAAGCCCTCCCACCACGTGCCTGCGGCGCGAAAAGTGTCAAAAACGAAAGATTCAGGCCTCAGAGCCCGTATATCCAAACTGCTGTTAACTGGATTTCAGACTGGTTATTCTGCAATTTTTGCTATGAAAAAGGATGTAGATCACCTACCATCAAGTCATGTCATCTATTGTCGCAGAGCTCAAACATGTCTACAAGGGGTTATCCTGGACAGACAGACTACTCCCAGTCTTGATCATTCTAGCTATGATGACGGGTATTTTGCTCTCGGTCTACCAGCCTGCTGCCCGTCAGGCATTCAATGGTAGTGGCTTTTTAAACGTCTCTACTCCTTTACTTGTAGGACTAATAGTGATGATGGTGCCACCTTTGTGTAAAGTTGAGTGGGAAAACATCCACAAACACCTCCTGGTGAAGAGGCGTTTTCATGTCATCTTAACGTCTCTTGTTCTAAACTGGATCGTCTGCCCTTTACTTATGTTAGCTTTGGCTTGGTTAACATTATTTGACCAATCAGAATACAGGACAGGAATTATTATGATTGGACTAGCCAGATGCATTGCTATGGTGTTACTCTGGAATGATATCGCCGAGGGCGATAATGATCTCTGTGCAGTGCTCGTCATTATTAACAGTTTGCTTCAAATGCTATTATATGCACCGTACCAGATTCTATTCTGCCAAATCATGACAACATCCAGTTCTCCGTCGGTTAGGGCTAGCTTAACATATGCCACAGTGGCAAAAAGTGTCTCCTTTTTCTTGGGCCTTCCTATGGCAATAGGATTGTTAATTAGATTCTCTTTTTTAAAATCTATTGGCAAACAGTCTTATGAAAAAAATATTCTTCCTTTCATCAGCCCTTGGGCTCTGATCGGTTTGCTTTACACTATAGTCGTCATTTTTATTGAAAAAGGTGATGATTTTATCAATGATATTGGCTCTGCTTTCAGATGCTTTGTGCCTCTAATTGCATATTTTATGTTAGCTTGGTTTGGAACCTTCTTTTTTGTTAGATTCTTGACCGGCAGATCATATTCTACCATCAGATTAGAAGATGGCTCATCAGAGAAAAAGTGTGGCTGTGAAAAAAACCGTCAATTATCAACTGTTCATCGTAAATGGACCAAATACTGTGGTGCTAACTACTCAGAAACCATTACTCAAACATTTGTTGCCTCGTCTAACAACTTTGAGCTTAGTCTAGCTGTCGCAATATCGCTATATGGTAGCGGTAGTAAGGAATCTATTGCTGCAACGTTCGGACCTCTTTTGGAAGTCCCTATATTAATGATTTTATCTTTTCTTGCAAGATACTTTAAACTGAAATTCTTGTGGGCCGATACAGACGAAATTTAATCTCTTGAATTATAGGTTACATATCTTAGCTTTTATATCTTCATCCCAATATCTTTAATAAAACTTACTATTAATATCTGGGATGCAGACCACACTGAAACAAAGATCCTGTTATCAAAACAAACTCTTATCGTTCAAAAATTAGTAGATATTTATTCAAAAATCTAAATGACTATGTCCTCTTCAATACTCAGCCAGTTACACCAATGCCCTTCTCTAGATATCTTTCTCTCTATCGCCCCCAAGTTCCACCACAAAGGTTATTACAATAACTTTATATCCATATATCCATAGTTTCCCTCACTTTATCAACTTCCTACTTGCAACATAAAACATAATTTACTTGAGGTTCAAAGCTATACATACACATTTGATTACATGGAAAGAAACCTATCCATTGTTACTTTAAATCTTATTATCATGACAATTCATGTATAAAGAAACAAATATTTGTTCGTAATTAAACATACATACACCGATATAATCAAAATCCAAATATACTTCTAATTCTTATGTTATAAATTTCCTAACATAACTATCTGAAAACTATAATGCTTATAATACACTTTATTAAACTTGGTGAATTTGTTGCACAGAGTGTGTCGTATCTGTTGTTAAATAGAATAAATCATATTGCGGGGGTGCGTTGGTGCGTTGGTGCGAGGGTGCGAGGGTGCGAGGGTGCGAGGGTGCGAGGGTGCGAGGGTGCGAGGGTGCGAGGGTGCGAGGGTGCGAGGGTGCGAGGGTGCGAGGGTGCGAGGGTGCGAGGGT